>OZ018319.1:104352476-104664809 GCA_963969495.1 Ceratothoa steindachneri
TTCGAACTCAGTGAGGTCACGCATCTTAGCATTTATACCACGATCGGAAAAAGAAATACAAATAATCATTAAAGTTGATAAATAGAACTATCTATCACCAATAAAAACAAAACACTCGCAATGAAATATGGATGGCTATTTTCGTAATAATATATTGTCTCCTTGAAATATTGGTGTTAAATTTCCACCGTTCCAATTATTTTGTCCAATTCCTGTATATATATATATATATATATATATATATATATATATATATATATATATATATATATATATATATATATGTATATATATATATATATATATATAGATAGATATAGCAGGAATATGAAGACATATGCGATGGTTTTGAACATTTAATTTTCCGGACGTTTCGGTCATTAACGATGACCATCATCAGCGAATTCTAAATACAACGAATTATTTTTATAAGAATAACTAAACACAGCAATAAAAAAATTACAGGAGTCAAAAATGGTAACCGAAAGCAAAAAGTTAAAATGAAATACATAATCCTAAACCGTTGAAAGCAAATTGGTGAAAATCTATTAATAAGAAATTGATGTAATATCGTAAAAAAAAACTAAATTAAATAATAATCCCATGAGTTTAAAATATGCATAATGAACATGAATTAAATTCCTATCGAAATACAAAAATTGTAAACTATAGCAATAAAGTCGAAAGCAAGGCATGAAGAAATCGATTAATAAGACTGAGAAAAAAAAGATTAAATAATCCCATGAGCAGCAAATATGAATAATTAACATGAATCAAGCGGAATACAAAAAAATCACTATAAACCACAGCAAGAGAGAATTATAGGTGCAGGGCGAACAATCGAAAATAAGTTAGATAAGGGTGAAGTAATCGAAGCGGATATTAATAAATGTACAACCAACCACATCCCCCTTAATAGTTCTCTTTTTGCCTAATTCTGTCCGTAATATCAGTTGATACTCCCAGATTCACCGTAATAAGGTTGATACTCGTGCAGATAAATTTTTATTCCTATTTTAGTTTGTCCCATTAATATCTAAACGATCTGGTTTATTATTGACTTTTCCTTAGTTTATTGTTTTAGTCGTCCTTTTGACCCCTCCATTATTGATTATTTACTAATTAAACTTTCGTGCCTTAGTCTACTCGTATCATTTAATGTTCAATCACTTAAAATTATATACATATTCATATATATATATATATATATATATATATATATATATATATATATATATATATATATATATATCAAGACCCAAGTGATCGCACTAATCATTTATTGGCCGGACGTTTCGACCTTCACTAGGACCATCTTAAATGACTGTATCGACTAATGAGAAGGGGATGGAATATTAACGATAACAGTTAAATAGTTCGAAGTATGATTATATAGTGGCTAAAAAAGCCGGTGAAGTATCCAATTAATTCTATATATTGTTATTTATGTTTTAATTTAATCTCAATAATTGTCAATTTTATTATTTTTTTTTTAACTTGTCTTCACCCGCTTTTTTAGCCACTATATAATCATACTTCGAACTATTTAACTGTTATCGTTAATATTCCATCCCCTTCTCATTAGTCGATACAGTCGCTGAAGATATATATATATATATATATATATATATATACTTTACAAGACATCGCATCAACGCGATATATAGCAGTGCCAAAAGGGTAATGATAAACCAGAATATATGAATCTGAATTTATTTTAAATCACGTAACTAGTTTCAGCCCTCATAGCAGCAATTCTTAGTTGTGGAATGAAATATGAAGCTAGCTAGCACCATCCAGTATATAAAGGCGAACTAAATGACGAAACAAAAAGAAATCAGATAAAACAAAACGGGAATATATATATATATATATATTGTCGTGGTGTGACATTATATTATATCAATACCATATTATATCTATGAGAAAGGGACTAATAACTTAAAGGCGGAACGCCACGAGTTTCGACGCGCGGAGCAGCGAGAATAAAGTGCAAAATGAGATCAGGTAAAATTTGGCCAATGGCACAGCTCAAGGTTATTTAAAGAGGCATTTACAAAAATATAATTTTATTTACATAAAATAAGAGAATCAATGGGCAAAATTAGATTGGTAAATGAGGGGGAGAATTGCAGAGTTAAGCATCAGACTCTGAAGTTAGAAATTAATGCGTTACAGAAGGAGGCTATTCCAATGGGGAGGATTAAGTCAAATGGGTTGCTGAAGCTGGGAAGGCGTTGGCTTACGGAAGATTCCGGGTGAGACGTCAGGGTAAGGTTTCACGGATGTCTTCTGCAGGTAATAGATGTGAGGGCGAAGGCACTCAGAGCTTCTGAGCGGCAAGTTGATGTGATGACGGTCTCCAAGGGGGGCGGTAACGCCCGATCCAGGGAAGAGTACTTCGGCCACCCGAAGACGAGGAGGGAGCCAGGAGGGCTTCTACAGGAGTTGATGAGTGGAGTCGGAAAAATTGCTCGGTGGCGATCGTCAAATGGAAATACCTCACTGGCTGGGCTAATTCCAACGACACGAAAAGTTCAGCCGTCACTTTGCTTCGTTTTTAAGCACCTAACTTGGAACTAGGGGGAATGCTTCTTGGATCCTGACGGAATTCCTCAACTCTGTATCTCCCACCTGGAAGACGAGCCCTATATATCCAAGGCTCCCCTCGCAGGAGTGGGGGAAACATCAGGTGTTTGGCCAGCGCTACTCTCGAATGTCCTCGAACCTTCACGCTCAGGCGATTCTAACCCGCGAAAAGGTGGTCCGGGGTGGACGCGGTTCGAGGCTACCGCTTGTGGATATGGGGAGGGGGAGGCTTACCAATTTAAGCCTAACCAAATTCTAGAATTTTCTTTAACGCATGGACGTCACTTCCGTGCTGGAAAAGAAATTCCACGTGGAATTCCCCCATATATATATATATATATATATATATATATATATATATATATATATATATATATATATATATATATTAGCCATTGTTTCTGGCAAAGATGAGTGTGGAGAAATGGCTACATTAAGCCTCCTGGAGGAGTATAGACACATTCAAGCCCCCCTCCCTTCATGAGGAGAAGCGTGGGAAAGGTAGCCGGCGAAAATGCTTACCATGTGTGATCGCCTCGCCGCTGTGGGCAGTTGGAGCTAACATATGTTTGAAGGCGACCACCTAAGGTCCTTAAACGACGCTCTAACGATCGTATGACCTACGAGACCCATAAACCCGTGGTTAGGAAAAAAAAAAACGGTGCGAGTCAGAAGGCACGCTAAGGAGCGGTGTGGTTACGAGCCTATAATTTGCGAGCTGACTTGGGCATCCCAGTGCCACCTCAGGAATTCTCGCTCTTCCCAGATGCTAACCCACCATTCGCTCCCCCCCTTTTGCATCTGTGGCCTGGTCACTTCCCCCTTTAGATGGGGCGGCAATCCGCCTATAAATAAGCCCCGCAAAGAAAGAGAAGGGGATTATCTGAAGTCGATACGCCAGAGTAGGATTAGGTCGTGAAGATCGATCCATCGGCTAGACAAGAAGATTATTAGAAGTCGATTCGCCAGAAGAAAGATTAATTCGTAAAGATCGATCCTTCAGCCCTACAAGACTATTTCCGTGAGAAACTATAGGATCAGATTGAGAAAATCGATCCCCCCTTTCAGGGCCGTATTAACCTAAATAGTCAAGTTTTATATCGGGGCCATACCGAAGAAGCCTTTTCCGTCTGCAAAGAAGTCCGACTGAAGAAAAGCAAAGCCGCTCACACTCGAGTGATTCTTACATCGCAAGCACCGTAAGAGTGAGAGGAGAAGAACCCAGCCCCAACGAGCTCCCGTTCTTTAATCACGTTGAAGAATCACCCCCCTCCTCGACGAAATTTCAACCTTCGGCCACCACACTTCAAGGCGAGAGATAAGTCCTCCAGCGACATCCGGCAATCCCTAATACCTACCTGTAAGTTAACAATAACATTTATATCTCTATTGCGATAGTAGAAGTTTAGTACGTCCCACGTTTTAAAGGAGCGTAGAAACCATTATTCTTGAACCTAGGTCATATGTGTTTGTAGATGACAGTACATTAATTTAATGTTTTATGCTAAACAAATAGGGTCGTGATAAAAAAATACTAATTGGCAATTAGTTTGTTTATTGAAAGCCTACTTGTTTATGTTTTGTCATTCAAAATTCTTTGAGGCCAAATATAGAAATGCTTTTACTGTTGGTTTGTAATATTTAATTTAAAATACATGTTTATTTTTTGGTAGATTCTGGTGTTTCCTCTTATCCTTATGTGTTTAAAAATAGCTCTTCCTTAAGGACTAAACCACAAAAATAGCACTCTTAGAACAAAGCCTACTTCATCATAGAAGTAACTCACGCCCCTTAAAGTATACCGTTACTAAAAGGGTGTCAAAGCGTAAAGTGATCAAAGCAAGGGTCATTCTACGACACATTATAAAAGTGGTGTCAGGTCTAGAGGTTTTATATTAGAAAGAACCCAGCAGTGGCTATTTAAGGAAGAGCTAACACATAAAAGGAACACCAGGAATAATAGAATATTTGACGAATGGGAAATTGGTAAAGTTAGAGGTGGATACCATCTAAAGGTAATTGTTAGGCCAAGTGGTAAGTTTCGGTGGTGGAGTAGGTCAGGCTTGATTAAAAACAAGGTAGATGACTGACATAAGCGCGATGGCATTGTTTGACCTTTATCGGAAGCAAGGTCAAAGCCTCGGACTACAAGGAACCGAGCTGAGTTCGTTTATTCAGGAGAAAGAGAGAAACGAAAGAGAGTTTATTCAGGAGAAAGAGAGAAACGAAAGAGAAGAAAGAAGAGAAAAGATGAAAATGGAAGCAGAAAAGACTAAAATGGAAGCTGATGAAAGAAGAGAAAAGACGAAAATGGAAGCTGATGAAAGAGAGAAGATAAGGGCCCACGAAAGAGCTCTTAGTAAAGACCAGTTAGAGGTGCAGTCAGTGTCATCTAAAACAGGAGTATCACCAGCGGCCAGCATGAAACTCCCGGAGTACAAGGACGAAGAAGATTTATGCTCATATCTCTCCCATTTTGAGAAAATATTTGAAGTCAATAATTGGGACCTAGAAGAAGATGGGGTCGCCAGACTGTTACCGCTACTCAATCGTAGGATGAGAGAGATATTCGTATCTTTACCCTCAGAAGCGACTGTGGACTATTCCACTCTCAAAGCCGAACTTCTCTCAGCTACAAACCTTAACCCGGAAGAATATAGGATGAAGTTCAGGCAGTCTCGTATAAGACCTGGACAAACGTACAAACATTTTGGCTTTGAGCTTCGTCGAAGCCTACAGTTTTGGATGGAGTCAGAAGGGGTAGAGAACGAAGTCGCTGCGGTCGTCGACTTCATGCTTAGAGATCAGTTACTAAGTACCCTACCCCAGGAAATCCGTGCATTCGTTAAGGACCGAAAAGCTTCTACCTTCAACGAGTGTCTGGACGAGGCTGACCTCCACGCGGTAAATCATCGGTTATATCCTAGGGAGTACAAGAAAGAGAAGGCTCCCTCCCCAAAGAAAAATGGGCCGCCACCCAGGCATTTACAGAAGAAGCCCTTTAAGTTCGCAGCAGCAAAAGGAACTTATAAACCAAATTTTGGAGGAGAAAAAAATAAAAAAGAAGTTAGGATTCCACAAGGATCATACCCTAATACCGGCACGTATCCCAGGAAGCCCGTCACTTGTTATACCTGCGGGATAATAGGTCACCTGAGTTTCCAGTGCCCACAGAACTCCCGACTGAGGGAGACCTCGAGACAACAGGTGCAAAACCTGACTGCCGCTATCCCAGCAGGACAAGCTGATTCGTCCTACGTCCCCGCGCCAACATCCGAAGAGCCCCAGCAACAGGTAAACTTTCTATTCAACAAAAGTTCGCCAGGCGGCCTACAATTTGAAGAGGGCACTGTTAATGGGTGCCGAGTATCCACTTTAGTCAGAGACACCGGGTGCACGTGCATAGTGGTATCCGACAAGTTGCTGCCCCCAGTAAACCCTGCCCATAAGAAATTCGCAATCGTCCACGACTTTTTAGGACGCGACAATCGATTCCCCGTCGTGAGATGTCATATACAATGCAGATATTTCACCGGTTGGACGGACGTGGTAGTAGCCCCGATTAAGTTCTGCGCAGTACTAATCGGACAAAACCCCCTAATTCCCCAGCAAGAAGTGGCCCAACAAGTAGTCACCCGGGCACAAGAAGCCCAGAGGAAAGAGCAACCTGCTAAGTTGACCCCGAGGATTACCCTCGAAGACAATGGGTTCAAATTGACTTCCTTCGCCAGTGCTCAGAAGGAATGCCCCACTCTTAAACCTCTATGGGAGAAAGCTATTAAAGGTGAAATTCTCCAAGTGAAAGGAAAGAAGCCGATCCAGTATATCGTAGAAGACTCACTTCTCTACCGTACTATCAGCGAGGAGGATAAGGAGAACAAGAAAGCACTGTGTGTACCTCAAGAATACACGCAAAGAATTTTGAATACCGCGCATGATGGAATATTAGCCGGACACTTTGGGCACAACAAAACGGCGCAGCAGATATTCCGACACTTTTATTGGCCCCAGGCCGCAAGGGAAATTGTGGCCTATTGCCGATCATGCGACGTGTGTCAGAAGGATCCCTCCAGAGGACGGGTACCTCCCGCTCCCTTACAAAAGGTGCCCGTTATAACCGAACCATTCTTTCGAGTGGCAATTGATTTGGTGGGACCAATTCACCCCCCTTCAAGTGGAGGACACTCCTACATCCTCACTCTAGTGGATTGTGCCACCCGGTTCCCAGATGCCGTGGCCCTACGGAAGATTGACACTATTTCCTGCGCGGAAGCATTAATTTCAATTTTTGCACGAGTAGGCCTGCCTAAAGAAATTCTATCTGATAGAGGGCGCCAATTCACCTCAGAATTGATGGAATATTTTAACAAACTTCTGTTAGTCAAGCCAATTTTTACGAGTCCATTTCATCCAGCCGCTAACGGAATCTGCGAGAAATTAAACGGGACTCTCAAAAATATATTGAAGAAGTTGTGTCAAAACAACCCTACACAGTGGCACAGATTCCTGCCTGCTGCCCTTTTCGCCTGCCGAGAAATACCTCATCGGACGTTGGGATTCTCGCCCTTTGAGCTATTATACGGGAGAAATGTGCGAGGTCCTATGAGTATTCTTAAGGAATTATTTTCCAACGCGAAGCTCGAGCAAGAAATCAAATCGTCTTACGCCTACGTGATGGATATGCGCGAGCGCCTAGAATACTGCTCTGGCTTAGCTCGAGAGAACGCCGAGAAAAACTTAACCAAATACCGGGACTATTTCGATATGAAAGCAAAGGCTCGAAAATTAAAGGCAGGAGATGAAGTCTTATTATTACTCCCGACCGAAAATAATAAGTTATGGGCCCAGTGGAAGGGACCGTTTGAAGTAATCGAGGCACGGGGTCCAGTCGATTACTTGATAGATACCCCAACAGGGCGAAGAACCTATCACATAAACATGCTAAAAAAATATCACCGCCGCGCGTGCATAAAGAATATTACCCTTCTAGACGAAGAAGAACCGATGGATGCCGTTTACCCGGGTACGCCCCTGCAAGTCATACACACCGTGTGTGTGGAACAAGACGAGGAATACGAACTTCCCTCGCTCTCACCTACCCCGGAAGACTCTCGGGTGGATTTAAAGATAAATCCCCACTTAGAAATTCAACAAAAAGCGGAAATGTTGAACTTGCTCATGGAATTCCCAGAAGTCATTTCTGAAAACCCTGGATGTGCCAAGGATTTTATCCATGAAATAAAACTAAAAACTAATTCAGTGGTTCGGAGCAAACCATATCCTTTACCAATCCACCTACGAGAAGCCTTCAATAAGGAAGTCCGGAATTTACTAAAATTGGGAATTTTAGAGCCATCGGAGTCCGATTATTGCTCCCCCATAGTAATGGTTAAGAAACCTGATCAATCATTTCGGATGTGCGTGGACTTCCGAAAATTGAATTCAGTGACCGTTTTCGACGCCGAGCCCATCCCACTAATAGATCAAAATCTCCATTTATTTGAAGACGCTAAATTCATCACCGAATTGGATTTATGTAAAGCGTACTATCAAATACCTCTCGCTAAGGAGTCCAAAAAACTGACGGCTTTTGCGACCGAGAGAGGTCTGTTACAGTTTACCAGGCTACCCTTCGGACTACTTACAGCCGGTAGCAATTATAATAGGATGATGAGGCGAATTATCGCTGGACTAAGCGACGTGTCGTTTTACTTCGACAACGTGTACGTAGCTACCCGTACATGGGAGTCACACTTACACACCCTACGCTCATTGCTGGAGAAATTGAAGGAGCAAGGTCTAACCGCCGGGCCGACCAAGTGTTATTTTGCCTACGAATCCATTGACTACCTGGGATTCAAAATAGGACAAAAACACTTGACTACCCAGCAAGAAAAAGTGGACGCCATAGTCAAGATGCCCCGGCCGAAAACAAAGAAACAACTCCGATCGTTTATGGGAGCGGCCTCGTTCTATAGGCGTTTTGTACCACACTTCGCTTCCATTGCGGCCCCACTGAATGATTTGTTAAAAAAGACAGCGTCAGACCCTGTCACGTGGAACCCCCATGCAATAACTCAGTTGGAGATTCTAAAAGGAAAACTCGTAACTGCGCCCATTCTTCGCTTACCAAATCCCAACAAGATCTTCGGTCTTCGCACGGACGCTAGTCGGGACGGGCTAGGCGGAGTATTGCTTCAGTACGAAGATGACGAAACAGCCTATCCCATAGCTTATGTCAGTAGGAAACTGTTGAGTAGAGAAAAAGCCTACGCTACTATCGAAATCGAAGCTTTGGCCATAATATGGTCCATAGGTAAATTCAAATATTATCTAATAGGGCGCGAGTTCAAGTTGGAATGCGACCATAAACCGTTGTCATACTTAGGTAAAAATAAGTGTAAGAATGGAAGACTCCTGAGATGGAGTTTACTCTTGATGGAGTACCAGTACTCCATTCACTACATAAAAGGGTCCAACAATTGTATGGCCGACTCGTTAAGTCGGAACCCTGTCGACGAGTAAGGAGCAGCCCAACTATTGTATTATAGCAAAGTTAAGTGTAAATCAGTAGAATTCTAAGTAAGTAGGGGTGAGTAACCCGAGTGGTAGGTAAGAAAATCCTAAGATGGCACAGTAATATAGGAATTAATGTAAGGTCAGGTGAAATGTTATCGAGGCATTCCCGAGTGAACTAGAATTTATTGTATAATATAATGTTCCGTAAGTTACCCATGTATATTATTGTAAGCGTCGGATTGGAACCCCCATCCCTCCCGTTATTTTCTTAAGAATGGAGGTAGATGTGGAGAAATGGCTACATTAAGCCTCCTGGAGGAGTATAGACACATTCAAGCCCCCCTCCCTTCATGAGGAGAAGCGTGGGAAAGGTAGCCGGCGAAAATGCTTACCATGTGTGATCGCCTCGCCGCTGTGGGCAGTTGGAGCTAACATATGTTTGAAGGCGACCACCTAAGGTCCTTAAACGACGCTCTAACGATCGTATGACCTACGAGACCCATAAACCCGTGGTTAGGAAAAAAAAAAACGGTGCGAGTCAGAAGGCACGCTAAGGAGCGGTGTGGTTACGAGCCTATAATTTGCGAGCTGACTTGGGCATCCCAGTGCCACCTCAGGAATTCTCGCTCTTCCCAGATGCTAACCCACCATTCGCTCCCCCCCTTTTGCATCTGTGGCCTGGTCACTTCCCCCTTTAGATGGGGCGGCAATCCGCCTATAAATAAGCCCCGCAAAGAAAGAGAAGGGGATTATCTGAAGTCGATACGCCAGAGTAGGATTAGGTCGTGAAGATCGATCCATCGGCTAGACAAGAAGATTATTAGAAGTCGATTCGCCAGAAGAAAGATTAATTCGTAAAGATCGATCCTTCAGCCCTACAAGACTATTTCCGTGAGAAACTATAGGATCAGATTGAGAAAATCGATCCCCCCTTTCAGGGCCGTATTAACCTAAATAGTCAAGTTTTATATCGGGGCCATACCGAAGAAGCCTTTTCCGTCTGCAAAGAAGTCCGACTGAAGAAAAGCAAAGCCGCTCACACTCGAGTGATTCTTACATCGCAAGCACCGTAAGAGTGAGAGGAGAAGAACCCAGCCCCAACGAGCTCCCGTTCTTTAATCACGTTGAAGAATCACCCCCCTCCTCGACGAAATTTCAACCTTCGGCCACCACACTTCAAGGCGAGAGATAAGTCCTCCAGCGACATCCGGCAATCCCTAATACCTACCTGTAAGTTAACAATAACATTTATATCTCTATTGCGATAGTAGAAGTTTAGTACGTCCCACGTTTTAAAGGAGCGTAGAAACCATTATTCTTGAACCTAGGTCATATGTGTTTGTAGATGACAGTACATTAATTTAATGTTTTATGCTAAACAAATAGGGTCGTGATAAAAAAATACTAATTGGCAATTAGTTTGTTTATTGAAAGCCTACTTGTTTATGTTTTGTCATTCAAAATTCTTTGAGGCCAAATATAGAAATGCTTTTACTGTTGGTTTGTAATATTTAATTTAAAATACATGTTTATTTTTTGGTAGATTCTGGTGTTTCCTCTTATCCTTATGTGTTTAAAAATAGCTCTTCCTTAAGGACTAAACCACAAAAATAGCACTCTTAGAACAAAGCCTACTTCATCATAGAAGTAACTCACGCCCCTTAAAGTATACCGTTACTAAAAGGGTGTCAAAGCGTAAAGTGATCAAAGCAAGGGTCATTCTACGACAATGAGTATTAGCCTGAATCCCGGGGCCACCGTAGCATCTTTGGCCCCCGTGATTCACGCTAATACTCATCTTTGCCCCGCAACCATGGCTAATATGTATATTTATATTTTCCAGTTTTGCTTCCTCTGGTTTCATTTTGTGCAATTATCTTTTCTAACATTCCCGTTCCTTATTTTTGTTTATATTTACAGAGCATGTAAATATTTTGCAGTAGCCAACCTATATCAGTGTATACTTTATAATATATTATTAAACATACATGGGGAGTACAGTGTAGTAATTATCATACATATGAATAAATGCTGCTAAGTATTAATGGGTTTTGAATCCTCAAACAATTCAATCTAAATCAACACGTGCAATACACGACCCAATATTCACGAGAAATATACGTGAATATTTCTCGTGGTTTACATGTGAATTACGCAAGCTGTGCCCACTATGCTTTGTTTTCATTGTTAATTCTTAAGTATAAAATATTTTCATACCTCGTTTATTCAAACCTCTCATGTTTACCACATTTCGTCACGTAGCCCGAATCTTAAAATTCAACCTTCATTTCCTATCAATCTAATTTATGTGTACAGGATATTGTATTTATATGCTATCTAGGTCAACAATATAATAACATGTACACATAAAAATTTAGTATATCAACCGTCAATCAATATATATAAATTCAAGCGTGAATAATAATTTTCAATACTCTTCACGGTCATCCACGTTTTCCCTTCCTTCGTACGCTCATCTCATTCACGCGTTTCATTTTGTATCAAGTTTTATCGACAGCATCCTTCTCCCAATCAGTGCAATTCTTATTAATTTAAATTAAATAATATCGCTTAAATACAACAAGTGAATAATTTCCTCATTATACTAAAAAATGTTCTCATTTTTTTGACGTTTCTGTCGCGTGACTAACTTGTGCACGCACACCCGAATTTACTTGCATCCTTTCACGCACATCAATTCTAAAATTCATCCATTCTACCAACTACGATAATTCTCATTAACAAACGTCACATATGTACATCCACGAAGGATCACAATGGTAAACCAATCATCGGCTAAAACATCGGTGCAAGACCAAACGTCTTCAACAATACAAGCTTCAACCGAAACACAGCAAGACAATTAAAATCCCGCATGCATTCCTATCACTACCGGTTTTTGATGCATCAAACCCAATCGCTTGGCTTGACCTTTGTGACTTAATTCTCCACCCTCAAGCCATAACAGAAGATAGCTACCATAATCCCCAAAGTTTCCATAAGTATCTTCATTAAGTTTAGAGATATTTTATTCAATGGGAAAAAAGTGGGAGCATATAGCGAATTGAGGGAGGCCTTACGAAATGAATTTGGGAAGTCCCAGATTGAAGACTTAAGGGAGCTCCTTAATACTCAGGAGATGAGAGATAAGTGTCCCACTAGCTTTTTAAATCATTTGAAGGACCTCATCAGGGCAAAAAGCGCGCAATCTGACCTTTACGACTCTCTCCTCACCGAAAATTTCATGTAGGCAGTCCCAGAATATATTAGGCCCCTCATTCTCATGGCATCATCGTCCGACTTGATTCAGCTGGCCAAAGCAGCGGAAAAGCTGTATAAAAATCCTTATGTGAATTGGGGCAGAGTACAAAATCACAACCCTGAGCCTAATTATTCCATTTCGCAGGTTCGGGTAACGGCGAGTTCTGCTTGTGAACGACCGGAGCGTGGCGAAATTTCATCCCCCTCAACGAAGGATTTAGCTGCCACATTATGAAGGATTGAGAGTGACCTCAGCCAGTTGAAACTGCAGCAAAGGGCACAAAGTGATCGACAGCACGGGCATGGTGAGCGGAGACATAGGATCCATTCGAATCCCAGTAAAAAAAACCAACGAGGGAACCTCGGCACAAAAGGTCTCTGCTGGTATCATCAAAGGTATAGTAACAACACTGTACGTTGTATACAGCCTTGTAACCACCATTATGCTTTTTCCCCATACTACGCTTAGTAGTCTCACAAAACATAATGTAACTTTCACCCAATTAACTCATTGGTGCTGGTACCACAACACATATGGCGCACAAGCTGTAAAATACCTACAACCGTGCATATATTTACAACCGGTATCACCTACTTCACCTAATCTAAATTCTCCACTCGGCGCACATCACTAATCTAAACCAAACTCTTCAAATTTTCAAACTTCAATTTCAACCTCAAATTCTCATTTAAACTAGAAAGGCATGGGACAAAATGGTCTACATCCCCTGCTCTCATTTCACTTGCTCAGTTAGGTCCTCCGTTTTGCATTTTTAATTAACTTTCTGGTTTCTCATTCCTGCTGGACACTGATGCAGAATGCAGTGTTATGCCAATTTCAAAGGGTGACAAAGATTGTGCTCCCTCAGATTTAGTTCTGAAGGCTGCTAATTCGACCAATATTAGGACCTATGGAAAGCATAACCTTCAAGTCTCACTCGGTCTCCATATAGTTTTTTGATGGACCTTCCTCATGGCCTAAGTAGATTGTCCAATATTGGGCCTCGATTTTCTTTCGGCTCACGACCTTTTGGTCGATTCTCGTCACCGCAAGCTTGTCGATCGCAAAACTCTACTCACTGTTTTAGGTTCGTACTTATCTTCACAGAGTTCCCTCCTTTCTATTTGTCTCCTGACCACCAAGCCCCATTCCAGCGCCTTCTGCAGGAGTTTCCCAACCTTACCCCCCCAATTAAACTAATATGGCGTATCGGATCGAAACGACAAAAGGACCTGTATTCTCCCGACCTCGTCGTCTCGCGCCTCAGATAGACTGTGTGCAATGCGCGATGAATTCCAATTCATGAAAGATTCTGACATTTGTAGACCTTCCTTTTCACCTTGGGCCCACCCACTCTATATCGATCCCAAATCCACGCCGGGCTAATTCAAAGCAGAGCTTTAAACACCATAACAACCCCAGACCGTTATTCATTGGCGTACATAGCCGATTTTCCTTCCTCTCTCCCTAGCTGTACAATCTTTTCTCGCTTGGATCTGGTTGGTGCTTTGAACCAGATCCCTATTCACCCAGTCAATATTTCAAAGACTATCATCACCACTCCGTTTGGTTCCTTTGAAATGGCTAGAATGACCTATGTTTGCGAAATTCTTGCCAGATCTTCTAGCATTTCATGGACCAAGTTCTGAGAGGTCTTCCCTTTGTCTTTTCCTTCATTGATGACCCATTAATAGCATCTTCCTCGCTTCAAGAGTACGGTATCGTACTCAACACTTCTAAGTGTCTTTATGGTGTCTCGCCACTCTCCTTCTTGGGACACTACGTCTCGAGGTTCGGGATTAGCCCACTCGAAGACAAAGTTACCGTGATTCGCAACTTTGCCAAACCCACATCACGCAAACAAATCAGATGTTTCCGTGGCATGGTCAATTTCTACCACAGACTCATTCCAAATTGTGCCTAGGTCATGCAACCACTCAACTCCATGCTGTCTAAGACCTAAAGGAACTACTCTAAGGCATCTTTATTTACACGTCATAGTTTTAAGTTCAAAGTTCAGATAGCTTTAAGGAAATATAATATTGCTTTATACAAGGTAAACTCAATACATAAAGCATCGTTAGCCGAAGAGTGCCTTTTCTAACACATACACATATATACACGTTTAACAGAAACAAGTTTCATCTTTCAATAATTTAAAACCAAACTATTGGTATGACACCGAGTAAGATCGTCACAGGTAAAATGAAAGTCCGGGAATCGCGGGAGAAGTGCAGCGACACCCGAATTGCAAGATAAATTAGGCTCAACGAGGAACCTCACAAATGAGTACCCTGTTAGACCTATGAAATCTTGAAATCGGGCACACATATTAACTACTGAAATAATATGCCATGCAGTAGCAATAAATTAATGTAGAATAAAGTGAAATACTTAAATATAATGTTTAATCACAATTGTACATGTATTAATAAAAACATGAGAGTAAGAAGGCAAGCGAATAGTTAGAGCTTCCCACGCAAATGCACATACATACACACGCGAGGAAAGAGCTGTGAGCCGAAATGTCTTGATACAAAATAACGAGGCAGCCTGAACGGCGTTGGATTTGACCAGCTAAAGTTGACGTGGACTTGCAAAACGGCAAAATCAACTTTGCTATCAGTGCCAGCCCGGATGCGGCCAAATGTGTCTTCATTGCCCCCCCTCCCCTTTGACTCCGCCCAGCAGTCTCAACAAAGGAACAAACGAGCATACTTTGACCTGTGAGGCCCCACCTTGTGCTCGGATTAAAGATAGCTAAGTCACGCCTCCCTTAATAGAGGTTCGTATAAATAAAACAGGCAGATAATTCCCAAGAGGAGTACATCACTATTATTAGTAGGATAGATTCATCTCTAATGATTCCAGATTCACATTAATCTTACTGGCATCACGAGTCCTTCCCTCGTACTTAAATCCAGCCGTCCTTAGCCCCAACTATCTAACGTAGAAGGAAACTTACAACAAAGCCGCGTAAGATTCGGCTATCTCGCTTGCCCCAATTTAGGTAAACCTAAGCCAAGATTAAAGCCTTCAAAACACCATTTTCCTATCGAGTCCTTCCTTTAACCCAGTGATAACCAAGTTTACTTTCTAACCCAAACTATAAACGGATTTCCCTTAAGTACTTTGGGAGTCAGAGCAAACTCGACGGTGAGACTTCAAATGCCTTCGTCCAATTCTCATTTACAGGTAACCCAGGCTCACCCCCAAGTTATTCCTCCTCTAAACTGGTACTCGCTTGGCATCTCATAAACTGGTAACCCTCTCGAATACCCTCCATAGATGAAAAAGCGTACTCAGAGATTTGAAAAAAGGTCCAATAGTACGTATATCGCGTATGGGTCCAGGAAAAAAAGTTAGAAAAGGTATCACTGAAGTGTAGATTTATCCACTATAAATGGAGTTATTACTTAAAAGCTAACAATATCCACCAAATGTAAACGGTTTACTTCAAACAGTTCATGTGGCACCCAAGCGCCATTTTTGTAGTTTTATAAGCGCCTAGGCATTACTAACCTAAAAAAAAGCCTAGGCATAATTGACAGATAAAACCGATTTCAAACAAGGTAAAAAAAAACAACTATGTTTGAAATTGAGGAGTCTTTGTGTGAAAGCTGAGGTTGACAATGTAGGCCATTCGATTAATTAATTAAAGGATTTAATGCCCTTTTTGGCTTATAGCCTAATCTAGCTTAAGTTAGTGTTAAAAATAAAAGATAAGAGTACTGCCAGCAAAAGAGCCGATCAAATAATGTGGAAATATCGATTGCATTAAACGATTAAAAAACAAAACAAAAGAAAACCAAAACATACGATCAAGCAGGGTCCTCCATATAAAATAAGAATGGAGATGGCTCGGATAAAAATAAGGAAAGTAAACTATGATTAAAATGAAGAGCAGTAAGATAAGGTAGCTAGGGTATTAGATTTTGGAGGAAAGGCCGGCGTCTTCTAGGAATCGTACTAAGTCTGTGGTCACATGCTTTTGCTTGTGCCAGGATTTCTGTTATGAGTGCCAATGCCACCTCGTACCTCTCTTCCTTCTGAATAACTGGTTCCCCTCTAAGTATTCTAGCACCTGTCTGCATATTCTTTTCTCAAGCACCTTTCCGATGAAATTGAGTAGAGAAATTGGCCGATAGTTTGCCACTTCAATGTGTATTTTCTCTGGTTTGGGGATAAATATCTTTTTCTCTGTTTTGTTTTATCATGAAGAAATACTCTAAGTTCTGTTCTCTATGTTCTCTATGACTATATCTGTTCCGTCGTTAGGAAGGTTGGGGGTTTTGTGAGTCTGGATGGTCGTGCCGATTTTTGCTGAAATGTTCTCAGTACCCTCTTTAGTTTTTCTTTTGTTATCTACTCTGTGTATTAGTCAAGGCTCTCCTGTACCGGCGTTACCGTCTTTAACGTGTAGGTTAGTTATAATCTTTCATTAAGCTACACCATTGCCTCGGTTTTAAAGTCCAGGTCCTATTCCGCGTTCTCTTCTCGTGATACCTCCCAGTGCTTTCGAAATAACTGTTCTATTTCTGCATCTTTTCTAATAGTTCCCCCTTTGGCTATTATCTACACTCCATGTCAATCCTGTCAGCACTATCTTCATATGTCATATTTATATGGAATTTATCTCTCTCTCTTTTTTTCCTCTTGCTCTCCTCTATCTTTTATCTCTCTTCGCTCTCTCTCTCTCTTTGCCCGTAAGTATGTGAAGGGATCCCACACCTCTTTTTCCATCTTACATGATTTTTACTAAATTTAATTCTCTCATTTATTTATAACTCCCTATTGTGTTTTATCGGCATTCTCTTCACCCCTTCACTCTATTGTCTTTCTCTCTCTTCTCGTCGTATGGAGAAGAACGCCATTTTACAACTCCCCTCTATCATTTGAACCATTATTTTAACGCATTATTATTATCAGTAGTAGTAGTAGGCTATTAATTGCACCATCTGTATAACATCAGTCCTTTTACCACTATTTATGCCAAATTTATATGCACTTTAATGAGTTTAATTCCTTCATTTGTTTCTCTCTTTTTCTCTCTCCCACTTTCTCTTTCTTCTCTCTCTTTCTTCATTTTCTTTCCAATGTATTTTTCTATATAGAGTGCGGACGGTAATTGTTCGCAATTTTCAGCTGCTAATTCTATGCATAGTTTTTTTACCATCGTTGTCATCTTTTTCTTTTTTAAAAAAATAACCATTTTTGCTCTATTTTTGTGCAGAATAATTGACTACGGAAAATTTTGAATCCCCTAATTTGTGGGAGAGGCATGGAGTCCTTGGAATTCGTGGCAAAAGGACAAGCAAGGAGATTTCAGACCTCCCCAACGTCAGCAGAAGGATGGCGAAAAAGACTGGAAAGGAGCTAGAAGATTCAGAATTCGACTACGAGGCAGCATCAGAGAGGAAAACCAATGACCGACGATCTGACGTAATTTGAACAGCGGAATTCTTCGCTGAAATCCATGAGATCATAAACAATGATTCCAGAAAACCGACGCATGCCATTGCAAGAGAGAAAGGTGTGGACTAAAAGCTCATCAGGCTGGTGGTGCATAAGTACATTCGCTACTTTTCATACAAGAGGAAGAAGTAACAATTTCTGTCTAAGGCGATGCATGAAAAGCGACTCAAGCACACCAATAAGCTGATCCGAAGTTTAGACATCTGTTGGAGCCAAACATGCTGTGACTCTTCTCCGATGAAAAGAATTACTGCTAATACCAAAAGATAAACTCCCAGAACAACAGGTAGTTCGCTTTTGCACCCAAGGACATACCCAGAGTTATGCAGATGAAATTTTCAGCAACAATCATGGTCTTCGGTAGCGTCAGTAGTGAAGGTGATGACATGCCCTCCACTTCTACCCTGGGAGAGGGGGCGGGGGAAGCCCGGGATCGACCGGGTAGCTACAGGGAGCATTTACGTGTAAAAAAATGATTCTGTGCCTTGCAACACCAGCCGGAAAAACCAACCTAGCTTTTGAAGAATTTCTTCGATCGCACAACACCTGGCATTTGATTCCTCTAGGTCGCCTGACTGCACCCCCTTCGATCTCTTTGTGTAGAGCACGTTAGAACGAGAAACCAACAAATCCAGCTGCTGATGGCCAAGATCGCGAGGGCCTTCTGAGGTCTAAAATGGAAGATAGTGACAAAGTTCTGTGGCCGGTTCCGAGGTCGACTTGGAGACTGTCATCGAGGTCACAGGCGGGTTCATCTAATGAGATCGACAGAATATGTCATGAAGACAAACTGATCCAAATTTAACGAATAGATCTCAAATAGAAACCCGCAAATTTATACTAACATTTATACGTAAACCTATCGTTTATTATTTTCTTTAAAGTAATCTTTTAATGATAAAAGCGGTTTCGTCTCTTTTTTTCATAATGTTTCATTTTTCTTTAGAAAAATGAGTTTTGAATATAAACCTTTAGAAATAAATTTATTAGTATCCATGTAGTGAATGATAATAAAGTTTTTATTATTTATTTATTGCAACTTGTTATCGTATCTTATTTGTCATCATATCTTATTATAGCTATTTTTCAGTTGGTGTTTCGAACAGCGAAATGTCTAAGAGTTGTTAGCTAGTGGATCCACTGCAACCTAGACAATCAAAGGCGCAGGTACAAACAGATTGGAAGAAGTGCGTTTAGTGCCAAAAATCCACACGAGAAAGTTTGCAATGTCCAGCAAAATCAAAACGGCATGATGTTGGAGTTTGGTTATTCTACCATTGCCTTTAACATCAGACATTTAAATGAATTTCACTTATTACCGATGTCACTAGAATTATGACGCCTAGATGACGGGAATGGCATGGAACCTACGTTTCTGGAGAACAATGCCAAATGGCACAAGTCATGCCCTACAAAATTCAATAATATAAAACTACAACGAACAGAAAAAAGGAAATTGCACACAGGGTTGCGACCCTGATACTACTACATCCAAGAGATACACTCGTCAATTCGCTCATCATGAAGTGGTAGCATCGGATGTCTGTTTTTTACTCGAAGGCGTGTCAACTTCCGAACCACTCCGTAGGCATCAACTTTCCGTCTAGACTCCCGCGTACGAAGATGCGCATTAGACCAGCAGGACGAGAGGCTACTTGCAAAATTGAGTGCTGGGACATGGTCGCACAAGATACAAAATATCATCCAAGGTGTCTCGTTTCACTTTACAACAAAACTAAATCATTACAAGATAAACAGAAGCTGGACACAACTGATAAAGTCAACCATGAGATTGCATTAACTGAGTTGATGTCATTTATCGATGGAACAAGAATAGATGAACAACATGCCGCTGTCTTTAAACTTGCAGATCTCGTCAAACTTTATTCTAATCATCTAGAACAACTTGGAGTGGGGCAGCATGTCAGACAACATAGCCCAAATCCCAAACCTTATGGCTAATAACGGAAGAGCGTGATATACTACTTGCATTTGATAAAGATGTAGGACCTGCCGTCCGTAATGTCTGCAAAGAAGACTACGATGACGAAGCCATATGCATTGCAAGGGCATCGAAGATAATACGTAGAGAAATGTTCCAAACTGCAGCTACATTCACAGGTTCATTTAAGGAGGACTGTCAAATAAAATCAGTACCTCAGTCACTGTTGACTGTGGTGGCCATGATTCTCGACGGCCCTAACATCAAGTCTCAATCAGGTGATGGTGTAACCCAAGCAACCCTCAGCACAGCTCAGTACTGCCCACAAAGTGAGTAGTACTACTGTGCGTCACAACAAAGTCAAAGAAACCCCATTGCCCATCTACGTGGGACTCACAGTCTATGCAAGGACTCGGAAACGTGACCTCATTGAGATGCTGTTTGATCTCGGACTATCCATCTCCTATGACAGAGTGATAGCAATCTCCACATCCATGGGGAAAAGAGTGTGTGAGCGAGCAGTATCATTGAGAAGAGGTAGTGTGTCCACCCAATCTACGCGTGGGCTTATTCACAACGGCAGCGATTGATAATATCGACCACAACCCGTGCTCCAAAACGTTGACAGATTTCTTTTACGGTACTGGAATATCATGGGGCAGTGTTGGTGAACGTTCTGAAACCAGTTGCTGCCAAAAACCTTTGATGATTATTCGCTGAAAGTATTCTTGCCACACATACAAGGTCACTTGCAAAGAGCCTGTCGTGTGGACATAGTATGGGACCATTATCGTGACAAGAGCCTAAAATCTTAAGCCAGGGACAAACGTGAGAAAGGCATTCGAGGAGAATTGACGGATCTATTGTTATTCCAAGAGATTAGCAGCAGTTCTTGAGAATTGATGCAAATAAAACAGAACTTGTATCAGATAAGCAGATAGTCACGACGGATGAATCAGATCTGACATGGATTCCTGCAAGCGACACCACTCATCTTTCCCCATGTGACCATGAGGAGGCTAATACACGAATGATGACAGATCTCGCGGATGCAGTCCGTGGTAGGTTTCAGGAAATTCGTGTCCGTACGGTGGATACAGATGTAGTGGTATTAGCTGTGACAGCAACAACTATACTCAAAATCCCGAAGTTTTGGGTGGCCTTTGGGACAGGCTAGCACTTCAGGTATATTCTAGCACATGAAATTGCAGCATTTCTCGGACCAGATAAGTTACAGGCCTTCCTGATGTTTCATGCATACACAGCATGTGACACAGTCTCGTCATTTAATACACGGGGCAGAAAACAGCCTGGGATACCTGGAAAGTATTTGACGAATTGAGGCCAGCGTTAGTTTAGCTTTCCACATGGACAGCAGACATCTCTGATGAGGTTGTGCAAGTGCTCGAGCGGTTCACGATTCTTCTCTACGATCGCACCAGCAACTTCTTCAACATAGACAAAGCTCGACAGGCACTCTTCACGAATAAAGGACGAACCATGGAATCTCTTCCACCTACCAGAGGAACCCTGGTACAACACATCAAGAGGGCTGTGTACACGGGTGGCCACTGTTGGAGAAACATGTTCAAAGTTGTTATGGATCTGCCCTCACCTGGGGATTTCGGATGGATCTATCGCCGCAAGTGTAAAACCCTGTGGTTCATGCTTCCTGAAGCCAGCACTTCATCAATAGAGCTGATTTGTTGTAAATGCAGGAAGGGTTACAAGGGACGGTGCAAGTGCAAACAAGCTAGTTTGAAATGTACCGCTTTAAGCCAGTGTGGTGGAGAAAATTGTGACGTATAAACAAGATCAAACTGGAACTATCTAGTAGGTTACCGTTACAGTGCTTTACTCATGCTCAATAATGTCAATATCACTAAACTTCAATGTTCAGATCAACTTTTTGTCATATTATATATAGTGGGTATATATTATTGGGATGATGGGGCATATCTTTATACGGGGAGCCTATTTATTATTTAACTATTTTTCTAATAATCAATCTTGGAAGCTTGTTGAACGCTTACAACTTACGGAATAAAATATTTAAAATGCGTTTACAAAAACAGTCCAATAAATTTGCTGTAATTAATATTCATATACATAACTGAAATTAGTAGAGAACTTTTGAGTTTAGATTATTGTTAACAAACTGAATTGTTGTAGACGAAACTATTTAAATTCATCACATTCGTTTTGTCAACTTAACCAAATAAAATATTACTAAACCAGCCATTTTAATAATTATGACGAATTGTTTTTATCTCTTAGCCACCAAATAATTTGCTCAGTCAGGTGTATCCATTCTAAGAATTGTGGGTTTAGACGTACAAGTATGAAATTTGGCACAGTCATAGATAATAGTGGATTACTTAAAATAAATATGTACCTACCTGTCAACTAGTTAATTTGGTCCTGTAATTTCTCTGAAACTTTGACTCCTGAACGTGGTGGTTTCGAAATTGGCTGAGTCAGCAGTTATTACACTCGCTGGTGGGTTAATTGACATTGCTGGCAGCACAAATGCAAATTGTAGTCATATTTTTAGAATACAATTATGGCATATATGTGTATCTAGATTCATTTCATTAGAACATAAAGAATCATTTGTGTCGTCTGGTATAAAAATAATCGCGCTCAAAACGCCATTTTGTAAAATGGCCGCCCAGCTACCATAGGACGTTTTCGCGGTGCGTCAATATCTGGAATTATTCATTAGATTATTATCTATGTCTGTGCCAAATGCCATGCTTGTACGTCTACACTCACAATTATTATGATAGATACACCTATCTGCCTGACTAAAAGGTCTCGATAATACAATTAAACAACACCAGTATAGCTGTAGCATTGGAATAAATTATAACGCCTGCTTTATTCACCAATCTACATTTAATCCTCCTATTAACGGGGCTAAGCGTGCTATGCCACAATATGAGTATTCTCGATGTTGCATAATTTACAAAGGGATTCGAGGAATTTCGATGTGAAAGTAAGAGATTAATATAGACAGCGTGGTATGATTGCTAATTACCCTGTCTAACAAGACTTATGCGACAGTTTTTGTGTTCTGATTAGTAATTGGTACTATTTCATTATATCTGCCAGAATGGTCAGTGAAGAATATCATATACTGGTAGTTTCTAACTATTTGGGGGAATGGTTCTCAATTATCCATGCCTGTTTCTTGTTACGAGCCCTAACATACAGAATATTTGCAAAGCGGAGTAGTGTTTGGAAGTTTGCCTTTATGTTCAAAACATAAGAGACATTCTGAAATGTATGCGAGCGTTTCTTTGCTTATGTTTAGGAAATGATATCTTTCGAATAGACTCTTTACTGTACGTTCGGGGCCCATATAGTTGTAAGTCATGGCAATGCTTAATTGCTAAAGTTTTCAGTTCTTTTATAATTTCGATTAATTTTTTTTTAAACTATGAAATATATGATGTCTTGTCACACAGTATAATTCTGTCAATCAGAACGATGTGGCTGTGTAAGTGTGTGTAATATTTATTATATGTAGGTGTTTTGTTGCTAGGACAAGCGTAAGTAACACTGATCAAACACAGTAGAATCCTCTACTTTACGGATTACCTCATCCGATTTTACTCGAAAAAGGGGGTCAGGTACTAAGTGATTTTACGGGGTCGGTAAACTACTTTTGCATTAAAATCCCTCACAACTAGGGCCCAACGGCTTAGACGTCCCTCAATTAATTTATCTTTAAATATGTATGTGAGCGGTTTGTAGTCAGTGACAACGGTAATATCATATCCAAATATAACGTCTCTAAAGTTCTTAAGAGCCCAATAGACCGCGAGTTGTTCAGGGTCTGAGGGGGAGTAATTTTGTCGAGTCTTATATTGGCCCGAACTCGCAAAGTCGAAAAAAAGATCAACTCCGTCAACCTCCTGAGCCAATATTACGCCTGAGCCACAGGATAGTGCATCTGTAGAGATTATGAATGGTTTAGTATAAACTTGATACTCTAAAATTAGTTGAGAGGTGAGTTTTCGGATTAATGTTTAAAATGACTACTTATGTAAATGTATCCAAATGGACATGGCATTTTTTAAAAATAATTGTGGTATGGGTCTAGCAATGGCTGAAAATTCTGGGATAAAGGTGCAATTGAAACTTACAGAGCCACTAAAGCTTCTAGTTTCATCGATTGTTTTTGGAATAGGATAATTAGCGAGAGCGGCTAATTTGGCGGGATCTGGTTAATGCCTTGTGATGAGATTAGATAAACTGAATATATTACTGATTCTTTAAGAAGTTGCTAGTTCCAATTTTAGTTTTAGACTGACAGTTCTTAATTTAGAAAATACTCGATTAAGACTATAGAAATGACTGCGGACATCTCGACTGAAAAAAATTTGTCGCCTATGTAGAATAAGGCTTATACTCTTAGAACATCAGAGGGTTGTATATTCATTAGTCGAGATAAGTTTGCAGTATTGTTTCTCACTCTAAACGGAAGGACGCAAAACTCATAGTGCCCATGGTTGGTGGTAAAAGCTGTCATAGGACGTGACTCGTGAATAACTTCCATTTGCCAATATCCTGATGCCAAATCAAGCTACTGAAGAGTTTACTTTTCGTTATGCTACAAACTGCTTCTTCTAAATATGGTAAAAGGAACCGATCGGGGATTGTTATCTGGTTCAGTCTTCGGAAAACAGGACATGGTCGCGTACCACCTGTTTTCCTAGAGATCACTATTATAGGCGATGACCACGGACTGACTCGGGGCTAAATGATTCCGTGTTCCAGCATGTTTTTAACATGTTCGCCTATGATTTATGATTTTGAAAGGAGAATTCGATATGGCAGAATGTATATATGTTTGGCACCTGGTTTCAAATTAATTTAAAAAAAAACTAAATTGGTACGTCCAAAAGTTTCCCCAGAAAGAGCGATTACTTCGTTGTCTTTAACAAGAAAATTAAAAAAAACTCCTCCAAGATGCGAGGTTTCTAGAGTTCCGGAGACCCACAAAGGAAATCATGGCGACACTCACTGCATTTCTACTTTATTGGTGAACGATCTAAGCTGGTAGATTCGGAGACTATTATCATAAGGCTTGTGGTTTAATCTAAATTTACGAAAAAAGCTTTGCCTATACTTTGGTTTGTTTCAAGGATAACAGGTCTTATCCCCTTATTTAGGCAAATATTTGGGATTTAAGAATTATTGGCGGTTGCTTATGACTGAACTAAAAGAATATTGCTAGGTATACACTTTCTAAGTTGTGAGAAGACTACCATTCGGTACAACTTGTCCATTATTATCTAAAATGTTGGCTTGGAAAGAAACTTTCTCAATGGGTCCTACAGTTATTTCATCTCTTAGATAAACGTAAAAAATAGATTTATTAGGAAATTCTACAGCTAATTCCTATTATATGGAAGGAGAATTAGAGCTAAATTCTATGATAAAATCATCCTTATGAGAGCGTGAATTCGGGAGAGATTCATCATTGTTTGAATCAGGTGATTTCTAAGTTGGCTGAGAGCGCTAATTGTCGGTGAATTAATCACTGTTAGAGTCAAAAGATTTCTAGAGTGGCATTCAAGGGGTTTATTTTGTGATGGCACCAAACTAGGTTTCGAGATGGACAAATTTCCCATTCATTTTTTACAAAGAAATCGTTACCGAGTAAAATATCGGTCCCACCTATAATGTGGATATTGCCGGTACCCTTAGATGAGAAATCCACCCACACCATGATGCTACCAGTAGTATTGAAAAGGGTACCCCGAGTCTACTACCCCCTGCGACGCATTCGACTTTAGTAAATATCGGAAGATTAATCAAATATTATAATAACTAGACCATATTTAACATATCTGGCATTTACAGTTTTTTTTTCCGAGTGAAAATACTTGAAAAAATAATTTGGAGGGCTTAATGAAGCAAAGATATCGCTTTTTAACTATTTTTAGCGACCATACCGATTTTCTGCAAACACACACACAAACATGACCTTGTACACCCCGAGTCTACCCCCCCCTTATTGGTTTGTCACCAAAATATTTCTAACCCCGTTCCCTCCCCCCCACATCGGTAAAGATACGAGAATAACAACCCATTTGAAGCCTTCCTCATTCATCATTATAATTCGTAGCTTTGCTGGCAAGACCTTTTTTTTCCTCTTTTTTCAGCTGATCGAACTTAAAGTTTTTAAGTCAGCATAAGAATAAGGAGCCATTAACAAAAGATGAATAGAGTTCATGTGGCGAGATATGCGATTTTCTCAAACATTTCACCGTTTCGTAGTTTACAGCTTGATTTATAGAGTAAGTCATTTTCTTTTTGTAACTTTTTTTTAAAGTCAAGGTTGTTATACTGAAATATTTTACATTTGAATTCAAATATGCATACATTTTCTACCGATTAATAAATCTAAAAAAAAAATAAAATTAATACTAACCAGATTACATAATGACATACAATATATGCAATTTAGTAGATAAACTACACAATTACACATTTCCAACTAACAATTAATATTTATTGAGAGTATAATATCAATTTTCTTTACATTCTACTACAAGTATTCCTTACAACGATTTCTTCGTTTTTGTAATTGATCATTATAAGAATGAAATTGTTCATAAAAGCTCGATATGATTTACCGATTGTCATCTTCTGAATGAAATAGACACAAAACAAGCCGCAAGAGTCTAAAAAGTAACTCTGAAAGGTTTGACCATAATAATTTTATTCATTTTTACTAAGTTTTTACGAATATGAACATCGTTCTGGAACCCTAGACATAGGCTATCAGAATAATACCAATTTTTTTGGCAACAAACAAAGCTATCCAATGCAATCCTGGTCGATGGCTGCTGTCCATATTAATGATATAAGCTGCTGGCAATATTAAAGGTAGGCATAGCTGATTGTCTCTCGCAAAACTAGTTTTGTAGTTTAATTTAGATACAATAGTTCTTCTATTTATATTGCATTCATTTTATTATGAATAAACTAGGTCGTATCTAGAATTATCTATGTCTATTAATCGAGCTCTAAACTGTAACTGTATTAATAATGTGCCCTGTTGTATAGGATTGGAGCATTCTCCAAGACAAGCAGTACTCTTGTCCTGATTTAGGTTAATACAATAAATATTTTGACTCTTTAGAAATTGTTCATATGTGAGTCCAATACCTTGCCCAGCTACAATACACCCTATTCGGTTATATAACGAGTAAAAAACATTTGAAGAAACTGGATCTGCACCGTCCGAATAGTCTAATTCAAATGGTCTTTCAACTTCATTCCCATTTATATAGATAGTGATGGGATAGTTGGGTTGTGGCTTGTTGATGACTCGTTCCTTGCTGCCTTTTCTTCCTGCATGAATTTATTATGTTCTTATGTACTCGTAGGTAGGCCCTACATAGGCTCGGTGTTTAGTCTTATTATCTTTGTGCCAATTTTTAACATTATTTTTTTGAAAGCGATTAATTACATGAGTCAGTATATGACTGAAACTCTTATTACTTATTTTAGTTTGTTAAATATTAATATCTAATCCTAATACTATCAATGATTAATTCTTTTAATAATGGAACCCTAAATGAAAAAAAAGAAACGTTTGGGCTCATATAACAAAAATTGGGAGAATGATTATAAATGGTTGGTGGCAGCTAATAATCCACAAGAAGCAAAGTGTATTTTTTTGCCAAACTGTGTTTAAAATTGGATACATGGGTGTTTTAAAAATGACACAACATAAAAACTCAGATGTTCCTAAAAATAAAATCGGAGTTTCATCTTTCAGTTCTTTAATTGATAAATTTATTGTAAAAAATCAAATTCTAAAGAAGATATTATAGTTGCTTCGGAAATAGCTTTTCGAGGTATGCCTGTGAAGACACTCGCTCGACGCAAGGGCGCATACACAAGCACGGGCAAATAGCTGACAGGAGGCCGCCTGCAATATGCTTTGGGTCAATTAAAGGAGTGGGGGACCGCCTCCTTGATTTTTATACAGAGTGCGATTTACGGTTGACCGGGATTTATCTAATGGCTTGCCAAGTTGTAGTTCAAAAGATAAATAAAGAACAAGACGCCAAAATATAATTTTAATATATATCATAAATGGAGCAATATATATATATATATATATATATATATATATATATATATATATATATATACAAAAAAAGGGAACAAATTACTCGATAAAGATAGTTAATAGGATTGTGACAATTTATACATAATATGACAGAGTTAAGCGGAGGAGCAAAAATTAACGTTAACTCGAACAAGAGATATTCATTACGATTGAGCGGGAAGTCAATCTAAAAGTGGATGGGGGTGACGATTGACGGGGTGTAATCAGGGGATTACAACACAAGATCGCTTTACCTTGAAGCGTAGTGGTGATCTAAGGGGGGAGGGGGGGGGAACCAATGGTACAAGTCTTCGAGAAGATACTTTGGGGAATCCTAACGAGGAGGATTCGTAGTTGGGGGTTTTGTGTACTTCTTGTTGAAGAACGTGATTTTCTTTGCTCCAGAGAGATGGAATCTCGAACACAAGACGGTTCTGCGGCTCGGCAGAAAATCTTAGACACGGAGGAAGGGGAGTCTTGGAGGTGGTCCGATATGAGGGGGGCCGCACAGTTCTCCGGGAAGAAGATGGCTCGATAGCTTTCCTCTGAACAGGGGCCAAAGTTTCACGAAGGGAGATCTGCTGGTGAGATCTTAACGACTAGGTACGACTCGAACAGGGGTTGCGGGACTTCGCTGGGGAACAGACAAAACGGTCTGAACGGAGGGACTGGCAAACTCTTAATCTTCTTGAGGAATGGCGGACTCAGGGTTAAATAGCCAGATGGTTGGTCCGATAGATAGTCCTAGGGTATGGCCGTCCCTTGCGGATTCTTGACATCAGTCTATGTAAACTTACTTCTAGATAACGAGTTAAATCGGAAAGCGAAATTTGCCTCATGATATGGGGGTAATGTTAGTACGGTTGCGCTCGTGGTGGAATAGACATGCCTGGGAAGCATGGGGTGAGAGCTCGGCCTTATCGCAGGGGAGGGGGGAGCGATAAGCGTCCAAAAACAAATACAGCTGTGTCAGGTAACCCAGCGAGGGACTGATTCCTTCCTGAAGATTCTAAACTTACCCTACCAAGGAGCACGTGGTTTAGAGCGAAGGGGCTAGAGGGACTATTCCGACGGGGCTCCCTCTCACGCTGGTCCTTCGAGCGCAACCCCTCACACTCCACTCTTTCCGAAGATTCCATTTTCCTGATACGTAGAGGAGGGAAAAAGGCATCCCCAAACATGAGAGGAATCATGTATGGGGAATATTTTGACCTGGCTCTACATGTGAACAATAACAGCGGGCATTTAAATATGAGTCGACACAGCGGTCGCCAAATGAAAGAATGACTTTCGTTTAATTCCTGATGCAGGGTATATTTAAAAAGGTATCGTCGTTAACTAGCAACCCCCTCCCCAACCCCAGGAAATAGCTAAATGCGGGTCACAAGAAAATTCAATTTAAATAAAGATTCATTCATGAAAAGGGTAGTGGAACCATATTCAATACAAAAAAGAGAAAAATAAAACGCGAAAAAAAATACACAAGGGAACAAATATGTACCTAAAAACAAACAAATTCTTACAGGGAAACCAAGGGGCATAAATGCACACAGTTAGGACGGAATTCTAGGATTATTAAAAAGGGGCGAGTACACAGATTCAATTATATACTCGGGAGTACAAGGCTTAGCACAATTTACTTTGCAGGGGAAGGATCCTCCACCGGATTCCTACTTAGACAGTTTGCAGCACATTTTTCTGTCCCTTTTATGTACACTATTCGGAACTGGTATTCAATTAGAAGTAAACTCCAACGCATAAGCCTTCCGTTCTGGCTTTTTCAATTATTTAAATAAGCAAATGGGCGATGATCGGTTTCGATCACGAACTCTTTACCTAACAAATATGTTTTGAATTTCGGCACGCTCCACACGATCGCTAGAGCCTCAAGTTCTATTACAGTGTAGTTCCTTTCGCGTAGTGAGAGCTTCCGGCTGGCATATGCAATGGGATAACTATTGCCATCTTCTTCATACTGGAAAAAAACGCAACCGATTCCTTTACTACAAGCATCCGTTCTTAGTGCAAACGGTTTGCTCGTGTTCGGGAGTCGCAGTATGGGAACTGACGTTAGTTTTTCCTTCAGCTGATCCCAATAGGCGGTCGCCTTGGGGTTCCATACGAGGGGGTCGGGGGAACGTTTCTTTAGCAAAAAGCTAAGGGGGGACGCTAAAGCGGCGAAATTTGGGAATAAGCGTCTGTAAAAGGATGACGATCCGAGAAAGGAGCGTAATTGTTTTTTCGTACGCGGAAGAGGCATGTCGGCGATGGTCTTCACCTTTTCTTGCTGAAGTGCCATTTGATTTTCACCGATGTGGGAACCAAGGTATTTAATGGTGCCGTAGGCAAAATGGCACTTGCTAGGGCCTATAGTGAGGCCGTCTTCATGAAGCCTAATGAGGATGGAGCGTAGGAAGATTGATGTTGGTCCCATGTGCGGGTGTCCATTTTCGTTTTCGGAGCTCCCTGTAATGATATCGTAGGTAATGTTCAGAAAGTCAGGTATTCTTTGTCGAGGAAAAACTTGATCACTCCCAACATCATCATCATCATCGTCGTCGTCGTCTTCATTAGTCACACTAGTTGGAGTAGAATTAGCTGTGTGTAAAATTTCGCCGACCACACCTTCACTCGATGAGGGTTTGGGTAAAGAGGAAGAGGTTGGCTTGTTTCGGTAGATCCGCTTTCGTTTTGCAGCAGGAGTAAACCTAATTTATGATAATCTAAAAAGAGAATTTTTTTATATATAGTTATCTGAAAGGCGTTGCCTCATTTATTATACAAAAGGAAAGCATGAGTGAAGGAAGTGTGAAAAAAAATAATTTGTAGAGAAATGACTTTGTATATAGTTATCTGAAAGATGTTGCCTCATTCATTATACGAAAAGAAATTATGAGTGAAAAAAATTAAATTTATGTCCACATGTACTTCACCCATCATTGGGCCTGTGTCTAGCGGAATAGATATAAGATGTTTAATCATAGCGTTGATAGAATCATTTGGTGTTACACTGTATAGCCGAAATACTATGAATAATTTAAAAATGAACTAATGTTTTTCACGAAGATGTGTATGATGTGGCATCTTTGGATGAAATAAGTCATACACTCCTTATTTCAGATGACTTAATGCAGGAGATAGATGCCAATATATCAGAGATATTTACAGTGACCTCACAAAAGTAAGGTTATTCTTAAACTCTATAACTCTTATGTTAGGCCACATCTAGAGTACTGTATACAGGCATGGTACCCTCATTTTAGACACGATATTTACCTTCTCGAGTCAGTGCAACGGAGGGCAACAAAGACTATTCCTTCCCTGAGGCACCTTGAATATATAGATAGACTGAGGGTATTAAATATGTTCTTGTTCGAAAGGAGGTGTGGGAGAGGGGATATGATTGAGCTCTTTAAATTTTTTTCCGGGATAGATAAATTGGATGTTAGCAAGTTTTTTGAGTTAGATGATGGAAATCGGACTAGAGGTCACCACTTGAAAATTAAAAAGCAAGGGTGTAGGTTGGATTTAAGAAAATATTTTTTCACCAATATAGTGGTAGACTTCTGGAACAAATTGCCGCAGAGGGTAGTAGGTAGTCCAAATCTAAATGTATTTAAGAGTAGGTTGGATGAGTTTATGGGAAGGGAAGGTTGTGATGGTTCCTAAGTTTTGTATATATCTATAGTTGCATGATTTAGTTTTTGACAAGCCTTGATTGGTGATACCCTTGTTTCTGGATGCAATCCTCTGGATGTAGTTTTCCTGGGAGTTTGGGTGCCTTAAAAAAGAGGCCGTTTGACTCCGATGACCTATGATGAGCCCTTGTGGCTTTTGTCATCTGTTATATTATATTGTGGGGGACTTTGATTTTGTCTTCCCCTGGTGATGGTGCTTTTTGTGGGTGGGTTTTGACGGAGGCGGATGACCTTTGATAGGCCCTTGTGGCTTTTGTCATCCGTGTAATTATGTTATGTTATGTTATGTTATAGGAATGTTTCCATATTCCTGGTGGTCCCAAATCTATTTTATAAAAATTCTTATATGCGCGATATTGCCTTAAATTGTCACAATATAGGCTTATTTAACCAGAGGAGAGATATCTCCCAGATAAATATATTTGCTGGAAAAATAATTCCTGGGGAACGGAAAAGCTTCATGAAGATATATAAAGTATAACGTACGAGAAGTGCAGGCGAGTGACTTAAAAGCTTCGTTTGAATGAATCTTTTTTGAGACTCAGGATGGTGGAGTGGATTCGCCGCTGGCTAACAGTGGTCCAGCGACGCGGAAAGCTGTTCGCAACTCGCCTACGCTATTATTTTTTCTTTGCCCCTTTTCCTATTCCCCTCTATCTACAATGGTGCCCAGACCCGGGAGGGGGAGCGTTAGGCCTTGGATAACATTTCCAAATGGGCTCTCTTCATTTATTCAAAATATGACCCGCTTCTAGGAGGGAGGTTGTATAGCGTACGAGAAGTGCAGGCGAGGGGCTTAAAAGCTTCGTTTGAATGAGTCTTTTTTGAGACCCAGGATGGGGCAGTGGATTCGCCGCTGGCTAACAGTGGTCCAGCGACGCGGGAAGCTGTTCGCAACTCGCCTACGCTATTATTTTTTCTTTGCTCCTTTTCCTATTCCCCTCTATCTATATAAAGAAGCAGTCTTAAAACCCTATGGTTATTTCCTCTTCGACTTCAGTCCGAGAAACACTACGATCTACCTCACGGGCGGGTATATTTCCAAACGAAATCGAAACCGTATATCTTTTAGAATGAACCATAAAATGAAAAGATACGCGTATCTCTTCCATGCGTTCCCTACACTTTCTAAAAAGATGAAAAAATCAATCATAGGAAGCATGGATAGTGATTTTGTCAAATGTGTATGCGAAATGTGTCTTAATCTAATAAAAGGTAATATTCCAATGACAGCATCACAGAAACAAAAGATATCACGATTAAAACGGTTGATACATATGTTAGCTCGGAAGCCAGGTCATATACGTCTAAAGAAAAAATAATAAATCAGCATGGAGGATCGTTTCTTCCAATCTTATTCTCTGTTCTAACACTTCTTCTCTCCAACCTTCTAAGATGAAAAAAATTATTGTTTGTCCCGAAAAAGAGAGAGAGCTACCCTCAAACTTAATACCATCTGAAGAAAGACATTTATATTTGGAGAGAGAATTGACTACTATACTCAATAATTCACACATACCACCAGATAAGCGTATTATACTTTACTAGAACACGTTGGAACATTATTTAAAACAGTACGATAAGGTTTTAAACTTACTTCCCGCTAATGTTAACTAGAATGATAGGGATCAAATAAAATAAACGAATCTGCAGATGAAGTACCAAGAACACTGCAGCCTAATGTTCGTGAAAGGAGTAGATTAATTTATCAGACATTAAAAAATACAGAAGGATTCAGTTGGAAGAAGTAAGAGCAAAGTTAATATCTTCCAATTTCCCGAAATCTATTATAAAAAAATCGCGACGCCGAAAAGAATTAGAAAATATTACTCATGCATTAACTTCTTCCACTTCAACCTCAAGGGTTTGCGCAAACACACGTCGTATTTCTCACTATCGCCAACAATCCAAAATAGGGAACTGGTTGAATTATTAGTCAATTTCACTGATGGAAATGGCAACTAGACGGTCCAATAAAATAATTATAAAAGGGTAAGTGGCAACTCCACTGTTATGTTAATACAAGAAAAAACCTAAAAATTCAAACCGCGTCAGAGAAACCCTATCCGAATGGCTTTTGTCTCACTGTCTGTCCAAATTCACACGAATACCCACCTGCAAGAAGCTATGTCTCGATTCCAGGTGAAGCAAATTATACAACAAGAATATAAATTTAATATGTTCAGCATTTTGAAGATTATTAGAACCAAATCGGGTTATGTTAGAGTGATCTTTGAAAATACATACGGAAGAACTCGTTATGACGATAAACTATTCCCTAGTGAAGATGAGTTTGGCTTGTGTTTGAGGCAATACACAGGTTAAAACGAAAATTTTCCATATGTAGATCGACTGGTGAAGGATTACGGTGTAAAAGAGCTAAAGTGTGTAGTGAAGGCAAATACAAACAGTCTATTTCCAATTATACATTTTTGTATTTACTGTAAGAGGGGTGAAGAGTTTATTCCTACACGATTTACAAACGTGCTGTACAATGAGTATGAAGTCAACACTTTTCTAAAACTTTAAGACGAGTTTCATCAAAGTTTAGTCAGATGAAGTGTTTCCAGAATGCGGTTGAAACATGTTATCTTGCATTCAACGATGGACTCGATGAATGCCGAAAACTTCAAACTACCACCACAGAAGCTTAATACTCGTATATAAAAAATGTATCGTTTGATGAGTTTCACTGTTTTTTTCAAAAAGAGAGGAATATCTATGTATCAATCAGTCAGTCTTATCATGGAAGTCCAGAGGATGGAATGTTACCAGTCTGCGTCATCAAGACTTGCAAGAAGAAAGTTTAAGTTCACCCCAGATAATTTATTTTTTTCTTAGAGCACGATTCTTTACCAAATATGTTTATTTGAAATTCTAGATCATATAAAAAAAAACCCTTCTGATATTAATTTTCAAAAACATAAAGTTGGATTAAAAATACACATTGATAATTTTTATCCGTTGCATATCAAATACCGTTTTCCTGACCGGATTAACCCTGCTCTTTTGATTCAGAGAATCATTAAATGTGTACAAAGTAATAAGGTTGCGGCCATTTATGAAATTCTAATTTAAATAATGTATTTTAACCTAGATGTAAAATAAAATTTGATTTTAAGATAAAATGTCTAAACGAATAAGATATTCAGTTAAAAATTAACCGCCGATTGTTGCGCTAAAATACATCCCCGAGTCTACCAACATATTTTCGTGTGGTAAATCGGCTATTCCAATCTTTAAAAAAGAATGCTAAAAGATCTGATGTGGAAAGCTTTTTCTCAGGTTTGGATAGCTATACACTACACAGGTCCATGCGAAAAAGATTCAAGACAAAACACGTAAAAGCACAAGGTTCAAACGAAATTTGACAGCTAGATCTAACTGTGCTGTGCAAATTTGAAAGTTTTAATTATGGTGTTCGTTATATACTCTTTGTAATTGATATATATTCTAGATATCTCTGGCTAATTCCTTTAAAGGAGAAGACGGATCAGGTAGTGTCAAATGCTATACGAAATCTCATGGAAGAAACCAGATGGATTCCAGGTTATATATGTTCTGATGATGGAAGAAAGCTTAAAGGAAAGAAGATGAAGGATAGAAAAAAAAGTTGAAAATAGATGATGAAGGGGATGGAGATGTTTTGTTTTTTCATGATTTAAACAAGCACACATTTCATATATGTTCTCATAAAGTTATCATCGGCTGTAAATCATACACGTGTACAAATGAATGCTCTTTATCCAACAAGTTATATCTGTTCAAAGACAGAATTCGATTTGTTTACCGTTCCACTGACCCAAACTTCCATCGTTGAGAGCAATTATCGGTCCTACTCTCCACTTAGCAATATCTCATCAGATCTCACCCCGGTGAATATTATGTATCTGGTAGCAGACAGTATTATATAGTGCTTTCTTTGTTCATTTATCTGAACATGGTCATCCTATAAATTGGAATTCGGCTAAATTTACTTACAAATCCGATAACTATGTTAAAAGAAATATTGTCGAATGCTCATTCATTGATTCCTCGCATGATTTCAATATATACCCCGGTCTCTTTAAACTAGACCCTGTAATTAAAAGGCTAATTTGTAACGAAATTGTCCATATTAAATTTTAGTCCTTTGATTGACTAAATTTGTTATAATTCTTTTGTATATTTCAATGTATTTATAATTACATTTGTATGTACTCATAGCTATGTGACCTATATTTCTACCTTTTCACACATTCTTTTCTCACACGTGGAACTTCCGGAATAGATCTTATCTTTATGTCTTTATTCTTCGTATCCGGTATTTAATCCTGTTTCTGATAATATTTTTCTATTTTGTGTCCTTTCATTGTACATGGGCGGGGAATCGCTTTGTTGTCTCTTATATATACCACTTTTGTAAAGTAATTCGTTATTCCTTAGAATGAACTGAACAAAGTTCGAAAGTACTTAAATCCGCTTTTCATTTTCCTGTGGGATTTTTTGCATATATATATATATATATATATATATATATCAGGAATATGAAGACCCAGGTGATTACACTAATCATTTATTGGCCGGACGTTTCGGACTTTTACTAGGACCATCTTCAGCGACTGTGTCGAAAATTAATCGATAACAGTTAAAAGAATCTATTAAATAATAGCTACATATCAGATTCCGAAGGAACAAATCAATTACAAGTATATATATATATATATATATATATATATATATATATATATATATATATATATATATACATATATATATCGTTAATAAAATAACAAGATCAGAACGCCGGTATTTCTATTACAACTTCTTCCATAACTTTTGTTGAGAAAATCCAAAATACATATGGGTAAAGGTTCTCCAAATTCGGAGGAATAAAACTTAATTTATCAGCAGATAAGAAATTTACTAGAAAAATTGAAGTGTCTAAAATTATTCGAACACTTAGGTTTCTTGTAGAGAGAAGCAATATTGTTTGCATATCAACCTACATCCTTCAGTTAAATTCCGTGTACGTTAGGTCATTCTCTTGCCAACTATCGTCCAGGTAACATTCCTAAGAAATCGGTCACTCCTCTTTCTTTGTCTGCGAGCTGATCTTAGAGCTGCTCTGACAAGATGTCTTTAAATTGCAGCCAATGTAGAGACTGTCAAGCCCTATAATTCTTTGAATCTAAGACAAAACGGGTTTATGTAAGGCTGGTAAATCAACCCATAGACCAAAGAAGACCGAGTCATTACCCAAATTGTGAAGACGGACCTTTGGGAAATAGGCTGCAGCTATTTTTCGAGAGATAAGTGAGAATTTTTCCATCAATGGCTCCGATGTCTCTAGATGAAGACAATCTTCTCGCTTGCACACCCACGGTCAAGCCATTAGTTAGTTGAAGAACAAGAAGGCTTGTCTTCCATTCGCCACTAAACACGTTATATGGAATAATAAGAAATTCTAGCCATGTCCACTTGAGTGAAAGAAGTGTCAAGGTCTGGGGCGCGATTTCGGTAGAAGACACTAGACCAATTGTCCACTTACGGGGCACCAGTGAATGTACAGGTGTACAAAGAATTGCTGCCATAGCATGGTTTGCTTCATTTGCGAGCCTTCTAAGCACAACCTGCAAATTGCATGCAGGATAGCGCCCCATGCTACACGGCTAAGTAGGTGAAGACGACGAGCATATCACTGTTATGAACTGGCCTGCACAGAGTCCCGTCATGAATCCCATTGGAAATGTTTGGAAGACGCAATCTGAAAATAACTCTAGGATAGGAAATTCTTCAAGATAAATGAAACAAGATTACTGCGCAAGAGAGTAAAACAGTTCGTTTGATCCTGTGGAGGAGATGTCAAGGAATCATCCGGAATAAATGCTTCCACAGTAATTACCTATAACTTGGTCAAATGTTTTTCACTGATAATCTAATCGTTATAAAACCTTTGGACACTTCATTTTTATTCTATTAAATTGCTCATCAGCTGATAATCTTTTCGTTTTATTCATTACAACTTGCAAATTTGTATAACCTTTACCGACATCTAATTAATAATTGTAGTTTATCGTACGCCAATTTTGGAAACCTTGGATTTTCTCGGGCATAAGTTAGAGAAGATATTGTGGTAGAAATACAGGCGTTCTTATCTTTTGGACGGTACTGTATATATTACACCTGAACTTTAGCTGTCCGATTTCGTGATAAATATTAATAAGATCTTTCGTTGTCTATAGGCTATCAAAGCAAACATAAGAATATGATATTCTCTTTTGAACATTTTTGGCCTTGCCTAGATAAAATAACAGTTCTATGCGGTAACTTCAATTTACCGGACGTAGATTTTCTAAATGAACGAGAACAATGCATTACATCGTCTTTTAGAATTTATGAACCTTAACTTCTTGCATCAAAAGTAGACAAACAGAGCGACGAACGAATATCCTAGACTTAATTTTGGCGATCACAACATCATTTAATTCGATCTAAATATTCCTAAAAATGTTTCCGATAACACACAATTCTTTCCGGAAATTAAATCTCCGCAATTTTTATTTTTCTCGCAAGCAAAAAACTTTCAAATTGAAAGGAAATTTTAAGCGTTGAAAACACCCCGCAAATGTGTGATGATTTTCAATATTTATTAAATCTTGAGCTTCTAATAAATCTAATTGGGTGCTGTGTATGAATAGTGAAATTGAAAAGTGCCAAAGGAAAAGTAACCGAACGTATATAATTTCGAAAATCCAAACCGATACCTTTATTATTATCGCAATTATTTTTGCCATATTCGGTTTTTGTTGGTGGCGGGCAGGTGCGGTAGTGCTTGTGGTAGACAGGGGCAGTTGTGCTTGTGGTGGGCAGGGGCAATGGTGGTGGTGGGCAGGGGCAGTAGTAGTGGTGGTGGTCAGGGGCAGTGGTAGTGGTGATGGTCAGGGGCATTGGTTTTATACCATTATATTTGGTATTTAATTCCTCTTAAAATCATATATAGCAACCTTCCTATTTTTAAAATTTCATCCACGAACTTGCCATCAATTTTTATTTGAGGGTTTAATTTAAAAGCGGGCGATTTACACAGGTTATAGAGAGAATAGTGGCGAAATTTCCCCCTAACCGATTCTATTCTTGAGATCAATTCGGTGGATGGGAGTTTTATTTCTTTGGCAAAGGTCAGAAATGCGGCCATATACTGGAATTAATCTACATAGTGTATCTTAAATTGCGAATTTTCTTCATTTATAGTTCATTTATCAATTTTAATCATGTGTTCGATTAGTATATGGCCTAACCATAATTTATTTTAAATAGAAAATACGTGTTCGTGTCTCCTCTTTTTAGTGATGTATGAGTGAAGGTGCTCATATTAATACGAGGGGCGGTAGGGCAAAACAAAGGAAGTGGGATCGCTGTTTGTGGGGGTATTAGGAAAAGTTATGACAAGTCAGAACCTGCAGCCGCACGCTCCTGCCTCGTCTATTTAAGAAGCAGTAGCTGATCGCAGATCGTCAGTCACAAATTTTTCAACAAGGTTGAGCACTGCGCAGTGATCAAATTTTTTACCAAGGAAGGCAAGAAAGCAAAAGAGATCCATGAACGCATGGTTGCAGTGTACACCGACACCGCCCCTTCATATGCAACCATTGCTCGCTGGAATAGGGAGTTCCGCTATGGTCGTGAGTCCCTTGAAGATGGCCCTCGTCTAGGATTCCCGTCAGACGTGACCAACGAGGACAATGTGGCCCGTGTAGAGAGGAGGATCCTCGAAAATCGACGGGTGAAGGTCGAAGAAATCGAGCGAGAACTTGGAATATTACATGGAAGTGTTATCAACATTATCCATGACAATTTGGCCATTACCAAGGTCTCTACCCGTTGGGTCCCTAGAAACCTCACGCCCCATGATCGACTTCTACGTTGTCGTAGAATGACTCCCGACGATATTCCATATATCACTATTCGTTGAGGGAACTTCCTTAATTATCTTTAGAGTGCGTTACTGTCTGGCGGCCGATATTATGTATCTTCGATATGCTTAAGAAGTGGAACTGAGCTCAAGGATAATAATATTGCTATCATTAATAAAATAGAGTTTTATTAATAATAACTATCAACAATACACAAAACGGAAAATATTGACATAAACAGAATGGAAAGGGTCGTGGAGACTCGGGCTAATCCGAGGATTTAAAGGATTTAAAAAGGTAAAACAAATATAGAGTTAAAGAGATGGGATGGTTCGATAAACCATTTAAAGCACAGGATAGAATTGACAAAAGGGTTAAGTACTCAAAGGTGACGTTTGGCTTACGTAACATTTGCACTAGTGGTGCAGTGGAAGGTGGCGCGAAGGAGTTTCGGTCCGCTGGCGAGTTCCAGCCGAAGGGGGGGGGGGGATAAAAGGATCCTGACGTGGCGTCTTGGGAAGGAGAACCGTTTCTCGACGAACGGCTTGAAGAACAATGGCTGTTCTAGGTTGTTCTCTTCTGAACAAAGGGGGGATGAGAACCGTCTCTTGTCTACGGGCTCAAGAACAATGGCTGTTCTAATGTTGTTCTCCTCTGAACAACAGGGGGGGAGGGGGGGGGGGGAGAACCGTTTCTTGGCGAAGGGCTCAAAACGAACAATGGCTGTTCTAATGCTGTTCTCCTTTGAACAACAGGGGGCGAAGCCTTGGGGACTTGGCGTCCCGAAAGGCTCGAACCTTTGGCACTCAAGGAATATTGTCCTCCTTCTGGACAAGTGATGGTGAATCTCGAGGTCGAGGTCACTTGGCGCACAAAGGGAGAGAGGGTCGTGGTGATGTTTCGCGACGAAAATCTGGATCTCCAATCTGATCTTAGTGGTAAAGTTTCCATATAAATAGCCAGGACATCTCCTTGGCGTGGGGGGACAATAGAGTGGGAGCTTCGAGGGCATGCACAGCCGGGCCGGAGAACAATGCCTTATCTGCCCATAAGCCTAACTCAATCTGGCGAGGTCGGCGTATGGGGGCGAACGGGGGGACGATAACCTCCTTGTTTAAACATTGACATCCGGTAGGTGTGATAAGACTCCAAGCTTCGAATCGAAGATGCACGTGGGCAGCATCGTGGTTTTAAATAATATGGGATAGGAGTTGAAATTAACGCAGCTTCAACTCGTTCTATCACACCCCTCCATTCCGGGGGGAAGTTGTCACTTCGAAAAAAAGAGAGAGAAGGGACAACGATAGAGCTCCGTTGTAGGGAACTCGTTTTCTTGTACCAACCGTACCTTCCTGCACCTAACTAGTATTACCTCGATACATATGATTATTTTGATCTTTAGATTACAGGGGAAAATAACCTTTAATACAACTTAATCAAAGAAACACTTAAGGGCATGGAACAATGAAATGATATCAAATTAGTACATACGGGACAAAACAATTTATACGTAAATTAATGAGTACAAATATATATACATACAAAAAAAATTAGACATTGAGCGTTACAAAAGTCAGACATATACATTAATTAATTATATTATAAGAGAATCTTAATTTAAGTCGTACAAGACGGTATATACCTACAGGGAGATACTAATCCTATGAATACACTTACTCTACGCTATTCGGTAACGCATTCCTACTGAGGGCGTCAGCGACCTGGTTATCGGAACCTTTTGTCTAATTTATTTTAAACTGATACTCTTGCAAGAGTAAACTCCAGCGCATGATGCGGCCGTTGGAATGTCGCACATTCCTAATATAGGCTAACGGACGGTGGTCGGTTCCTATTTGAAATTCTTTACATATCAAGTACAGCTTGAATTTGTCTATGACCCAGATAATTGATAGAGCTTTCTTTTCTCTAGTGGCATATCTCTTTTCGCGTGGTAATAATTGACGACTAGCATATGCAACTGGATGACTCATTCCGTCATCCACGTATTGAAGGAGTACACCTACAATGCCCTCGTTGCTCACGTCGGTCTTAACCCCAAAGGATTTTTCTGGGTTGGGCAACTTTAAAATGGGGGCAGAAATGAACTTACTCTTGAGCTGATTAAAATGGGAAACAGCGACATCATTCCAACGTAAACGATCGGGAAAATTCTTTTTTTGAAGGGGGCATAGGGGGGCCGAAATTGCAGCGAAATTCGGAACAAATCGCTGATAGGGAGAAGCTGATCCTAGGAACGATCTTAATGGCTTCTTTGTAATCGGGAGGGGCATGTCGGCGATTGCCTTAATCTTGTTCTCGTAGGGACCTAACTTGCTTTGTCCTATTTTGAAACCCAAATATTTGATGGTTTCGTGGGCAAAATGGCATTTGCTGGGGCCAATGCTGAGGCCATTTTTACGCAGTCGCTCGAAAAGAGCTAATAGGGCGGGTAAATGGTGATTCCATTTAATTAGTTCTTGTAGCTGACTCTTCGGACGTGGTGTCAGCTGCGCGTCACTATCCAGGTCAGAGGGTTCTAAAGACTCGCCTGGTAGGGAAGGAGGAGGGTAATCGGCATCAGGTTGGATGCACACTGTCTGGATTACATTAAGGGACTCCGCGGGGTAATCTTCTTCAAGCGCCGATATTTCGTCCAGTTCTACAAAGGTATCTCGATGGGCGCGTTGGGGGTTCTTTTTTTCTTGGGGTCCACAGACAGTCTCCGTGTCCTTGTCTTGGGCCTTACCACCTAAGGGTGTTAGTGATTCACACTCCTCTTTTGCCGTCCTAAAGTCCTGGTTAGGGGTCTCCGAGAAATCGGACGGTATCGGGGTTCTGATGGGGACGGGCTCCTGGGCTTCTTTCTTATCTCGGCCTTGAGGAAGGGCGGCCTGAAACACAGGGTCGAAACTTACTTGGGGGCCCTGTCCTATAAGTACGGAACAGAATTGTATGGGTGCTACAATGACTTCAGCCCAGCCATTATAATATTGACACTGCAGGTAACATCTAACGACGGGGAATCGGTTCGCCCGCCCAAGGTGGTCATGTACCACCGCAAATTTTTCGTGGTTAGAGGCCACTGGGAGGAGTTCGTCGGACACGATGAAACACGTACATCCTGTGTCCCTGACGAGAGTCGATACTCGACAGCCGTCCACGCTGCCTTCCTCATATTTCAAAGTTCCCGATGAACTTTTATCAAAAACAAAATTTACCTGGTGGCCTGACGGAGAGGGAGAAGTTTCTGCTTGGGTCTGCACCACCGGGGGATCCGGGGTTGTATTAATCTGGTGAACTTGGTGGGCTGGTCCGCTTTTAAGCCTAGAATTTTGGGGGCAATTCCAGCTCATGTGGTTTTCTACACCACAGGTGAAGCATATGGTTGGTCGCTTCGGGAAGAGAGATGGAGGAGAAGTCTTAACGGGAGGTTTGGAGTCCCGTTGTTGGTTTTGGGGAAAGAAGTTTGGGGGTTTTACGGGGCTCGGAAACTTTGTCAGCTTTCCTGGGAAGGGGCGCGAATCCTTCCTTCTTTCTTCTCGTTGGATTTCTCTTTCTCGTTCTTCTCGTTGTATTTTTCTTTCTCGTTCTTCTCGTTGTATTTCTCTTTCTCGTTCCTCTCGTTGTTTTTCTCTTTCTCGTTCTTCTCGTTGTATTTTTCTTTCTCGTTCTTCTCGTTGTATTTCTCTTTCTCGTTCCTCTCGTTGTTTTTCTCTTTCTCGTTCTTCTCGTTGTATTTTTTTTTCTCGTTCTTCTCGTTGTATTTCTCTTTCTCGTTCCTCTCGTTGTATTTCTCTTTCTCGTTCTTCCTTTTTTCTTTGAAATTCTGCTTCAATCCGAGCTAATCTAATCTGATGGTGAAAGTCCACTTGTCTTATCCATTCCTCTCTTATGTACTTAATTAGTTCTTTTCCGGAAAGTCCACAGGATTCTCCTTGCGCTTTAAAGATTTCAAACTGAGTCATCTTTGCACTTGGGGGCGCACTAGTCAACCAACTAAAATTCCTTGCAACAAGAATAATGCCTCTATAGAATTAGCCTACCTAAATATGGGCACTGACCTATTCGTACTTGGTTTCTTACTCTAAATAACCACTGACTAAAATCACAAAAAAACACAAACAAATTATTATCACAGTTCCTTGAGCCACTCCAGCTTCTTAATTTTTTTTAAAAAAAGGGGATAGCAATCGTTAAAACAAAAGGGAACTACTATATTCTATTATTGTAACGAATAACACTATGCTTTACTCGACTGAGACCAGTGTTTGCAAAGATATAGCGTTAAACCTTACACACCTGATACCAAATTTAAATAGTATATATATATATATATATGTCGTAGAATGACTCCCGACGATATTCCATATATCACTATTCGTTGAGGGAACTTCCTTAATTATCTTTAGAGTGCGTTACTGTCTGGCGGCCGATATTATGTATCTTCGATATGCTTAAGAAGTGGAACTGAGCTCAAGGATAATAATATTGCTATCATTAATAAAATAGAGTTTTATTAATAATAACTATCAACAATACACAAAACGGAAAATATTGACATAAACAGAATGGAAAGGGTCGTGGAGACTCGGGCTAATCCGAGGATTTAAAGGATTTAAAAAGGTAAAACAAATATAGAGTTAAAGAGATGGGATGGTTCGATAAACCATTTAAAGCACAGGATAGAATTGACAAAAGGGTTAAGTACTCAAAGGTGACGTTTGGCTTACGTAACTTTTGCACTAGTGGTGCAGTGGAAGGTGGCGCGAAGGAGTTTCGGTCCGCTGGCGAGTTCCAGCCGAAGGGGGGGGGGATAAAAGGATCCTGACGTGGCGTCTTGGGAAGGAGAACCGTTTCTCGACGAACGGCTTGAAGAACAATGGCTGTTCTAGGTTGTTCTCTTCTGAACAAAGGGGGGATGAGAACCGTCTCTTGTCTACGGGCTCAAGAACAATGGCTGTTCTAATGTTGTTCTCCTCTGAACAACAGGGGGGGAGGGGGGGAGAACCGTTTCTTGGCGAAGGGCTCAAAACGAACAATGGCTGTTCTAATGCTGTTCTCCTTTGAACAACAGGGGAGGATGCGAACCGTTTCTTGGCGAAGGGCTCAAAACGAACAATGGCTGTTCTAATGCTGTTCTCCTTTGAACAACAGGGGGCGAAGCCTTGGGGACTTGGCGTCCCGAAAGGCTCGAACCTTTGGCACTCAAGGAATATTGTCCTCCTTCTGGACAAGTGATGGTGAATCTCGAGGTCGAGGTCACTTGGCGCACAAAGGGAGAGAGGGTCGTGGTGATGTTTCGCGACGAAAATCTGGATCTCCAATCTGATCTTAGTGGTAAAGTTTCCATATAAATAGCCAGGACATCTCCTTGGCGTGGGGGGACAATAGAGTGGGAGCTTCGAGGGAATGCACAGCCGGGCCGGAGAACAATGCCTTATCTGCCCATAAGCCTAACTCAATCTGGCGAGGTCGGCGTATGGGGGCGAACGGGGGGACGATAACCTCCTTGTTTAAACATTGACATCCGGTAGCTGTGATAAGACTCCAAGCTTCGAATCGAAGATGCACGTGGGCAGCATCGTGGTTTTAAATAATATGGGATAGGAGTTGAAATTAACGCAGCTTCAACTCGTTCTATCACATACGTCGTTAAAGTCCACAAGGCCAGAGTGGCACAAGCTGCCCTGCGCGAGTGCGGATTCGAGGAGCTCAACCATCCCCGCTACAGTCCAGATCTGGCCCCTAGCGACTACTTTTTATTCCGCCAGATCAAGGCCGCACTGCGTGGACGCCGGTTTGGGGACGATGAAGATTTCCAGCTCACCGTCCACGAGTGGATTGAACAGCATTCGGGAGATTTCTGGTTGTCGGGAATTCGAAGCCTCAAGTGCATTAAAGTCAAGGGTAGTTATATTGAAAAATAATAAAACACTTTTCCTCTTATCTCGTTTCCTTATATCTGAATTGCAAAACTTATTGACCGCCCCTAGTAGCTAATTTTTAATGAATTTTTATTTAAAGTGAAAAAAATGAACAAATGGGGGGAAAGTCTACGTGTTTCCGAACCATACTTTTATAGTCTTTTGAATTAAAAAAAAAATAAAAAAATCTTCACGGCTAAACTATTTAAGCTAACGCATTGTGCTTGGTTTAATTAGCTAGCAAATTATCTAATTTTTGGGGAGGGGGTACTAGTCCTGTAGATGGGATGATTAGAATCCCATGATTTCTTCAAGGTTTCCCAAACTCCTCAAGCTAAAATGGAAAGCCTGATTTTTCTCCACTAGGGCAAAAATCGGCATAAGAAAAATTATAACTTCTGGCCAATTTTCCGATAATTTAAAAAAGAAATGCTAATGACATGAAACGGGCTACTTTGGCAACATATCATTGGAAAAACTTGCAAAAATATTTATAATAGTCAAACGATCGGAAAGATGGCAGATGCAATTCAACATGGACAAATATTAAGCATAGAGTGACAAAATTAATCCTTGAGTTTATAAATAGATCATTTTAAGATAGACTGATGGATCATAATCTGCTTTGACTAGAGAATCTTCCTTTACATGGACAACTAATCACTATCTTTAAAATACTAAACTTCTTAACTAATATACTGTATAAGTTACTTTTTTGCATTATATATTCGAGCTGCAACTAGAAATAATGGATTCAAACTTGTTAACAAGAGATTTAACACTGCTATAAAACAAAATTTTTTCTTGTACAGGGTTACTCAAATACGGAATAACTTACTATCGCAAGTAATTGAAAACACCCCAGTCAATATGCTTAAGAATAGAATTAATAAATATTACTTCAACATATAAACTTATTAAAACCCCAAATCTAACTGATACTTGGTATTTTGGATCTTTTTCATCAAATATGATCCTCTCGTCTCTCTTTTTCCTCTTATGGACTAGCTTCGAGTGGACTTTTAGAGTTTTTGCTGCTACGTAAATTTGTAATAACCCTCGAATAGATTACAGGGTTAAATTTTAAACAGTCAACATGGAAAAGGATTTAGGTGTCTTAATTTCCAATGATCTAAACTTTCAAAACAATGAAAGAAACTTTAAAAATAAGGTTATAGGATACATGTCCAGACATTTTGCGTTTATATCTAAATATATCATTCTTCCCTCATATATGTAAAATGCTTGTCAGACCTTATTTGGAGTGAGCGGTGCAATTATGTTCTCCATATATGACTAAGGACAATATAATATTTAAATGTCTCAAGCGACGAAATTGATTCTCAAACTTAAAAATACATCGTACAAAGAAAACTGAGGCACCTCAATTTATCTGCGCTTGAAGATTGGCACCTCTGCACCCAACTTATTCGTGTTTAAAATGCTAAACTGGTTCATTAATATAAATTATGAGTCAATATTTGAGCTAGATAACAAAGCGTACAGTAGAAATGAAGGTTTCTAGCTAGTAAGCTCAACAATTAACATTGAAATAACACAAATTTGTTTTCTTATAAAATTTCATAAACTTGGAATAACTTTACTAGGAATCTCATTGAATACAATACCTTAAATATTATTAAGAATAGAATAAAATAATATTGCTTTAGAATATGATCTTACAGAAAAAAGATGTGTTAAAGCTTTTCTTTATTCATATCCTGTCTTTCTCTTAACCGGCCCTTACCTCTCCCTTCCACCCTTAACTTTTTTTCTTGTACTAGCCTGCAGTGGTTCTTAGGGTGTTTGCTAGTTCGTTAAAATGTAATTAATACACATCAAAGCTCTCTACACCCATCCTTCACGATTCTTCAGTAACATCACGATCTTCTCCTTCAATCTGATTTGTGCTCCTCTCGTCACTACCCCCATCAATAAATTCAACAGTCATGGCAGCAGAGCGCACCTTTGTATTACACCAGGCCAAATATCAAACTAATCACTCCGTTCATCCATCAACAGAATGTATCCATTAATTCCAATCCATTCAACCTAACCAATTCATACATTCCAAGAACCTGCTTCCCTATCGACACAATCATACATTCTCTCGATCTACTTACCCAGCATACACCTTACATCTCATAACCAATTATTTGTCAACCAGCTTTCTCACTGCAAACACTTGGTCCACGCAATCCTTACCCGCTCTAAACAAATTTTATTAATCCCCTATCAATACCTCCGTTATCTTTCTTACACGTTGCTACATAATGCCCAACTGACTCACTTCACTGTATTTTTACATTAACTGGTCTCCCATTTCGCTTTATACGATGGTACTACTACGTGAATCATACAGTCCTTAAGTACTGCTGTACTTTAATATGCCCCACATTACAACAACTAGGCCCATTCCATAATACGCTTACCACTATTTCATAACGTCTCACCTAATAAATCATCTATTTCAGATGCCTTTCAATTTTTCAGATACATCACAACACTAGAAACCTCTTAATATTTATCATTATATAATTTATTACAGCACTAGTTTTGCACCTGCGAAACCAATCCTATTCATATTCTCTTAATTTCCTATGAATAATAGTTTTATTGGTCACGTGGACTTGTTTTAATCAATTAACTTTTGCTTAGGCTTGGGGAGCACAGACTGCTGATTCTCTGTTTGCTGAATGTGTATGGAAAGTAGAGTCTTTTTTCTGTTTACACTTCTCTCTCGCACTAAATACATGGCTCTGCAGGCCTGACAAACGATAGAGCCCGAGCGCAATTTTGGCATTTTGCTCCTCACCACTTACCCTCCAAAACACAAGTGGTCTTAATTGACGTGTCTTATCATTCAGTAACCTTTGTATCCCTTATTTCTCATCAGCACCTAATATTTCTCGCTTTACGTATTTTTCTCTGTGCTAATTTACAATTGACCTTACTTCTTTTCATCAAATATTTATTTCCGTTCACGTGACAATATTATCAGTCTAATAAAGCATTAACTTTGGTAGAATTCATTTCACCCTTAAAGAAGTAATTCGTTTGCACCTGCTTGATAAAAAGGCTCTGAACTTTAATAGCTTTAACTGATGTTAGATGAATGCAATTGGTGTCAGAACGATAATTTCATCATATTTTCTTCTCATCCCTATTTAAACAAGGCAAGAAGACGCATCGTAGGAGCTAATTTTGTTCGAAAGCCAAAATATTAAGATTTTCTCCAACTACAAATTCTACTTTGCCCGAAAACTTTGTTTTCCAAATCGATCAAATTCTAATTTGGGATTGTCTTGCCTCTCCATGGAATTAATTCCAGTTTTGTTGAAGATGCTGACTGCTGTTCTCACCTTAAATTTTGCAACTTTTTCATGACTGAACATAATCCAGTTGCATTACACAAGTTGCTTTTCTTTCTAAATAATCCTAAGATATACCCTCGAAAACTAGTAATGTACGTCGAATAAAAAATTATTTGCGGATTGCTTTTATCTCTCAAATAGGCTACAATAGGCCACATGACACCTAAAAGTAAACTGACCCTAAGTACCTTTTTCCTAAATCAAAATGGATTTAGAAATCGTTTGCTTTATTCATTTATTGACCAAATAACTAAGGCCATTGAGGCATGAACAGTCGCTTCTGCAGGCTAATACCAAAATACTTTAAAAATCTTCAAACACTTAAAGGAAGGAGACGACAAACTTACCACTTTAAATTAAATAATTAAATTGAGGTGCAATTTTCCTTTCAATTATTTTCTAGTCAATATTTCTTAAAAATATATCTGATTTTCTTTGGTTAAAATAACTTGTTTGTCGTGCTTATTGTTCTAAAAAAAGGAGAGAGATCCAGTGGTAGATTGGACGTTATGCTGTGTGGTTGGGGCTAGTCTCCTGCTCTTGCTCCCATCGCTCTCTCAAACCACTCACGTAAAGTGTTTTCGTCGCGTTGTGGCAGGAATAAAATTTTCGCGGGGAATAAGATCGGAATGAACGTTGCCGCTTCTTTATTCAGATTACTAATGAGTTAATTCATCAAGATTTAGAGCGAATAAGAGATAAAGATTACATAAATATGTATCGAGTTTTTTGTGCTCTCGACAAGCATAATTAACACCAGGGAAAGAAACAAAGTAAGAAGGTAAGATGTGTGATAACTGTTAGAAACGCCACAGGAAAAGGGAAACGGATTCTGAGAACGAATGAATCAATGAATAATTCTTTCATGCCCTGAATTTAACTACCACAGTGTTTATTTCTCGCCTTTCCCTAGCCTATACTCTAGACGTAAAGATTTCTAGCTCCATGAACCCTTTGATGCGCCCGAATTGGACGGACTATATATATATATATATATATATATATATATATATATATATATATATATATATATATATATAATATAATATAATAATACCTTATACAACGGGGGTCTCAGAAGTGAAAATACGGTTGATTATTATGATGGGTGCCTAAAAAATAATTACCATGACGATAATTAAGTTGGAAATGGGATTTTTAAGGACTGTTGTTGGAGGCGGGGGGGGGGGATGGGTTCTGGACTGAATTTGTTTGCTTATATGCTAAATTATTTCAAGAAATAGGGCAGGCTTAGGGTTTTATTAGATCAGTGGACTTTTAGTGCGCGATGCCTATTGTGACTTTAAGGCCTTTTGATTTTACATGTTAATTAGTTTAGGCTGTTTTACTTATTAATTAGTTTAGGTTAGGCTTTGTTTGGTTGGGTTTATTTTGGCAGTGAACCTTAGTCCCCGCACCTAATTACCATGTAACAACCCGAAAAAAACATATAAATCATCTAGCCTAAACTACTTAACATGTAAACTGATCTCATTTACTTTTTTCCTGATTCCAAATGGATTCAAGAATCGTTGTTTGCTTTATCCATTTATTGACCACAATAACTAAGGCCATGGGGGCATGACCTGCTTGGGACTCGAACCAGGGGTTTCTGCACCTTATGGAGGTCACTGCAATGTCGACCAAGATAAAGCTCATGTCCGCTCGGCTCCCAAATTCTTGAATGCTTTCTGGCATCGTACAATTTTCTTGAGTTCCTCGGCCACAGGGGCACATGGACGATTGGGGTAATGATCACGAAATATAATTGAGTCCAACTAACTCCCTCGTCAGGCTTTTTATTACCTTTATAAATAAAATATTATTTTGTAGAAAATAAATCTGTCTAATTCATGCTGGATGTGTTCACTGACACAGAAAAATATACAAAAGGATTCCAAGGATTATTGCAAAGCTCATAAAGTTTAAGTTTTTTTCAAACTTCCAAGAACAAGTTAGGAGAAAAAGGTGAGAACCCAATCAAAAGGAATATACAAGAGTGTATACCAATTTTTGTCCGATAAATAACATTTAGTTAAGAAAACCAAACATAATTGATCTTTAGTGGTAGAAAGTCCACATTTTCAGTGACTAGCCTATGCAATATAAATAAACCTTATATCCTTTGCCATAAAGACATCATAACCGAATTTCCGTAGCCTCAGACCTCATGTTTACAAGAACATCTGCGTTTATTTGTTAAACGAAACTATGCATACAATCATATACTTCTGTTTGGATTCGATAGGACAAGAGTCAAATTCTATAACGGAAGGACGTTCACTCACCGAAAATGAAGAGGACAGACACTAGGAAAATGGGTGAAGTGAAAGGAGAATAAGTAAAAAAAGTACTGACTCTGATATATATGTCATACATGGAGATGACTCATATTATCTTCCAGCGCGCGTTGTCAAGCTGTGGCTGCCAAATCCTTTGTTCTGTTAGTGCGCTGCAAAATTGGTAGGGCAGTGAAAACTGCACAATTTCCCTCTGGATACCTTAAGTAGTTTAGGTTTTTGGGGAAGTCAGTCTCGTTATCCTTGACAAAATCCCACTTCACCTAATGTCTCCATTTACATTAAAAACCTCTTGTTTCAGAAATTCCGTACCGGAGGTGCCGCCGTTGGTTTTCCACTTTAAAAAAGGTACTCTACCATTGTAAAGGAAATATAGGCATAGATGAAAGCTGCCGCAGTTGACCATAAATTATGACATTGGTTTTGTTTGTTAATATGCTCCGTTGTAAAGAAAGAAGTGCAGGAATCATTGCTTCGTGCTGGAGTGCCGTCTAATCAAAAATGGTTGCTAGAAATATTGCGCTTGCAAGAACCAAGAACCAGTTCATTATGGTGTTCAAGGACAGGCAAGAGCACCTTGAAAAAGAGCTTCAGGTCGTCCAAGAGTATCCAACACATGCCCTGCACTTGGTCATCCTTCTGAGCGGTCCCAGAATACTGTAGCCATCTGTGAAGAACTTGCACATGGCCACCTTGAATCCATTTGTGCTCACGCTCTGGCGCAAAGATTTTGACTACAACCACGTCTTAAAGAGATGGAAAGATGGAATTGCTCATTAAGGCGAGAGGCAATGATTGTATTACAGAAGATTGAATTAAGGTTATTTTCTCTGGTGAAGGGCGTTTATCTTTGTTTGTGACTTCTGAAAGATATGCTAGAAGAAGAAACTGTGACTGCTACCATGAGTCTTCCACCGTTCTAACAACGAATTGCCTTGAAACCATACACGTATAGGGTTGTTTCTGACGAAGTGACTTGGCACGAGAGCAAATTTGTGATTGATTTATTATTCTTACAAATTGAAACTCAACTGGAAAAGTCAGAAGACTATGGACAACGAGGCTCCGGCACGGAATTTAACTTGCTACGTAAAATTATAAATGTAATAAATTGGGTAAAAATGCAAAAAACAAGTAAATTACTGTACATACAGAAAATAAATTTGAGCCTATTAACATTAACCGATTCAACAACAAAACCTTGAAGTGTATTTCAAAGCATTGTTGCGGCAGGGATAAAAGACATAGTATTGATTAGTGTTATATCTTATGCTTGCCTAATATTACGTATAAGAGGACACAAGCCAGACTAAAATGCATGCAATGAGTGATTAAATCTATTTTTAAATTTGAATTAAGAAAGTAGCATGAGTTTCAGATGTGAATCTGCCGCTGAAGACAAGACTCAGCGTTTATGCCAACCCACTAAACAACATACAATTCCAAAACATCTAAATATTCAAAATCGAGAGTCCAAAGGCGAATCGATTCTAGCGAACGTCTATAAATAGGGCGGGGATCTGAGGTGAACGGTCGCTCCTCCAAACGAAGTCAGGGGCTGACTCCTAACAGCGAACGATTTTTATTCATAATAAAGGTGAAAATTGGGCTGGAAACTTATCTTAAAGGCAAAGTGCTCTATAGATCTCTAAACAACATACGATTCCAAAACTGGAATTGTTTGTTGGGTGACTACAACCCTAACATCTCTATACAGAAATTATTCAGTTAAAAGAAAATAAACCCCTCAAAGGTATGACAAGCATTAGTAAAAAAAGGACTTAATTTATTCGCAAAAATAGCTTAAGCTCTCACCTTTGCATGATGCATCTCAAAATACGCTAAAATTGACTTTTTAAATTACGAAAATTATAAGTATTTTTACTTATCTTAGTTTCTTTTTTTCGTCTATGATAATAATAATAATAATGAAATAATATTTGTCTGAAAAGTGAAAACGAAAAAATACATACCGGACGATATTTGTCTAAACGCAATTGCCTTCAATTCATTAACCCTTAAACGATACACCTCTGAAAATATTTCACATGCAGTACACCTGGGCCTCTCAGACACACCAATAAAAAAATTATTCCAAAAAAGGTTAAATTAAAGACTGATTGATGTTATGGTTTTAAATAATAATTCGGGATTTTATTTTAAAAGAATAAAATCCTGTGATTTTTTATTTTTTAAGAAAAATTTGTGGAAATTAAGTAAAAAAAAAAAAATTAAATTAAAAAAGATATATTGGGTCCAGAAGACCCATGTGTACTGGTGAATGGTTAAAAAAATGTCGCAGCCTCCCAAAACAAGCCGGTCGGAGCGGAACGCCACTCTCCTGCTCCCCCCTTCAGGTTCGTCAGTAAGTTCTGACTGTTGCGAATACCCTAAACAAAGAAAGAATAAAAGAAATTGAAATTGTTTAATGTATATAATAGCTTCACTAAACCCGTTAAAACCCTTTCTTAGAATACCATTTTATTTTGTAATATTGCTGATGAAACGACGAATATGTTTCTCAAAAGAATGTTCATTATCAAAATGTACCCGAAAGTTTTCGAACGAGTTACAAGTAGCTAACACAGTATTATCAATGTGTAAATCTGGATGCTTTGGATAAGATGTCCCAAATATACTAATGGTCATGTTTTGAGATTTTACAGGATTTATTTTCATACCTAACAACTTACAACACTCATTTATATGTTTAAGATCTCTATTCAGTTACTCGGCAACAGAAAACCTCAAACTTGAAGATGGTGTACTGGCAACGAATGTGGCCTGATCAGCATACGCAGCAAGCTTGTTCTCTAAGCCTAGCCACAAGTCAATTGTATAAATAATAAAAAGCAATGCTCCAAGGACACTACCCTGAAGGACAGAAGAAATGACATTTCTAATATTACCAAGTTGTATATCAGCCACAATATTTGAGTTCTACCAATTAAAAATTCTATTAAAATATTAAAGACATTATTCAGCCGCAGCCCAAAGTTATTCCTTGGGTATGTATATGGATATGAATGTGTCTAATACATTTGGAAAGCAAAATCAAAGTACAAGCTTCATTATAACCTTTTTTGAAATATCTGCATAAAATGGCGATGCTATAAAAATGTATGAAATCCTGGTATCAGTATGCGGAATGTTGCAGTCAAAATGTCTTCATACAGTATTTGTTAATTAATATGATATTCCAGGTAGAAAGATCTGATAATGATATTAAAATGGCGCAAACACGTAACTATACTGTCGAGGAAAGAAGTATGATACCCAGACTGCACTACGAGGGCTTCAGCTTTCGAAAAATATCCCGTGGGTTGATGGATCATATTCCGGTGTTGCAAAAGTGTTAAAGATGCGCCGAGAAAATGGGAACATCCGAATAGTACAACATGTTAAAACAGTAATTGTTAAGTACATACTAAATATCACAATGTAATAAATATTACATATACTGCATACTTTCATTCTTCACTGCATGCTGCAGGGATATTGCCTCAAAGGTCTTGTGATTACCAACCATATGGCATTTACTCTTAGTCTTTTAGGCTTTATAGAACCTGTTATCGGCATCTTTCTTCTGTCGAGATAACTGTCGTAGGTTGATGTTAGATCTCAAACTTTTCCACATTCCTCAGCCTGATAGAGAGAGGCCTATGAACGGATTAGTCCGCTATGAGCGTGGCTGAAATTATAAATACAAACCAGATGGTCCTCCTGGGGAACGATGGAAGCAGGGGGTTTGGGAGCAAACGGCTTTATATCACGGTGGTCCGACGAGAAGAGGGGTTTGGGTTTGGTGAGACCAGTCACTTTGATGAACCTGTTACCACTGTTAAGAACAAATTTGTTCTTGCTTGCTTTGGACTTGGGAGATAGGGGTTCTGACTTCTTCTCTTCTTTCCGATAGCAGTTGTGGTTAGCCGCGTAGACGTCTGCCTCCTCGGTGCATTCCTTGAGAGTATGGCACTTCCGATCCTTCACGAAGAACATGATTTCCGAAGAGAACGACGCAAAAAATACATCCCTGAGGAAGAAATAAAACAGAGCTTCGTATTCATGAGGCACTTTGGATGCATTAATCAAAAGGTTAAAGTGACGCTGCAGGAAGTAGCCAAACTGACGAAAGGTCTGGTTTGGTTGAATGCGACAATGCCTAAATTTAGCTCAGTAGAAGTCCTGGGTCATATTATAGGTGGCGAGCAGCTCGGCTTTTAACGAAGAGTAATTGTGGGGGAATTCCACGTGGAGCTTCTTTTCCAGCAGGGAAGTGACGTCCATGCGCTAAAGAAAAGTCTAGAATTATTTGGTTAGGCTTAAATTGATAAGCCTCCCCGTCCCATCCACAAGCGGTAGCCACGAAATGAGTCCACCTCGGACCACCTTTTCGGGGGTTAGAATCGCCTCGGCGTGAAGATTCGAGGCCATTCGAGAGTAGCGCTGTTTCCCCCACCCCTGTGGGGGGAGCCTCGTATATATAGGGCTTGTCTTCCAAGTGGGAGACACAGAGTTGAGGAGTCCCGCCAGGACCAAGAAGCATTCCCCTAGTTCCAAGTCAGGTGCTAACAATAAAGCAAAGTGACGGCTGAACTTTTCGTGTGTTGGAATTAGCCCAGCCAGTGAGGTAATTCCGTTTGACAATCGCCACCGAGCGATTTTTCCGACTCCACTCATCAACTCCTGTCAAACGCCTCCTGGCTCCCTCCTCGTTTTCGGGTGGCCGAAATACTCTCCCCTGGACCGGATGTTACCGCCCACCCCCTCCCCCCGTTTGAAGAACCGTTATCACGTCAACTTCCCGGTCAGAAGCTCCGAGCGCCCTCGCCCTCACGTTTATTGCCTGCAGAAGACATCCGTGAAGCCTTACCCTGACGTTTCACCCGGAATCCTCCGTAAGCCAACCCCTCTTTAAGTTATTGGTCCCTCCCCCATAGATATAATATGGTATTGGTATAATGTAATGTCATATCATGACATAAATATTTATTAATATACATATTATATAATTTTGGTGTCGAAGTGTGTTTGGGTTTTTTACGAACCCGTGTCATTTTAATTTCGACATTAGAAGTTCCCTTGTTATTCACGTCTATCCCTTTTATTTTAATTTTTGTATTGTACTGGCAGAAGGCAAGTTGAAGTTAATTGAAGGGCAGTGGAAGGTTAATCTATTTAGATTTTGTGTTGGATCCCAGGTAATTAATTTTTTTTTATTGTGTTTGAATTTTGGAGACTCTCCTGGTTATTAATCCAAAAGAGTTAAGGTCTTTGGTATCCTAATTCCGGTAAGACTATTTTAATTTTTTTCCGCTATGAAACAGCAGAGGTAAGTAGCTGTATCATAATTTTTTTGTGAACAAGGCCTTCACGAATATTCAAGTATTCGTTTCGCGTGGGTAGCGTCCTAGCTCGTTCGCGTGAGTGTTCCCTCAGTTAACTGCGTAACAATGTCATCCTTCGAAAAATTCAAGATTTAGGGTGAAATGTTAGGTCTTTTGGGCAAAGACCTGTTAAATTACGCACAGGAAGAAGAGAGGAACGAACGGGCAGAGCAAAGGGAGGAGGAACTAAGAAAAACGGAGATGGAGATAAAACTGAAAATGTAGATGGAGAAGAACAAAATGGAGATGGAAGAACGTGAACAAATCAGGCAGCATGAACTGGAAATGAGCCGAAATCAAATAGATTCTCAGTCCATCGGTTCCCGGGCTGAAATTCCCCAAACTCCTTCAGTTAAACTTCCTGCTTTTAATGATGGAGAGGACTTTGGGTCATTTTTGGCCCTTTTTGAGAGAATCTTTCAGATCAATAGATCGGATCTCGAAAATGATGGCGTCGCTCGCTTACTTCCCCTCCTAAATGCCCAGTTAAGGGATATCTTCGTATCCCTTCTCCCGGAATCAACTTTGGACTATTCCACGTTAAAGTCCGAATTGTTGCCGCTGTTCATATGAATTGCGAATTCTACCGCTCCCGATTCCGCCAGGAAAGGATCCGCCCTGGTCAAACATTTCGGCACCACGGGTATATCCCCCAAAGACACCTTCAGTGTTGGTTGGATGCGTGCAAGATTCCCCATGTCTACGAGTCCCTTCTGGACTTCTTCCTTAGGAATCAGCTTTTAGCTGCCGTGGCTCCCGAAATTCGCGCCTTCATTAAGGATAAACGTTGTGCCACTTTCAAGGAGTGCTTGGAAGAGGCCGATGTCTACGCGGGTAGTCACAATTTATACTCTAAGGAGGATGTTAAAAAGGCTCCCCAATCGCCCTCTCAAAATAAATTTTATGGTCCTAAGGCCCCTCCTAAATTCGTTTCAAGATTTACCAAAGTTCCTAGTCCCTCGAAGCCAAGAAACTTCCATCCATCTGAACACCGAGACGTTAAGCCCCTAGTTTCTTCTCCCCGGTTGTGCCGTACCAAAAGAACCCGATCATCTGCTCCAAATGCGGACTTCCCGGCCATTACCGCACGAACTGTCCTCAAAACTCCCGATTCGCAAACTCTCAGTCCCACCAAGTGCACCAAATCTGGGCCGCCCCTGCTCCTCCTCCGTCGCCACAGGAGAACCTCGAACCTCCCTCTCCCGCCAAAGTTCCAGAGCATCAGGTAAACTTCCTTTTTTATGAGAACAACCCTGGTGGATTGAAATTCGAGAACGGAACCGTGAACGGTTGCTGAGTATCCACCCTCATCCGTGACACCGGGTGCACCTGTATCGTATTATCTGAGGACCTACTTCCCCCTGTTGGGCCTGACCACAAGAAATTTGCGGTGGTCCACGACTAACTCGGCAGGGTTAGTCGTTTCCCAGTAACTCGTTGTCACATTGAATGTGACTATATCTCCGGTTGAGCCGAAGTGGTAGCGGCCCCAATCAAGTTCTGCTTCGTTTTGATCGGTCAGAGCCCCGTAATCCATGACCATCCCGTGGGTCAGCCCATGATTACCCGTACACATGCAACCCTGGAATCCCATGCACCCATTTCCCTGGAAACCCCTACCCACCCGGAGTTCCAAGCCTTCCGGAGCGACAAGTTTGCCTGCGCCCAGAATGAGTGCGCAACTCTCCTCCCCCTTTGGGAGAAAACTAAAACCCTCGAGCGTGAGTCCACCCGAGGTAACAAACGAGTGTCGTATCTCGTGAAGAAGGACTTATTGTATCGTGCCTGCTCGACAGTCACATACCAAGAAACACATGTCTTGTGTGTTCCCAGTGAATACGTCCCGCAAGTATTGAAGCTCTCACATGACAGTTTGTTTGTAGGCCATTTTAGCCATAATAAGACCGCGCAACGAGTCTTCAAGTATTTCTTTTTGCCAGGTGCAGCCAGAGATATCGCCGAATATTGTCGGTCATGTGATATCTGCCAAAAGACGTCCGCTCCAAGCCATATCCCCTCCCCATCCACCTTAGAAAAGCTTTCAACGAAGAGGTGGATAATCTGGTAGCGTTAGATATAATAGAACCCTCGGCATCCTATTATTGCTCCCCCATTGTTATGGTTCGCAAACCCGACCACACTCTCCGTATATGTGTCGATTTTCGCAAGCTGAATTCGGTAACGGTGTTCGACGCAGAACCCATTCCCCCTCATAGATGAAAATCTCCATTTTTTTGAGGAAATGAACTTCATTTCCGAATATGACCTCTGTAAGGCGTATTATCAAATTCCCCTTCGTCCAAACGCCCGCAAGTATACCACCTTTCCCACATATAAGGGCCTCATGCATTTCAAACGACGCCCCTTTGGGCTAGTCACTGCATGCAGCAATTATAACAGAATGATACGAAGAATCGTGGACCGGCTGCCCCACGTCTCTTTTTATTTTGACAACCTGTATTTAGCGACCGCTACGTGGTACCAGCACCAAATCGCTCTTCGCCCCCTACTCAATAGGCTTCGTGAGCACGGGCTTACCCTTGGGCCTACTATGCCACTTCGCCTATGATACGATTAAGTATCTGGGATTCAAGATCGGTAAAAATCAGATGAGCCCCCGGGAAGAAAAAGTCTGAGCCATCGTTGAGATGCCCTACCCCCGCACGAAGAAACAGTTGAGGTCATTTATGGGATCGGTCTCACTTTACCGCCGCTTCATTCCCAACTTCGCGTCAATCGCCGCACCGATAAAAGCCCTGCTTAAAAAAAACCCCGGATCCACTCTCGAGGAACCACGAAGCCTCCGCCAGGTTCCATCAGCTAAAGAACCAGCTAACGTCCGCTCCCATTCTGAGGCTCCCGAACCCGACTAAGCCTTTCGGCATTAGGACCGACGCCAGTGATGAAGGGATTCGATGAGTCCTCCTTCAATATGCTGATAACGGAGAAAGCCACCCAGTGGCTTACGCGAGTAGAAAGCTTTTACCACGCGAGCGAAATTATTCAATAATAGAACGGGAGGCCTTGGCAATATTCCGGGGGGTTATCAAGTTTAGTATGTACTTAATAGGAAAAACTTTTGTAGTGGAAACAGACCACCGCCCCTTGTCGTTTCTGAGAAATACGAAATGTCAGAATGGGCGCATCATGAGGTGATTGCTGATACTCCAACAATATTAGTTTGAAATATTGTACGTCCGCGGCAGTGACAACTGTGTTGCAGACAATTTGAGTCGTAACCCGGTGTCAGAAGAAGCCGACGAGCCACTAAATTAAATAACTGTAAATATGGTATTTCTCCTATAACCTAGAGGTTAAATGCTTGGCAGAAGTTTGCCGATATTATAATCCTTTATGTATATATTACCTCATTAATGTTCTTAATTATGATTTTTTTGGTCCACTACGTGGCTAAGTCATTAGTACTATATTCATGCCTCCATTTAATTGCATCCCTTTGTTTTGGTTCTACTGAAATGTCACCAATGTTCTCCTGTGATTTTTTTGTTTAAAATTGTACTAGTTAAATTGTCTCTAGAATTGACCCGTTTAAGGCTTATGTCCGTAAATTCACCGCTGAGCTCAGATTCACGTTTTTTTTTTGTGCGTACACCTGTCGTAGCAGGTTAAAATTTCCCTAGACCCTTGATAATTCTAGTTCGACGGGTGGGATGATCCTTTCTTACGCAATTGCTCTGTAAAGCATCATCTTTCGGATGGGAGATGTGTGGGGGAATTCCACGTGGAGCTTCTTTTCCAGCACGGAAGTGACGTCCATGCGCTAAGAAAAAGTCTAGAATTTGGTTAGGATTAAATTGGTGAGCCTCCTTCCCCCTCCATCCACAATTGGTAGCCTCGAACTGCGTCCACCTCGGACCACCTTTTCGCCGGTTAGAATCGCCCTATATATCCGAGGCTCCCCCCACAGAGGAGAGCCTCGGATATAAAGGGCTCGTCTTCCAAGTGGGAGACACAGAGTTGAGGAGTCCCGCCAGGACCAAGAAGCATTCCCCTAGTTCCAAGTCAGGTGCTAACAACAAAGCAAAGTGACGGCTAAACTTTTCGTGTGTTGGAATTAGCCCAGCCAGTGAGGTAATTCCATTTGACGATCGCCACCGAGTGATTTTTCCGACTCCACTCATCAACGCCTGTCGAACCGCTCCTCGTTCCTTCCTCGTTTTCGGGTGGCCGAAATACTCTCCTCTGGACCGGATGTTACTGCCCCCCCCCCGCGTTTGGAGAACCGTCATCACGTCAACTTCCAGCTCAGAAGCTCCGAGCGCCCTCGCCCTCACGTTTATTGCCTGCAGAAGACATCCGTGAAGCCATACCCTGACGTCTCACTCGGATTCCTCTGTAAGCCAACCCCTCTTCCCCTTCAGCAACCCATTTGAGTTAATCCTTCCCATTTGAAAAGTCTCCTTCTGTAATGAGCTCTTAAAAAAAAGAAAAAAAAAGAAGTCTCCTTCTGTAACGCATTAATTTCTAACTTCAGAGTCTGATGCATAACTCTACAATTCCCCCCCCTCATTTACCAATTTAATTTTGCCCATTAATTCTTTTATTTTATGTAAATAAAATTCTATTTTTGTTCATGCTTCTTTTAAATAACCTTGAGTTTTGCCATTGCCCAAATTTTACCTGACCTCGTTGCACTCTTTTCTTGCTGTTCCGCGCGTCGAAACCCGTGGCGTTCCGTCCCTTGTCGTTCGCCTTTAAGTTATTCGTCCCTCCCCCATAGATATAATATGGTATTGATATAATGTAATGTCATACCACGACAGTAATCTATCGCTGCCTCTGAAGGAAGGGAAATAAAAACATCCCTAAGTTGGGAACTCAGCAGGGATAATAATTGTTGTCGTAGTATGGCCCTCTGTTTTGATCACTCTACTCTTTCACACCTTTTTTGTAGCGGTATGCTTTGTGATGCACGAGTTACTTCTCTGATGAAGTAGGCTTTGTTCTAAGAGTGCTAGTTCAGTAGTCTTGTTCTTAAGGAAGAGCTATTTCAAACACATAAGGATAAGAGGAAACACCAGATATCTATCAAAATAAACTTGTATTTTAAATGAAACCCTTAACTATAACAAACCAACAGTTGACACATTTCTATCTTTGACATCTAAACCCTTCGCACGGTTACAACTGACAAAAATAAACAAATAGGCTTCCCGTAAACATACCAATTGCCGATTAGTATTTTAATCGCGACTCTATTTGATTAGCGTTAAACATTAAATTAACGTACTCTCGTCTACAAACACATATGACCTAGGTTCAAGAACAATGGTTTCTACTCCCCTTTTAAAACGTGAGGCGTACTAAACTTCTACTATCGCAATATGAATATAAATGATCTTTCTAACTCACATGACAGAAGGTATTAGGGATTGCCGGATGTCGCTGCAGGACTTATCTCTCGCTTTGGAGGGTTGTGTCCGATGGTTGAAATTTTGTCGTAGAGGGGGCTGATTCTTCAACGTAATTAAAGAACGGGAGCTCGTTGGGGCTGGGTTCTTCTCCTCTCACTCTTACGGAGCTTGAGATGTGAGAGTCACTCGAGGGTGAGCAGCTTTGATTTTCTTCAGTCAGACTTCTTAGACATCTGTAAATGATTCTTTGGTATGGCACCGATATAAAGCTTGACTATTTAGGTTAATACGGGCCGAAAAGGGGTGGATCGATTTTCTCAATCTGATCCTATTGTTTCTCACGGAAATAGTCTTGTATGGCGGAAGGATCGATCTTCACGAACTAACCCTTCTTCTGGCGTATCGACTTCTAATCTTCTTGTCTGGCTGAAAGATCGATCTTCACGAACTAATCTTTCTTCTGGCGTATCGACTTCTAATAATCTTCTTGTCTGGCCGAAGGATCGATCTTCACGAACTAATCCTACTCTGGCGTATCGACTTCTGATAATAATCTTCTTGTCTGGCCGAAGGATTGATCTTCACGAACTAATCCTACTCTGGCGTATCGACTTCTGATAATAATCTTCTTGTCTGGCTGAAGGATTGATCTTCACGAACTAATCCTACTCTGGCGTATCGACTTCTGATAATAATCTTCTTGTCTGGCCGAAGGATCGATCTTCACAAACTAATCCTACTCTGGCGTATCGACTTCTGATAATAATCCTGTCTCTTTCTTTGGGGGGCTCATTTATAGGCAGATTGCCGCCCCATCAAAAGGGGCAAGTGACCAGGCCACATAGGCAAGGGGGGGGGGGGTACGCGAATGGTAAGTTAGCATCTGGGGAGAGCGAGAATTGCTGAGGTGGCACTGGGGTGCCCAAGTCAGCTCGCTAATTAGAGGCTCGCAACCGCACCACTACTTGGCGTGCCTTTTGACTCGCACCGCTTTTTTTTTCCATAACCACGGGTTTATGGGTCTCGTAGGTAATTGGATCGTTAGAGCGTCGTTTACGGACCTTCTGTGGTCGCCTTAAACAGATGTTAGCTCCAACTGCCCACAGCGGGGGGGAGATCAAACAGGGTAAGCAGTTATGGTTATTTGCCGGCTACCTTTTCCACGCTTCTCCTGATGAGGGGGAGGGGGGCTTTAATGTACCTATACTCCTACAGGATGCTTAAGGTAGCCATTTCTCTACAATTGTGCTACGTCGTCCATCTCGATGACCCAATGACTCACCTCGAAGATCTCGAAGTGGGTGAGATAGAACCCGAAGTCATCTCCTTCTTTGAACACTTGGAGTTTTACCATCACCGACTGCGGTGCGTCTAGTCTCGAGCTTGCGGAATTTATGGAGTGTCTCGTTCCTATCCCCGCACACCTCAAATTCGTGGGAGCATATCCTCTCTCTTTCTTCGCGTTCTCTTTCTCTTTCTTCGAGTTTCTTTTCTCTTTCTTCGGCTCTCTCTCTTCTCTCTTCCTTATGGATGTAGGCTATTAGGTCTTTTCAGTTGAGTCCGAGGGACTCAACTTAGGCCTTGAAAATTCCAAACGAAGACATGTTACTGGTTTTACCCGAGGGAAACGACAACAAGAAATAAGTTAACGCACGACAATGAATGTGGCGGGATCTCTAGTAACGCACGGGAGGAGGTGCGACCTGGTTTTGCTTTACCCAACCAAATTACGAACAACAAAATGAGAAAAATACTCGCGGAGCGAGCGAGCGAGATTTTACCTAAATACCTCACTGTGTATGATACGAGAGTTACAACACACCTAGTGACATCTATACATAGAACCATGCAATTTCTAAATGTACCTTCAACTTACAGCAGATATAATGAGGCCTTGAAGAACAACAATTCAATTCCGTGGAGGAACAGAATAACATAATGCATGGTCACGCAAAATGAATGCACACACACACAAAAAAAAAATAAGAACAGGAAAAATACAATCGTGTAAGTAGTAATTCCTCACCTTTCGATCTCCAGAATTGGAACCATGATTCGCCAACAATTTAACCAAGATTGACCAATTAATTAAACAAGATTAATCCCAATAAACCTGACACGAGTTTAATATAATATAGATATTACTATATGTCGTAGGTTGATGTTAAATCTCAACCTTTTCCAAATTCATCATCCCAAGAGAGGGAAAGGCCTATGAACGGATTAGTCCGCTATGAGCGTGGGTGAAATTATAAATACAAATCAGAGTGTAATTAAGTTTCAGAGTGAAGTTTAGGTTGGCCAATGCTTAGCTATCTTGGAAGGTTCTGGGGTAATTAGAAACGGAGGACAAAATATACTTTACTACTATCAAAATAATATATTTACAAAATTAAAAGGGGTTTTAAGTAAGGTATATAAACATAGGAGACGTGCACGAGTCTCGGTTTCAAATAACGACCTGGGCGATGTCGTCCACCATACACACGAATGGAGAATGACAGATGGGACACTCAAATGACCTTGAGCGACCAGATGATGAAGGCTTACAGGGGGGAGGGGGGTGATTGCGCAGGGGAGTTGCGCGTTGCGGTTACCTCGAAGATTTAGTCCGAGGGAGTAATCCTGCCTTATTAGAAACGGCATAGAGTCCACAATAATAACCTCTTGACAAACGATTATTACGCGAGATGAACTCAGATCTTACTTTCGGGTTTAGAATACCGAATCAAAAATTTGACGCGTCGCGTTCGGGTAACGGCTAGCAACGAGTACAGGGTTAACTCTTGCGAGATCTAGGAGAATACACGGAACTTGACAAGTTCTGCAAGGGTTCGCGCAAAACTAACGGGGACGGGAAGATGGCAGATACTCGCAGATACTCGGGACACAGGCGGTTACTGCTGTCCAAGTCTAGCGTCAGACATTTTATAGGGGTGAGATGGATGGGGCTTTTCCCCGCACCCGAAGGGGGAGGGTTCCAGTTGACAGACGCTTCGCCGAGCGAGGTGGACTTTGCCCGATTCACGCGATTGCAGGATAATCCATGGCGGGACCGTTCGTGCTCTTAAGCACATCTCAAGCTTCCGCGAATTCGGGCCTTCAGTCGATCACGGCCTTCGCGATTTTGTGCCTCGTTAGCGTGGAATATAAAGGGTCGACAAGGTGTGCCTTCTCTCTCTCTCTCCTTTAAAGGGCGACCGAGTGCGTCTTTTCTTTCTCCCTATCTGACAATAACATTCTCTTGTTTTGTATTTCTCGTATTGGATCTGGATCTCCTATATCAAACAAGCTGTCTAATTTCAGTAAAATGCTCATCTTTATCGCCAAAGCACGATGTTTCTCATGTAGTTTCATGAAGAGCTTCATTCCGCTGATCTCTCTCATTGTCTTGATCTTAGCCATCTGCCAGAATGCGATGATAAATTCAACTGTTTCATATGCAAGGTCTTGAACCTCGGGCTTCCCTTTCTGTTGGTGGGAAGCTGGAAACGACTGATAAAAGTTGAAGGATATCCGAAAACGAAACTTTCAGTGAGAGATCTGGTTGATTGCCCAGTTGACATCTGCCTGTGGACAACATGTAGAAGTTCTGAAGTATCAACGGCTCGTGTACGGAGTTCCCTCAGCTCCTTGATTAATGCCATTGCGAATTTGTAACTTGTAGATTGTTTCTAAATTCTGATTGAGTGTCTGCGATTTCCCGAATAATGAAGGATAATTGTTATTATTAATTATTATTTTTATTATTAATTATTTATTTATTCATTAAATTTATGCTTTGCTAATTTGTGTCGTTGATCTAGGTGTAAACCCTAACTTTGTTGTATGTGAAGAATTTCTGCAAGTTCTCTCAATAAAAGGTATCAATACCGGTGCATATGTTTTAGAATCAGTGTTGAAGTGCGTTGATGAACTGAATGTGTATTTGTTTCCTCTGAATGCCATTATAACATACGGTGTTTTAACCATCATTTGAGAGAAAAAAGGAATTGTTTCATTTATGCAGAAGCATGTGCAGACGTCCGGCCACTATCACCTGATTCAGAGGCTGCATTGCGTCGTGCACCAATAAGTCATAGGCGCCAACTCAGCACCTATGAAGGACGTCATGCCACCTATTGTGAAGGTAGTGAATGTGACCCTCATCAGTGGACTGAATTATGTTCAATTTCAACAGTCTTTATAGTTACATAGTTAAATAGTTAAAGGTAGCCAACAAGGACTACTTAGTCAACTCAAATGCCAGTCCCATTCTATACTAATATGCTAGTAGTCCTCCTTTGGACATTGTCGCCACGATGCTCTCTCACGCGACATTCAATCCAAAACAGGGCTCCGTATTTAAATAATATCATTATTCGTAAAATAACTGTCAATTATGTTTTTAAAACTATTCATACTACTACCATTTACTACCTCCGTGCGGAGTGCGTTCCATTTATCAATGATTTTAAAGGTGAATTTTTTTTAGCTGTTCGTTTGAAACCTCCTTCCTTTCAGTTTAAAACCGTTGTTACGTGTGATACCATGAGATTTAAATTATAAGTTCTTTGCTTGCCAATCCTAGATTTCTATAAAAGCTACGTGCCCCCTTCCTCATCTGAACGGCTCCTCAACCTCAACATCCACGCCTAACATGTCGAAAGCCTGTTTGAAAAAACATACCACTGTGAACAGTTGTTCTCCAAGATGAAACACGCCAAGAGTAAGATGCATTCATAACAGTGAGCTCATCCTTTGTCTGATGTGCTACATCTCTCAATCTCTTCATGTATTCACGATAACACACATCTTTCTACTTGCAGATAATATCAGGTTTATCATTAATAATAATTTATGATTGTTCCTTTGGGGGGTACTTGGGGTACTTGGTTTACTCAAGCTGGTGCACCTATCGCATGTTTACGTGGGAACTAACGGAGCTATTCTCACCAGACGCGACTAAAAGGGTGGCCATGATGAGAATGAATTGTGTTGGTACCGTGATTGTTGGCAGGATAATAACGGTGACGCCACCATGGTTGAATTGTGTGAATGAACCCTTTAAGCCTTAGAAATTACAAACGCGTTGTTCAAGTTAGAAAAATAAAATGTTCACCTGACGAAAGTCTTGGTATAACCAAGAGATTAGTAGAGGACACAGAGGGAGGCACATCTCCATTCAAACATGTGTATGAGGACGTTTGCTTCATCCTGCCCAGTAGTTGAGTAATTTGATTTTGGGGGATCAAATTGCTGATGGTGTGCATTTTGATGCTTCAGAATTTAGTTTTAATGGGAAGTTAATTGATTCCCTAAATACCCTCGGATTTGGTGACTCATTTCCTATTCATGACTGAATAATGATGTTGCGAAATTTAAAAAAAAAATATGTAGTCCTTTTGAACTTTTGACTATATTTTAGGAGTTTTAGTAACTTTATAATTGCGTACAAAATGTGCATTACATTGGGCCTCTGAATGCTTATATGGTTTTCAGTTGTTATTTCCTTAATTTTATATTTTCAAATCCACTTATTTATGTCAGATCGCCCCCACCCCCCATATAGACAGGGTAAAGAAGATAACCATTCGTAACGACCCCACCACTAAGTCGTTGTGGATCCTAGGCCCGCACTCTCTACCCTTTCATGGGTACTCTGGCTTGGTACCTTCAAGCGAACCGATAAGGGCGCCAAAGAGCCCGCGAGGACTGGGCGACCAGACCAGCGTTTCACTCTCCCTCACACCGATTACATGGCAGGGATACGTGGAGCTCTTCCGGCTGCTTGGCAAAGAAGGTGGGACCCGGTCGAAGGGAACTTAAAATTCAGTGCCATTGCGCCGTGACTGTTCACATGGACCTACCCCCCAATACCGCGAAGGTTTCAGGTTGCTTTCTGTCATCTCCGAATTGGACACACATAGTAACAACGTGGAATGGTGGCAGGTTTTTAACTACTTCAAAATTTTCCTGATCTGAGGATTGATTGCAGGCAGGAGATTGAATCAGGTTGTTAGCAGCGTTTAATACTTATTATCGCTGCTATACATAATAACAACGTGGAATAGCGGCAGGTTGTTAACTACTTAAAAACGTTCCTGATCTGCGGATTGATTGCAGCCAGGAGATTGAATCAGGTTGTTAGCAGCGTTTAATATTTATTATTTTGCTGCCATACATAATACATAACAACGTGGAATAGTGGCAAGTTCTTAATTACTTCATAACGTGGAATGGCGGCAAGTTCTTAGCTACTTCAAAACTTTCCTGATCTGGGGATTGATTGCAGGCAGGAGATTGAATCAGGTTGTTAGCAGCGTTTAATATTTATTATTTCACTGCCATAAATAATAATAACGTGAAATGGTGGCAAATTCTTAACTACATCGAAAAGTTCCTGATCCGGGAAATGGTTGCAAACAGGAGATTGAATCAGGTTGTTAGCAGCGTTTAATATTTATTATTTCGCTGCCATACATAATACATAACAACGTGGAATAGTGGCAAGTTCTTAATTACTTCATTACGTGGAATGGCGGAAAGTTCTATACTACTTCAAAACTTTCCTGATCTGGGGATTGATTGCAAGCAGGAGATTGAATCAGGTTGTTAGCAGCGTTAAATATATATAATTTCGCTGCCATACATAGTAACAACGTGGAATGGTGGCAAGTTCTTAACTACTTCAATGTTTCTTTATCTGGTGATTGATTGCAGGCAGGAGATTGAATCAGGTTGTTAGCAGCGTTTAATATTTATTATTTCGCTGCGATACATAATAACAACGTGGAATGGTGGCAAGTTCTTAACTACTTCAAAACGTTCCTGATCTGGGATTGATTGCAGGCATGACATTGAATCAGGTTGTTAGCAGCGTTTAATATTTATTATTTCATTGCTATACATAATACATAACAACATGGAATGGTAGCAAGTTCTTAACTACTTCATAACGTGGTATGGCGGCAAGTTCTTAACTACTTCAAAACTTTCCTGATTTGTGATTGATTGCAAGCAGTGGATTGAATTAGGTTGTTATCTGCGTTTAATATATATTATTTGTTGCTATACATAAAGATAACGTAAAATGGTGGTAAGTTCTTAACTACTTCAAAACCTTCCTGATCTGGGGATTAAGTGCAGGCAGGATAGTGAATCAGTTTGTTGGCATCGTTTAATATTTATTATTTCGCTTCCGTACATAATAACAACGTGGAATGGGAGCTAGTTTTGAACTACATACTTAAAAATCTTCGTGATCCGAGGATTGATTGCAGGTAGGAGATTAAATCAGGTTGTTAACAGCGTTTAATAGATATTATTTCGCTGCCATATATAAAATTAACGTGGAACGGTGACAAGTTCTTAACTACTTCAAAAGGTCCCTGATCTGGGGATTAAGTGCAGGCAGGAGATTGAATCAGGTTGTTTGCAGCGTTTAATATTTATTATTTCGCTGCCATACACAATAACCACGTAGAATGGTGGCAAGTTCTTAACTACTTCAAAACGTTCCTGATCTGGGAATTAATTGCAGGCAGGAGATTGAATCAGGTTGTTTACAGCGTTTAATATTTATTATTTCGCTTCCATACATAATAACAACGTGGAGATATACAGACGGCCGAAAATCCGTTTTACTGCGTTCTGCTGAAGCACCTACGGATACAGCACTTTTACTTGTTTTAGTGACTGATCGACTTTTTAGCGTTGCATACAGAAACGAACCTATTTTGGAAGTCTTGAGGTGAACCCAGTTTCATCCTTCAAAAGAGAGAGCCATTTTTTACGTCGAAGCCTCGTAAATCAATTCGGGCTTAAGCACCTCACTGCTCCTATCCATCGCTCTGCGTGTGAACCCGCTCGGATGTCTGCCATTCATTGATTTCGTCTTAACTATGCCGGCCACTTGGTTTGGCATAATTAAGGGCTTATGTGAACACTGGTTTGAGGCCTAGCCCACAGCAGAAGCATAAATCAGAAATTGTCTCGATACTGGGGCATAACTGCGAGTCCCGCACGGAGGAGAAATCCTCATCGCCCGGGGGACCATGCCATAATCATAGAGGGAAGTACACCCGTCTCTATGTAGTTGGATGCAGTTATGGCGTATGTACCCGTGAAGGACGGGGGGCAAAACTTAGCGGTAGTTGATTCAGCCGCTATGCATTAAGTCCACCGAGCTCAACCCTCTGAGGTCCCCACCGAGACCCACTCCATCCCTCTATCATCCATCATACTGGCAGCATACGAGCGGGAGAGCAACAGGAGAAATGGACGGGGGCGTTTTTCTCAAATTAAATTGAACCCATTACCACCTCTACTCACACCATTCTTTACCTCCTTTACCACACCCTAACTTTCTTTTCACACATAAAAAACATATTAATTACACTTTAGTTACAGGAAAAGAAGAAATCAGAAGAGGAACACGAAGACCATGGAGGCCCTCACTAAGAGGGTCCCCTTAAGGACCATCGCCGGAATGAAGACCCCAACCAAGAAGAACTTATGTGAAACCCTGTACATCGAGCTAAAGGTGGCACTGGTGAAACTCATCGAAGTTTCATCGGGATTTATCGCCATGTGTGCCGAGACGAAGGATGTGGACCAGCTCCTATCAGAAGAGGGAGCGAGAGTCCTGAAGAACACAGGAATGGAAGCGAAAACCCCCCCACAAGTGGCAGCGAACTGAAGCGTGATCAGCCGCAAAGTGGAGAGTTGGGTAGGAGAGCACAAAACTGAAGAGCTCAAAGAGGAAATCACCAGAAGTAACCCGTGGGCACAAGTTCGTGAGATAATTAAATTCCGCGAACACACCCACGTGTTTAAGATAACGTTCTCGACCACGGACATGGCAAGGAAGGCCACCCAAAATTGTATTCTCGTCTTCAATATGAGAATCCTAGGGGAAAATATCCAACAAGAAAAATTCAGTAGCATACAAATGTGCTTTGTATGCTACAAACTTGAAGAACATACATCTACCATCTGCCCTGAAAAAAAACAAGCTGTGGTGCAGTGAGTGCGCCACAGAAGGGCACAGATTCGACAAGTGCGAAAGCACCTCGAAGAAATGCCTGAATTGCAAAGGGGAGCATCGGACGATGGCCCTTAATTTCCCCAAGCGCCGCGAAATCATTAGGAGGAAGAGGAAAGAAAAGCAAAGGAGACAACTTACGCGAGCGCCGCTAGGAAGAGTGCAGAGGTGAAGACTGCACCGGCACCTGCACAATTCAATTTCACCGGAGATCTGAGTGCAAAAATTCTGATCTGCATAACCCATGCAAATGTGGCGAATGCATTGAAGCCTGGTTGTTATAACCAAGTGCTCAACGCGCTCCTGAAGGCGAAAAACCTCCCGACAGTAGTCATGCCTGAAGACCCCGAGTGCTCCAAGGCTTTCAAAGACTCTGTCATCAAAAATAACAACATCAAATCCGGTTTGGAGGAGATGATTGAAACCCCATCATCGGAAGAAACAGAAGAAGAAGAAGAAGAGGAAAAGGCTGGAAGTGAGGATGGATCCTCCTCATCTGACAGCGAAGAGGGCCCCTGCACTCGCACATGAGCCACCAAGAGCAGGTCAAAGACCCCGAGCCCCTCTCCGAAAAAGGAAAACCCTGGGCCGAGTAAAATCGCCCAACCAGCCCCCAGACTAATAAAGGGGAAGAAAAAACATAGGTAAAGCAACTCACCATGTTACGTAACGCACTGAAAATAATGGAAATCAACACCAACGGCTGGACGACGAAAGGAATTCTTTACGGAAATGTATTCAGAGAAATTGACGCAGACATCATACTGATTTCAGAACACGGGATCGACACGCGTAATGCAGAAATGAAAATCTGGAACTAAGATGTGTTGATCACGAACTTTTCGCAAGAGCGGTACGATGGCGCCGCTATTACAATAAAGAAAGGGATCAAATACAAGCAGATAAGGAACTTAGAAGAATCCTACCTCGCGATTGAGGTCGAGCTCGACTTAGGAAAGTTGGTCATTGCAACCGGATATCAACCGCCAAGGAGAGATGTGTTGCCTATTCACACTCTCACTAGCCTATTTGGCAGAAGAGCCCCCACCATACTAAAGGGGGATCTAAACGCCAGATGCCGAGAATCCGGTTACAGGACCTTCAACGGTATAGGGAGAAGCCTGGACCTGTTGCTGGACAGAAATATTGCCCAGCGGATAGGCCCCAACTTTCCCACCTATGTCAGAGAACGATGTGCCACAAAGCCAGACATCTGTCTGGTGAATCGTCAGCTACCGTTCAATTACTACATGGAACCAGTCCAGGTGCCATGTAGTGACCATTTAGGGATCCTACTCACTATCAATAGGAACCCTTTACAAGTCCCAGCAGTAGTCAGGAAGAACTACAGGCGAGCAGACTGGGCACGGTACGCACACCTTCTCGAGGCATACCATCCGCCCAACCTTGACGAGGCAATTCTCGAGGAGATTGACGAGGCACTCAATGACCTCAATAACCAAATCATCAACGCAAATAGGGCTTGTATCCCTATTTCCGCATACAGGACCATCTCAACCTACGATTGGACCGAATATATGAAGGAACTATACCGTGAACTGAAGATAATATATGAATGCAACATCGTGAATGCATCAGTTCACTCGATGCAAAGAAGTAAAGAAATCAAAGAAGAATTGAACCAGTTGATCCTCGAACAACAGAACAGAAGATGAGAGGACGCGATCGAGAGCCTCGATCACGAAGCAACTCCCAAATAATTTTGGAAGAAGATCCGAATTCTTAAAGGATCAACTGGAAAAAAGCATAAGATCGAGCTACGGAAAGAAAACGGAGACATCGAAGAAGAAGAAGAAAAAGTTGAAGAGATATTCTGAAGTTATTGGGAAAAGATCTTCAGTAAAACTGAAGAAGAAAACGAAGACTATGACCTAGACTTCGAAAGTAACATCATCGACGAGCTAAACGAAGAAATAGACAAGACGCACCCTCATCACCAGGTGGATAGACAGCGAGACGGAGACGCCGAGATTACAGAAGAATAACTACTCGGCGCGCTTCGCTCATTCCAACAAAAATCCCCAGGACAATTGGGGCTTACAAAGCTTAACTTTGAAAAGGCACTAGCCTGTGTCATCGAAGGAATGAGAAGAATATTTAACGCCTGTCTCAATACGGGGTACTTTCCACACGCTTATAAAACGGCAAAAATGATTTTCTTGCCTAAGCACGGAAAGAACCCCAAGTTGAAGGAGAGCTACCGGCCAATTTCACTTCTGGAATTTGGTGGGAGGCTCTTCGAGAAGATCCTCAACAAAAGACTGGTGTCTCACCTGGATGAAAACTCGCTCTACAACCCACAACAATTCGGGTTTAGGAGTAAGCGAAGTACGGAAATGGCGATTAACGTCATCACGGAAAAGCTAGCCCATGAAAAACGGGAAAAGAGTTACGTGGACATTGTTTGTCGGGATGTATCAAAGGCGTTCGATAAGGTGTGGCAACGGGGAATGCAGTACAAGATCTTACGACTGGGACTAAGTGAAAACTTAGAGAGAACTCTCTGTGACTATGTCATGGAGAGAGCGGCGTACATCAGTTTAGGGTGCACGGACGGGCTAAAGTTTCCGCTCAATGCGGGCCTCCCGCAGGGGGGGTGCCTGTCTCCCACTCTCTACTTGATTTACACCGCGGATGTCCCAGTCCCTATAAGCCCCACTTGCCTCAACTTACAATTCGCCGATGATTTCACCCAGATAATCACTTGTCCATAGAGGAATGCGCCTTTGCAAGATCGAATGACAGCAGCATAAATTGAAAACCTTAACACCTACGAGGCCCGGTGGAAAATCCGAACCAACCAGGATAAGTTCAAAGTAGTCTCCATAGGCAGGAGACTACTTGATGACGTCAGGGTAGGGGATAGACGATATCCCTACACCAATGAATGCAATTTACTCGGCATGAAGATCACCTCAACCGGGTACACAAAGCACGTCCAAGAACGTATCACTAAGGCCACTGCTGCAGTCAAGACTCTGTATAGGTTCAGAAATCTTCGTCAAAGCAACAAAAAGAAGATCTATACTGTACTAGTAGGATCGACGTTGCTATACCCCGCCTCCGCCCTCTTTTGTGTCTCAAATACACAGAAGAGGAGACTACAAGTGGTGCAGAATAAATGCGCGTACCTAATTATAGGTACACGCAGAATGGAAAGAAGAACACAGGAGGAACTGCACCGGGAGGCGGGGTTAACCCCCATTAACGTTGTCATCGAAGAACGGACAAGGAATATGCTGGAAAAGGTCAATCGAGAGTTGGACGAGGAAATCGTACAAATGATTGACCAGAATAGAAGAGCAGTATGTCGCGCCAGATTTCCAAGCTCCGCTGGGATTTTAGCTGGGGGAGCAGAAGTGCCGTTCTACGCAAGATGAGTTGATTTTACCCCAAATCAAGACTAAAATACCAACCATGAAACCAACCGATTTTGACAAAAATTCCCTGATATCGACAAAACCCATCAACTAAGACAAAAACTACCGAAGAAGGAAACCTACACAAGAAGATGAAACTCATCGAACAAGACTAAAAAGAAGAAACATAATACACAAAATACACACTACAAATTTACGAAGAAACGAAGACACTAATACAAACATAGTAAGTTATAATTAACGACTTACCAAAACAACAGCAAACGCGCACAGCATAACCAAATACATTAGCAATATGAAGACAAATGGCTTGAACGCTAAATTATATATATTATATATACATGTATATATATAAGTATAAGCAAAATGATAAACAACAACGGAACTACAAAAAATAAAAATTTGAAAGCGATAAGCCTAATCACCAGGATCTAGCATCACTTTACACCCTACCACACTTCTTTCTCTTTTCACTACGGGTCTACTTTCCGCTGTCTATCCACACACCCTTTCTATCCTCTCACCTGCATACTCTCACATACAAAAAAAACAACAAAAAAACAACAACGTGGAATGGTGGCACGTTTTTAACTACTTCAGAATTTTCCCGATCTAAGGATTGATTGCAGGCAGGAGATTAAATCAAGTTGTTAGCACCCTTTAATATTTATTATTTCGCTGCCATCCATAATAATAAGGTGATATGGTGGCAAGTTCTTAACTACTTCAAAACTTTCCTGATCTGGGGATTGATTGCAGGCAGGAGATTGAAACAAGTTGTTAGCAGCATTTAATATTTATTATTTTGCTGCCATACATAATAATAACGTGGAATAGTGGCAGGTTCTCAACTAATTCAACACGTTCCTGATATGGGGATTGATTGCAGTCAGGAAATTGAATCAGGTTGTTAGCAGCGTTTAATATTTATTATTTCACTTCCATACATAATAACACCGTGGAATGGTGGCAAGTTTCGAGCCACTTCTACATTTTCCTGATCTGAGGATTGATTGCAGGCAGGAGATTGAATCAGGTTGTTAGCAGCGTTTAATATTTATTATTTCACTGGCATATATAAAAATAAACGTGGAATGGTGGCAAGTTCTTAACTACTTCGAAGGTTTCCTGATCTGGGGATTAAGTGCAGGCAGGAGATTAAATCAGGTTGTTAGCAGCTTTTCATATTTATTATTTCGCTGCCATACATAATAACCACATGGAATGGTGGCAAGTTACTAACTACTTGAAAACTTTGCTAATCTGGGGATAGAGTGCACGCATGAGATTGAATCAGGTTGTTAGCGGCGTTTAATATTTATTATTTTGCTGCCATACATAATAACCACGCGGAATGGTGGCAAGTTCTTAACTGCTTTAAAACGTTCCTGATCTGGGGATTAATTGCAGGCATGAGATTGAATCAGGTTGTTAGCAGCGTTTAATATTTATAATTTCGCTTCCCTAGATAATAACAACGTAGAATGGTAGCAAGTTTTTAACTACTTCAAAATTTTCCCGATTGTAGGATTGATTACAGGCAGGAGATTGAATCAGGTTGTTAGCACCTTCAAATATTTATTATTTCGCTGCCATACATAAAAATAATGTGGAATGCTGGTAAGTTCTTAACTACTTCAAAACCTTCCTGATCTGGGTATTAAGTGCAGGCAGGAGATTGAATCAGTTTGTTAGCAGCGTTTAATATTTATTATTTCGCTGCTCTATATAAAAATAACATGGAATGGTGGCAAGTTCTTATCTACTTTAAAACGTTCCTGATCTGGGGATTAGGTGTAGGCAGTAGATTAAATCAGGTTGTTAGTAGCGTTTACTATTTATTATTTCGCTGCCATACATAATAACAACGCGGAATGGTGGCAAGTTTTTAACTATGAGTACTTCAAAATTTTTCTGATCTGAGGATTGATTGCAGGCAGTCGATTGAATCAGGTTGTTAGCAGCTCTTAATATTTATTATTTCGCTGCCATACAAAATAATAATGTGGAAGGGTGGCAACTTCTTAACTAATTCAAAACGTTCCTGATCTGGGGTTTGATTTCAGGCAGGAGAGTAAATCAGTTTGTTAGCAGCCTTAATATTTATTATTTTGCTGCAATACATAATAACAACGTGGAATGGTGGCAAGTTCTTAACTACTTCAAAACTTTCCTGATCTGGAGATTGATTGCAGGTAGGAGATTGAATCAGGATGTTAGCAGCTTTTAATATTTATTATTTCGCTGCCATACATAATAACAATGTGGAATGATGGCAAGTTCTTAACTACTTCAAAACTTTCCTGATCTGGGGATTGATTGCAGGCAGGAGATTGAATCATGTTGTTAGCAGCGTTTAATATTTATTATTTCGCTGCCATACATAATAACCACGTGGAATGTTGGCAAGTTCTTAACTACTTCAAAACTTTCCTGATCTGAGGATTGATTCTAAGCAGGACATTGAATCAGGTTGTTAGCAGCGTTTAATATTTATATTTCGCTGCCATACATAATACCAACGTGGAATGGTGGCAAGTTCTTAACTACTTCATAATTTTCCTGATCTGGGGATTGATTGCAGGCAGGAGATTGTATCATGTTGTTATTTATAACTTTGTTGATTATTGTATGCTTCGTTAGGTGAGTGATTGCTGTATTATTATTTGTGAATAAAAAAACGCAACACCTTGATTTCTTCCGTCCTTTGCGGGTTGATGTAACATTGATACCTTATTAGACAGGGTCGGTGGCATAATCTTTTTCTTTAAATATTTTGTAAGCAAAGGAGCAGTTAACCTTGAAAGTCTTTTATCCTTCATAAGGTTTATCGTTACACTATAGTTGTAAGTACCTTGTCATTTCCATTCACTTAAAGGCCTGTTAAATTTCATAGGTAGTTTGTTGATTATTATAGTCATATAATTCCTCATATACCTTCTTTACTCTTTCGAAAAAAATTCTCGTTTTTTTTTTTATTCCTGTTTGTATTTTGGTTTCATGATTTTGCTCGCAAATACCATTATTAATGGTTTTCTCTCCCTGCCTGACTTGATTCAGAGAGCAATTTTGACTAGGTTTTAATTGTTATCTTCAGTTGATTGAATATTTTTTCTTTTATATTTTCGTTCTGTAGCATTTTCGGCTCTTATTCGAATGTTTTAGTCTATGTTGTTTACTAACGCTATGTGGTCGAAAATTGTTTGTTAAGGGGAACAATGGGGAATTTGTCGCCGTTGGCAACTCTGAATTCCGCGCATGCATGTTTTCTGACGTCGGTTCTCTCTGCTTCAAATCCTATTAGTCTCAGTTGTGCCTCGTCTGTGAAGGAAGCAATACCATGGCTGGATTTATCCTCCCAGAAATTGGAGGAGGCAAACTGTGATGCTTTGGTATGCAAAGATCTTCGAGTTTGGGTGTCAATCTGAAGACGGTGCAGAGGATCAGGAAAGAGTTGGATGAGTGAGGCTGTGATCCCGAGGGGAGAGCGGCTCATAAACCACGAGGCAGCTTCATTTATATTCCCGGAGGGCCTCAGACTCAATATGGATGGCTACATCAATCGCCCGGGGGAGTTGTCTGCTGGAAGGCAGTACACAGACATGACGACCCAGTTTTGGCTGTCAGATAATTTATTTGACCACATCACTCTGAACGGCTCTGGTCTTCCCAACTCCCGAGACTGCAACCTCCTGGCCTATTATGTTGTCTTCCCAAATCCACAAACTTCAACCTCCTGGCCTATTATGTTGTTGTGATAGAACGAGTTAATTTCAACTCCTATCCCATATTATAAAAACCACGATCTGCCCACGTGCATCTTCGATTCGAGGCTTGGAATCTTATCTCAGCTACCGGATGCCAATGTTTAAACAAGGAGGTTATCGTCCCCCCGTTCACCCCCATACGCCGACCTCGCCAGATCGAGTTAGGCTTATGAACAGATAAGGCATTTTTCTCCGGCCCGGCTGTGCGTTCCCTCCAAGCTTTCACTCCATTTTCCCCCCACGCCAAGGAGATGTCCTGGCTATTTATATGGAAACTCTACCACTAAGATCAGATTGGAGATCCAGATTTTCGTCGCGAAACATCACCACGACCCTCTCTCCCTTTGTGCGCCAAGGGACTTCGACCTCGAGATTCACCATCACTTGTCCAGAAGGAGGACAATATTCCTTGAGTGCCAAAGGTTCGAGCCTTTCCGACGTCAAGTCCCCAAGGCTTCCCCCCCTGTTGTTCAAAGGAGAACAGCATTAGAACAGCCATTGTTCGTTTTGAGCCCTTCGCCAAGAAACGGTTCTCATCCCCCCCCTGTTGTTCAAGGAGAACAGCATTAGAACAGCCATTGTTCGTTTTGAGCCCTTCGCCAAGAAACGGTTCTCATCCCCCCCTGTTGTTCAAGGAGAACAGCATTAGAACAGCCATTGTTCGTTTTGAGCCCTTCGCCAAGAAACGGTTCTCATCCCCCCCCCCCTGTTGTTCAAGGAGAACAACCTAGAACAGCCATTGTTCGTTTTGAGCCCTTCGCCAAGAAACGGTTCTCATCCCCCCCCCTGTTGTTCAAGGAGAACAACCTAGAACAGCCATTGTTCGTTTTGAGCCCTTCGCCAAGAAACGGTTCTCACCCCCCCCCTGTTGTTCAAAGGAGAACAACATTAGAACAGCCATTGTTCTTGAGCCCGTAGACAAGAGACGGTTCTCATTCCCCCCTTTGTTCAGAAGAGAACAAAGTAGAACAGCCATTGTTCTTCAAGCCGTTCGTCGAGTAACGGTTCTCCTTTCCAAGACGCCTCGTCAGGATCCTTTTATCCCCCCCCTTCGGCTGGAACTCGCCAGCGGACCGAATATTCCTTCAAGTACCTTCCACTGCACCCTAATGAAAAGTTACGTAAGCCAAACGTCACCTTTTAAGTATTGATCCCTTTTTGTCAATTCTATCCTGTGCTTTAAATTGTTTATCGAACCATCCCATCTCTTTAACTCTATATTTGTTTTACCTTTTTTTAATCCCTTAAATCCTTGGATTAGCCCGAGTCTCCACGACCCTTTCCATTCTGTTTATGTCAATATTTTCCGCTTTTGTGTTTTGTTTATAGTTATTATTAATAAAACTCTATTTTATTAATGAAAGCAATATTATTATCCTTGAGCTCAGTTCCACTTCTTAAGCATTTTGAAGATACATAATATCGGCCGCCAGACAGTAACGCACTCTAAAGATAATTAAGGAAGTTCCCTCAACGAATAGTGTTATATATAGTATCGTCGGGAGTCATTCTACGACAGTTGTCTTCTCAACTTCCTAGACTGAAACCTCCTGGTCTATTATGTTGTCTTCCCAACTCCCCAGACTGCAACATCATGGCCTACGAGTATTATGTGTGCGGCGCGGTTGAGATTGAGACTAACAACTCCCTGTGCGACACCAAATCGGAACTTAAGTCTTGCATCACTAGAGTTTTTACCAAATTAAAGAGATGGACCGGCTAAAAGGCCTACAACAGGTTGCGATGCCGTCATTCAGTCCGACGGCGATTTCGATGAATAGTAAAATCCTTCAAGTATTTAACTTGTAACGTTAGTAAATATCTCTGTATAAGTAAGTGAACTTCCTGCCTTATTTTCTTTGATGTTGAAGTTAGGTGACAGTTTTCTTATGAGAATTCTATTAATTGACCATGATATTTATTTGCTAGTGATCTACATACGTGACCCAAACTCTCATTTTCAAATAATTTTTCTATTTTAAGGCTGAAAAAAACCCTATTTAGAAAAAATAATATGTTATATAGTTATTAACACTTTTTAACATTAAATTAAAATTTACAAATCATATATTCATAACAATACTTCATAAACGACTCAGCCTTTATTTGTGAATATATGCTCCTCCCAAAATTAAGGTTTATATTAGTTTAATTTTATATGTTTTATCTTCTTCATTTATTTTTCACTTATAAATTATCCATATAGCTCATATCAGTGCTATTCCTAGATTGGGAAATTGTTAGTATGTTATTATTATTCAAAACTTTGCTTTTGCTCCCATTTATGTAACTAAGGAAGCATCCGGAATTCTAGTATTGATTTATAATAATAATAAAAATTTTGATGGAACCTTTCAGAACGTGCAGGCATCGCAGGGCTCCCGTCGATTGACTAGAAAAGGCCTGAGAGAAGAGGCGTTTTTTTTAGAGCCCTCAAGAAAGCGCCCGAATGGATCGAAATTTTGAGAACGATAAATACATATAAATGCAGCCATAACCCCCAAAACTACATAATTATGACATAAACAATTGAAAAAAATATTAATAAAGAGCATGCGGGACTTTGTTCTGAAGGCACGACTTCAACAATTTGTCGCTTTATTTCAATAGTTGCTAGAGTTCTTCGATGTTAGTCGGTTTCTGAGCGATATACTTTTCACTGAGTATCTTCCATAAGTTTCTATCGGGCTTAAATCAGGGTTTGCGTAGGCCAAATCATCACGTCGATATTTTCAACATCCAAGAACTGCTTCATCGTCTTGCTGTGTGGCACGACACATTATCCTGTATGAAAACAGTATCAGGTACGTTCGGAGAGCGACAAACATGTTCCTTAAGCAGTCTTTTATACCGTAACGTTTACTTTATCCTGTCAAAGAACAAGCGGACAGACTCCAGGGATTGAAAATGCGCCTCACCATAACACCGCTACTTTTAAATTGAACGGTCATTTTCGAGCTTATTGGGATTTATTTGTTCACCTGTAGATCATATTAAATACTGCTTCCGATGAGATCCGAAAAAAATAAATTTACTTTCGTCATTTAAAAACACTTTTCCATTTTGAGTACTCAGGACCTTTTAATTTTGAGTGGATTATTAGCAGGGGGCGGTTCAAGCAATGTGACACAGTCACGCGAGACGACAATAGTAGTGTTGTAAGTCTCAATCAACTCGGGTCCCGTGATCGATCCTACCAGATGGCGGATGGCATCACTGCACCACACACACACACACACACATATATATATATATATATATATATATATATATATATATATATATATATATATATATATATGTATGATGAAAATTAATGCAATATCGCAAGAAAAGACGAGGAATTAAACCACATTCTCCGAAGACAATTTAATTCAGAACAGTTTCGGTGAATGTGGTTTAATTCCTCATATATATATATATATATATATATATATATATATATATATATATATATATATATATATATATATATATAAAGCCATAGCTTCGCCACTCTCCTCCTAGGGAAAATGCCAAAGACGCCTCCGGCCTCTTTTGCATTTTCAAGCCGTTTTTTTCAACCCCTTTTCATGAGGGTTTAACTATTTGTTTAAAAAAAAAACCACTTGATATCCTAAAAATAAAGAAACTACATAAATATAATAAAAGTAAATAATAATAATAACAAGCCATGGGTTCACCACTCCCACCCTCCCATACGAGGGAGCTTGCGCTCATTCATAAACTAAGCTATAATAAAATTAGAAATTATTAAAAAAATCACGTTCTAAAAATATAAACTTTGCCCTCTCTCTCCCCCTCGCACCTACCCCCGGTATTTCCCCCCCTCTCTCTCCCTCCCTAACTATCTCTCCCTCCCCCTTCTCCCCGCTCCCCAACACTCTACCGATAGGATAGATCTTGCCGACGGTATAAATCAAGCTCACGTTTCCTTGGACATCCAAACTAACACTAAAAAATTAAAGAAATCACGTTATATATATATATATATATATATATATATATATATATATATATATATATATATATATATATATATATATATATATATATATATAACTGAATCACGAAAATAAGGAACGTGAGGAATTTATGAATAACGTTACAGCCACGAGGAAAATGAAACAACGGAGAACTGCGAGGCCTTTCGACTAATGGTCCTTTACTGAGCAGACTAAAAGACGGAAAAAGAGAAAGATATTTATACACCTGATTAATGAAAATATGAGATATAAAGATTAAAAGGGGTGGGATTTCCAGATACCTGGAAAAAACCTATTAACAAGATGAGCCGTCAGGGTTAAAAAAAAAAGAAAAGTTTACGGGTTACAAAAGAAAGGAGGGGGGGGCAATGTTTGGGAATCACATATGCAATATGAAAACAAAAAAAGTTTACACATGATAACAAGAAAATATGACAAAAGAAAAATATGACGAAAGGTTTTTTTTTATAAATAAGCTAAAATAACTTCTAGGTGGTAATCATTAATTCAGAAATTTTATCTTTAAAATCATTCTTAAACATTCTTTTGATACAAGGGTCCAAAAAATACATTCCAGGGCTGAGATTAAAATTCGAAGTCAGTTGTATAAAAGCCGATTCTAAAAGATTTCGTGAAAAAAAGTCATTTGATTTGGCAATCACAGATCTCTCCGTCCAATTAATACGATGGGAATTTTCACTCAAATGGATAAAAATGGCATTTGATGTTTGCCCAGTGCTTACAGAGTACTTATGTTGCTTAATACGCACATTCAGATCCTTGCTAGTTTGCCCAATATAAAATGAAGGGCAATCCAAACAAGGGATTTTATAAATTACGTTATTTGTTTCATTAGGGCAATTTTTTATTAACATTCTTTTTAAAGTATTAGTATAAGAGGAAACAAGATTTACATTAAGTGTTTTTAACAATGTTTTTACGGTTTCAAAGCCATTAAAATAAGGTAAAATGAGGATATTCTTGGGCCTTCCTTCTCAATAGTACTTTCGTTATAAAACTTTTTTTTGGCTTTATTATAACAAATATCAAGTATATTTTCTGGATAACACAAGTTTGCACCGATTTTTCTTATAGATTCAATTTCCTGATCCAAATATTGAGGACTGACAATGCGCAACGCACGTAAAAACATAGAGGAAAAAATTGATATCTTAATATTAAGATGGTGGCCTGAATAAAAATGGACATAGGTTAAGTTGTTGGTTGGTTTCCTATAAATACTAAAATTGCTATTAAATGATTCCCTATGTATTATGACATCTAAGAATGGAAGGCAATTGTCTTTCTCTAATTCAACAGTAAATTTTATGGAAGGTACCTGGTTATTTAAATTGGAAAGCAAATTATTTACATCAATATTAAAAGGCAAAATAATTAAAATGTAATCAACATATCTATACCACTTTAAGGGGATATCAATGATATTAGGTAAATATTGTTTTTCGAAGAATTCCACCATCTTAATATTAAGATATCAATTTTTTCCTCTATGTTTTTACGTGCGTTGCGCATTGTAGGTCCTCAATATTTGGAAAGGCCTCGCAGTTCTCCGTTGTTTCATTTTCCTCGTGGCTGTAACGTTATTCATATATATATATATATATATATATATATATATATATATATATATATATTTTTACAAGAGAAAGAATTTGACGGGGATGAGCAATGAGATAAGAAACATGAGTTTTTTAAAGGTAAGAGAAAAGGACATTAGAACAACACTAGTAGCAAAAATAGCAAAGGGCGGCACAATAAAGGCAATCCTTACTGAGAAGAAAGAAATAACGCCAGGGGACTGTGGAAGAGAGAGAAATTAATTGGGAATTCAAAGGACAAAGGAGAAATTGAGGTAAACACGTGGCGAATATACAATGTATATCTTTTATGAGCGCGAAAGAATGATGAAATAAATTCAACATACCGCAAGAAACAGAAAACGGGATAATTTTTCTTTGGAAAATTCCGTACTGGGGTGGGATTCGAACCAAGCACCCTGGGGAAGCAAGCAACCGCTTTGATCTCAATTAAACCGAGCCTTTAACCACTCGGCTACGCGGAAGATTCAAAAATCTTCCGAATCGAAAAGCTTTTAAGGCACGCTTAGCAAGGTCGATCAGGAGTGTGAAAAAGAAAGAAATTATTTCCGAATTCAAAGGCCGGTTTAATTGAGATCAAAGCGGTTGCTCGCTGCCTCATTGTACACGGTTCGAATCCCACCCCAGCTCGGATTTTTTCCAAATAAGAAATAACTACGAGTATTTCCGAAGAAAAATTATTCCGTTTTCTCTTTCCTGCGGTGAAGTTGGATTTATTTCATCATTCTCTCGCGCTAATGATATATATATATATATATATATATATATATATATATATATATATATATATATATATATATATATATATATATATATATATATATATATATATATATATATATATATATATATATATATATATATATATATATATATATATATATATATATATGGATAAATTTATTCGCGATACCATGGGGGAGGGGGCGGTATGGGGAAGCAGCGGCATTTTTGACTATAGGAAGTGTAAATTTCTTACTTATCACGGGATTTGTGTTGAATTAGCCATCAGAAGTATTAAAGTTTTGAATTTCCTTTATAAGCGCCGATTCAATTTGACCTCTCTGTATATAATTGTGAGAATTATAGATTATTTTTGCATTATCAATGTCAATTGAAATGGTTTTCATTTGACAAGTGGAGAAACAAACTTGAAGAAAGTAATCCACGTCGCATATCGCATTTATGTTCCGTTCCTTCATTCTCTTCGAGAATCTACTGCTTTCGCCAATAGCAACTTGATTGCAGAATTTGCACGGAATATAATAAACTCCCTGTTCTTTATCGATGGGTCTTTTTTTCGATAGACTATTTCCAATCGTTTTTCGTATTGAAAGGCTACATTGATGTTTTGTACACGTGCTAACTTTTTAAAATTAATTAGTTGTGGCGTGTATGGGAATGTAATATAATAATCACATACTTTTTTCTTAGGATTAGCTGTTGAGTAAAAGATGGTTCTGGCTTTATAATGACATTTTTCTATGAACCAAAAGGGATACTGCAGCTCAATGAATGTCTGGATGATCGTATTGATTTCATCCTGCAAGAAACAAGGATCACAAATGCGATATGCTCTCAGGAACAGGGAAGAAACTATGGACCTTTTAACTGGTACGTCATGGTACGAGAAATATTGGATATAGGCATTAGAGTTGGTTGGTTTCCGGTAGACAGAAAAATATGCTTTGTTGTTTACTTTAGATATTTTTACATCCAGAAACGGCATATATACGTTACAATACGATTGCATTAATACGTACACACACTTAATCAAGGTGAATCTTTCCCTGATTAATTATAGAAAGATTAGTGTTGTAAACATATATTTTGGTTCATTAAGTTTATCATTTTGTGGTTCCCTCCCGAGTTTTATTGGATCAGCCATTTGCATCCATGCGACGACCGTAAACTTAATTTTAGTTAATACCTCGACGCTACTTTCATTCCCTCTTTATCTCTAGACAAAAATTAATTATCTTACTTTCCTTGGTAAGTTATTTTAAGACCGTGTTTTCGTGTAAAAGATTTGCTTATACGACAGAAAGACAACATCAGCTCTAGGCAGCATTCTTGTCCTCATTACTCATCCCTCCATAATTGAAGTATCTTAAGTGACTAGCTGTTCGTGCTTCTTTATTTCTTAATATATAGTAGAATATGCAAACACTGGCAAAAACGGGATGGGAGGCCTGTGTGGATGGAAATAAGCGACCTGCTAGAGCATATATCCCTTTTACTGTTTCATCCCATGGAGTGGGATGAAATTTAATTATAACTTTGTAAATACTTGTAGAATATAACACATAAAGGGTAATTAAAACAGATTAGATATATAATTTAATGCGAACTTTATGAAGATGAGGCGTATACATATATCTTGCAGTTTTTTCAAGAGTTGTTGAATTTTATGAATCAAATTGTAAATTCACACAAAATAACTCGTTTACAAATAGAACTAGAAAATATGAAGCAATCGAGTATTTGAATAGAAAAAGGAAGGCAATGGACGATATTTCCAAAATGTTGACCCTCACTGTTTGCAGATGCGAGGTTTTTAAAGCTATCAAACGGCTTAATGAAACAGGCAGTTGTCGTCTAAGAGTAATGGAAAAAAAGAAAAAGTAGCCTAATTTCACTTAATTTCGCTTAATAACAATACACCCTGTGTATTATTATTAAAAAACAAAAGAATTTGAAGCGTGAGGATGGTCAAGAGAGTTGTGTTGGAGTGATTTTTTCCGAATCACTGTTGTTTTGTAAGATGAATATAACTGGACCTATTCTGTTGTCCCTAAGTCTTAAAGGGTTGGGATAAAGGCGTGATGGGACGGTATAAGTTTGTTTGTGATTTGGGGTTTGTCTTGTTGAGTTCTGTTATGATTTGCTCTGTTTTCTAAATTGAGTGAATGCTATTATTACGATAGAAGTGGTATAAAATGCCTTTGCTAGGTAAGATTGCTGTTTTATAGGTGTATTAGTTGAATGTCGGAAATATTATGGGTCTTGTAGCGTTAAAGTATTTAAGAGATTTGTTAAAAACTGAACGTTTACTGCGTTTTTTATATTTCGTATGGATTTATCTTTTGGCTATATTTAAGTAAGTAGCTAGTGTTTAAATAGTGTTTTTGGTTTGAGCTATTTTTGATGTTACTGGTAATCAGGGATTTTTGTGTGAAGATGAAGGTTTAGTGTTTTCATTAGGGTTCATCATAGTTGCGTTGAGTTTGTTATGTGGCCTATTGTGGTCATGTATTGGTTGCACTTTTCCGTTTGTTGTTTGGATATTAGGATGGTGATGCGAGTGATGAAGTGTTGGATTGGTTGGGATTCTTGTTGTCTAGGTTTTCTGTTTTATTTTAGTTTGTATTAGGCATACTTCGCAAGAGAGACGTTCCTGACGTTTTTCCCGAAAGCGAGAAGTTTCGGTGATGGCCAAAGCATCGCAGTGGGAGAGAGTTGATTGAGGAAATTCTGGAACAAAAGGAGATCATGATGAGGACAGCTGAATAAAGGAGAAAAAATAAACCTACCTGGGTGTCGTGGTATAGCTCTATATACCATAAATAATCTATTATATTCAATTTCAGAGTGCGCGGGGGTTTCCTTTTAGTAACTTTGGGTAGGCCGAGGTCCCGTTAAGAGGTCAGATCCTCGTAAGGGAGGGCTAGTCCAATAGATGCTACTTTAAATCTTGATATTGGCTGAGAGTTCCAAATCTCACTTAGTTACAGGCTGTTCCACGGCTATGAGGAGCTCAAGGGTCGGAAAGAAAAGGAGTCGGCAAAAATAGACTTTAATAAATATTAATAATTTAAGTTAAATGGTACAACAATAAACAGACATATAATAAGACAAATAGTTACAGTGGTCAACGGGCTAGTACGAATACTAGGTATTTAAAATGCAATAAAATTGGGTAGGCTGGATAGAATTAAAATTTGAGCTTTACACGGGGACATGGTAAGCACACAAATGGTAATGGGGAACGGTAGACGGTAATTATAAATTTAGGGAAGCTAAAATATTCGTTACAATTCCTTGTACAAAAATGGAGGATTTTGGGGGGACGATGGTCGTTTCCGGCAAAGCGGTGAGATGATAATTGGGTCACTTCGACGGGATCCAGGGTCAACTTGCTTGTAGTTGAAGTATTTCTTTGAGATCACGGAGGGAGGGGGGGGGGGAGGGCAGAGTCTTCGAGAATGGAGGCTGGGAATTCTTCCGGTGTAAATTTCTTTGAAGAAAACGGAGGGTGAGTTTCTCCGAGACATCAAACGGTTTGTTTGGTCGATTATGCGTAATCAACGGGGTATTACGCTAAGATTAATCTTCACTGAAGCCTTTTGGGATAAGACTTGGTTCTTGTCTGGAGATGGCGTCGTTGAGCGGAGTCGGACGGGTATTCTTACGGGGAGAAGAGTTCTTAACTAGTTCTAGGGTGGATATTTGTTTTATCCAAGGAGGGATACTCGGTTTTATCCCACAACGTTCCCTTGCCTTCGAAGTATGACAACCCGAAACGAGGAGGAGTAAAATCGTCTGCTCTCCTGAGCTTCTCTCGCACAAATTTATCTTGATTCCTTCTCACACGGAAACATATGGACGCATGAAGTAAGGGAGCTTACCCCATAAAAGGAGGGGGGACTATCGCCCGTCGTTTTAATAATGGCGAACGTGGCCCGGGTGGCGTTTGTCTCAGCCGCTTTTAGCGTGGCTGGAAGGGAGGGGGAAGAGATTTCTTGTCTTGTTTAAATACTCGGATTGATAAGGGCTGCATTTCATCAACCCGCTCCTATACTTTCTCATGCTTTTTGAGTTTCGAAAATTGCTTGTAAGCTTTGCGAGGCCCATCACGTGGAGGCAATGCTTAAAAGCGACGTTATTTCTCCCATCACGTGATTGTTCCTTCACACTGGGTATAGCAAAGGCATTCATAGAAGAAATAAAGAAACCAACACCCAAGTGACGATACCGGACAACACAGCGCTAGATATATTCTGGTCTAAATTATAGAAAACACGTTAAGAAGATCAGACAGACCGGTCTGAGATTCTGGGAATCAACATAAAGAAAGAACTTAATGAACCATCAGAACAGCAAAGGAAAAACAAAGAACCAGAAGATCTGAGAAAACTGACTAAAGTGGAAGTTAGGAGATTCACTGTCAAACCCAATCGAAGATGGGAAAGAAAACGTCACATTCGATGAACGAAAAATGGATTACGAATCAGAAACTACAGAAGAAGAGGAACAATCGGACGTAACTTACTGGATACCAGTGATCCCAAGTTGAATGAAGGATATCACATTGAGGTAAGCAAATTTAACTTGACCGTGATATATAACCAGACCGTCCGGCTGCCAAACCTTTGCAGATTGAAAAACATCGTGCATAGAATTATTGATGGAAAGCACAAGTGGAAATATTATTTAGAACACCGAAACGAAAAATTAAAAAAATTACTGTTCGCAGCATAGATCCTAAGTACTCTTGAATAAAGAAGAAAGCCTCAATTTTGGCATTTACGGTGAAAAAAAACTAAGCATAAATGTAAAAAAGGGAAAGAAAATAAAAAAAACGGTTTCAACGCCCAACAATGCTTATATGAAGTATAGCAAGTGGTATTGGTTATAGTAGGTCCAGTGGGTACCAGTTAGGGCAGGAGTTACCTGTTATGGCAAGGTGGTAAGTTACTAGTTAAGGCAAGTTGGTTGGTTATTTTGTTATGGCCTATTACTGGTTACCAAGGGATAGGTGACGGACTAAAGTAACCAAGTACTAACCTTCAACAATGTTGCTTAACCTTGACGGACCACAGTTGGGGGTTTCGAATAACAGGCGCTGACCTTGGTCTGATCTGACTCCAATTGTGGGGGAGATACTCTTCGGCTTGGATTTAGTGAAGTAGGTTTGGTAAGAGGATTGGTTGGATTCTTCTTAGGAAAACTATTCTCGGAAGTAAGATTCAAAACTCTTTTTTGGCCGGAGGACTCGGTAGATTTAGGCAGAAAGAATTAGGTTGAATTTGTGTTGGGTATCTGAGGCAGGCCTACTAATTTATAAATGTATTTTTTGATTACCCTTCTGACTCCCGCTCCGTCATGCCGACTGACTCTCTTCTTCTATCCCTTTGACTCTTGACTCGCTTGACGCTCGTGACTGTCCCTCTCTACACTACCAAGAGCTGTATATACTATTGGAAACCCGTGAGCGTGGCCCGCTGTTGACCGATGACACCGTTTGGGCGGAGCTTACTCTACAGGTTGTTTATTTGTGTGTGCACGGAGATAGAGAAAATCTTTATCTTCAAATTTCGAGCGTATATTCTTGCGTTTCGCAGCCACCTAAAAATAGAGGTCCGCCCGCTCTTTCCCGTCTTCAGCTCAGTCTCAATGACTGCACCTGTTTTGACGTTTGTTGGTACAGCTGTGGTGTTTCCCAGACCCTTGGTTATCGAAATGTTTGTTGGTACAGCTGTGCTGTTTCCTAGACTATTGGCCACCACGAGAGGTATGTAAGTGTATATACGTGTGTGTGTAGTTGTGTGAGCGCGCGCATGTGTGTGAAAATTTGTTCTGCCTGCAGCCCTTTATAAAATCGTAATATTATTGTTTACATTATCAGATTATTTCTTTAACAAAAATGTTATATATATTATTTTTCTTTTTTAATGACAGACTGTTATATATTTTGGATTACTTACATGCACATGATTTTGTAAGTGCCCATTACAAGCCTTCGTAGGATTTATATGACACTCATCTGTGAGGCTTCATTGTCAATCATATTTCGCCTTGCACTGTGGCACGTCAGAAGAAAACAATAACTAGGAACAACAGAGCTTAGACAGATCTACTGGCAATCTATTCACTCTTCAACATCGAAAATGGGGTAAAAAGAATAGATAAATTAGAATTAAAGCCTCCCTAACTTAGAAAACAGAAGCAAGACCAGAAACTAGACCAAATTGGAATATCTACCAAATATAAACTTAACAGAAAACTACTAAAGGACGGACCATTGAATAGGGAAGTTAACAACAATTTTCACATTGATGGAGAAAATAACTCACCATAGCCATCGAAAAGAGAGAAATATATCCCCAAACTCCTCAAACGTCCAACAACAATAATATGAAGAAGTAAAGATAGGATAGAAACAAAAGATATTAACCAGATCTACTGGTAACCTATTTCCCTTCAACTATATTGCATTTCAGTTCTCTCAAACCCAATCCCTCCATACTTTACATTCCTATCCTAATTCTACTGCTCTCGCCATCAGGTAGAGGAATCAAAGTGCTCGGGTAGGTCCATCGTGGACACTGCCCTCAGGAAGGATTGATGAGTCTTCGGTTCGGAGTGAGGAATGCTACCGACATGATCTACACATTAATACTTGGCTTTTCTTGAAATATGCAGTCGGCTTCTGCCATTCGTAGTCGGATGTGATGGCTTTCTTCTCGTACTATGGTTATATGCTCATTCAGCCTCTCGCATGTGATTGCCTTACATGGACGGTTTGTGTATGGCGTTTTATGGTACTTGACTGTAGGTGTGCTGCCATAAGCCATAACAAGTTAGTCGTGGTCATGCTAATGTATTGGGGTGTGCGGTGCTTGCACTCATCGACGACACAATTGAATTGGAAAATGACTTTGACCTCTTGTAGAACGTCTGACCAAGGGAATAAGGCACAAGCCAAACGAGAAGATATAAAAGGCAATTATCAATAGAAATTTTACCCTTACAGCCCCGAATTTCTAATTAGATTTCATCATAAATTACCACAACCATAAAATTCAAGCCATTTAGCGAAGAACAGCGGTCTTCCTCAGCCAGACGTTCTGCGAGAGGTCAATGTTATTTAAAAGTTAAATGGTTTCGTCCATAACTGAGAGCACCACGGGACCTGATACATTGGCATGACCACGATTACCCTTTCAAACCGCCCGACAGCTGATATACAGACTGGTGCCATCAATGGCACATCAAACCATGTATGCCATCGCACTCGCCTAAGGGACGATGAATGAATACACTACCATCGGCTGACGAGAGAACGACCACATCCTACCCCGTATGGTAAAAGCCGTCAACATATTTCAAGAAAAGCCGACTATCAACATACGTATAATGTAGGAATCAGTTCTTCCTACGACCCGATAACTCATCACTCCTTCCTGAATGCAGTATCTACGATGGGCCTAACAGAGCAGCTTGCCTGCTTTACATACAAACCCTCAGTATCTCTCTCTGTCGTTTCGCTGGAACGGGGCTCAATCCAATATCTATCTAAATTAGGAAACACTTCTCTAAGGCGGGCTGGGAAAAGTATCAGGACGAACTGAGGGATTAACAGCTGCTAGCGTTGGAACGGAAATGTGTATAGATAGTGACCTGGAAATAGAAAGGATAGAGGAAAAGATAAGGAAAGCGGAAGAGAAATGTATCCCCAAAGTATCTATGAGAACCCTCCCTGCTCCAAGATGGTCGCCAGAAGTAAGAGCAAGTATGAGGGAAATAATGCTCATTATCCACATATCGAGAGGAATAGGTTCAACAGCTGAAATGCACTTGAGGAAAAGAGAATTACAAGGATAAATAAAATATATGATGAGAGAAGGTAAAGAGGGGTTGTGGGACGGATTGATTGATTGGTTGGGCAGAGAGAAGAAATCCATACTGTTTTGGCAATCAGTTAAGAAATTCCAAGGAGCCCACCACTAAAGAAAATGAGGATAAGGAATGGTAACGAGGTCGTAACGAGAGAAGTGGAAATTGAAGAGCTATTTAAGAACCATTGAAGCCAGGAATGAACAATTACAAGGGAGGATAATCCTAATTTTGATGCAGAGACTGAAACTAAGATAATGTGCAATATGAATCAGCATCGGAACAAAACATACCCGCTAGGATTTATTGTTAAAAGCAACAAAAATGTTCAGGACAAGGAAGCGGTAGGAAAATATTAATAGAAGAAATTAAAATGGTAATCCAAGCCTTTGAACAGAAAGCCCAACTACCATAGTGACTGATGAGGGCTAGGTTGATCAAACGTCGTATAACGTATTTGAAAGGTTGCTAGCAATTTTCAATGTATTTTGGAACATCAGCTACTCCATGGATAGGCTCCAGGTTGCTAAGATGTTATATAGTTGCCTAGAAAGTCTTGACTCACTTAAGAAGCGGAAAGAAAACAACAAAGTTTTATGAGACAAGACCAACATTAGGTTAGATTAGTCTTACTCAATCGACTACATTAGATTAGGTTAGCCCTTACTCATTCGTACTCTGCTTTTGTTTGTTGGTCCTGCGCATTTTATTTCTTTTTGTGTAAGCTCCAACTTTAAAATTATAGCACATGGTGTGGTTAGTGAATAGATAGCACAGAATTATACCGCCCGCTTCTTATATCTTCCATGGTGGTGACTAGCGCGACCTCAGATCTTCCCTGGCGATGACTAAGACATCCTTCAGGGTGCTATGAGAGGCGGGCTGTATCTTCTGATTTATCCACTAAGCCAAAACTAACCGAAATGAGTTTTAAGAAAGTGGAATTAGAGTTTGGATTCGCTACTCTTACAACTTTCTATATGAGTTGCTCTGAAGGAAATTTTCGATACTGAAAGAGAAGGCACAGCAGGCAGGCGAAGTCTCTAAGTGGTACAGACTTTTCAACTCTGGGGATCTTACCCTTAACGATCAACCACGTTCTGGCTGACCATCAACCTTTGATATCAAGGCTTCAGTGGCAGCATTGAAAGTTAAACCTTCTGCAAGCAGCCTTTATTTTGCAAAAGTTGTTGGAGTGTCATCCTATCAGACTCTGCTGAAACAATTGAATCAAATGGATTTTGTTCACAAAAAGCCCCGATTGGACCCATATGATCTCATTGAAGCACAACTGCTCGTAGGTTATAGATTTGTAGCCAACTTTTCAATAACCGAATGAACGACCAATTATCGGGGCGAATTGTCTCATCAAATGAGAAGTGGGTGTACTTGATTAATCACGATCGGGAAAGGAAATGGGTTACACGAGGTGAACAACCGGCATTCGTTTGACAAGAAAGTCATGATTTTTGTCTAGTAGAATTTCCAAGGAGTACTGCATCGTTGCGCGATAAACTCTAAACTATATTGCCAGAATCTAGACCGCCTGTACTACACTCTAAAGAAGGAGTATCTTGCTTTGTTTAAGCAAGACATTGCGAAGCCACACAGTGCCAAGTTGACTATGGAGAAGTTTAAACAGATGAACTGTGTTGAGATTCTTCCACATCCACCATTCAGTCCCTATGATGTTCCTAGTGACTATGACCTATTCCGCTCAATGGCATACTTCCTTCGCGACCAGCAATTCAACACTTTTGATGGACTGAAGGAAGCTTGTTTACAGTTTTTGATTCAAAGCCAGCGGACTGGTATCTGGAACAGTTACGGATGCTGGCTGATCGCTGGAAGAAGATCGTAGAGAATAATGGATTTTATTTTAAAAAATAAATGTTAGTGTTGCTTCATAAAATTTTGTTGTTTTCTTTCCGCTACCTAACTGAGTCAGGACTTTCTGGGCAACCATATATTTGTGCCTAAACTGAGCCACCTGGAAACTGACAATAAACTCAACCCTCAACAATACAGATTAAGAAGGAAGAATGGAACTGAGATGGCCCTGGAATTGATAATGGAAAGACTGGCCAAAGCTAAGAGTGAGGGTAAAATGGTAGACTTAGTCGGTGCGAGATATGCAGTGGACATTTGATAAGGTTTGGAGGGATGGGCTCAAGTATAAAATGGTTAGGATGGAACTTAGCGAGAGAATGACCGGGCAGCTGTGAAGCTTGATCAGCGACAGACAGGACTTCATGGCGATCGGTTGCTATGAAGGTCTCATCTTCAAGACCAAGGAGAGACTCCCACAAGGGACCTGTCTCTCTTTTATTCTCTACTCCATTTAAACTAATAATATGCCATTCCCGCTAAGCCTAGAAGCAGACTATGTACAGTTTTAGGATGACATCGTCCAAGTTATTGCAACCTCAAAAAGAACAGCTAGAAATGCGGCTAACACGCCACCAAAGAGATATAGAACTTAAATAGATATGGAAGGAAATGGAAAATAAAGATGATTAGAGAAAAGTTCTTAGTAATGCCCATCAACGGAAAAAAGGTAGAGTTGATTAATGTTGAGTGCAAGTGGGAAGTATTTGGTTTAAAATATAAAAAAACTGGGTACAAGATACACGAATTGGAAATGATTAGAATAGCATAGGTAAAGTTGGAGCAGTTAAGAAGGTTCACAGGATTATTGCCCAAGCATAAAAGGAAACTTTACCTGGCGATATTTATGGCCACTTTCCTGTACGAGAATGATACCTGATGATACCTTAATAATACCTCAAAGAGTGCAATGACTAAAATCCAGAAGATGCAAAACCAAACTATCGGATGGATTACAGGCACTGGGAGAAGAGAAATGGAGAGACAGTAAGAACTGCACGGAGTAGTCAAAATGAAACCTGCCAATATGGTGCTACACAAAAGGCGAAGAAGGTATGGAGGAAGAACAAACAAAAGTTGAGAAGTGGTTGGGAAGATAACCGAGCTAAAATTAAAAGAGGGAGTTGAGTTGAAACGTCAATTTCCAAGCTATATGAGGAAAATAGTTAGAAAAGAGATCCGTTGTGTGTACAAATGTAAGCTATGAAACAATAATTCATAGGTTAGCAAGTAACTAAGTAAAGGATGAAGAAGTAAATAAAACAAAGAGATAATAGATAAAGGCTACTAGAAGAGGAAAAAGGAGTTATACGGAAATAGAGAGAAAAGGAAATAAAAATGAAACGATAATCTAGTTTCCTGGTAACTATTACACATCCATTACTTCCCTGAAATGCCTCCACACACTCTTCAATTTTTATACTACGAGTATCTTATATCGCCTACTACTAATTTGTATCTTATTACACCATAAAAACTTGAAGAAAGCCACAGCTGCTAAGCAACCACAGAACCAAGGATACCAACAGCCAAGAATGGGGTACCTGCCATTCCAACACTTTTTTACCCTGTTCGAGAAGAATAGCCCAGTAATCTTTGCTGGTAACCTCAACGCTAGAACGAGAGTTGCTTGCTACGCAAATACAGACAACGGGTGAAAAAGCCCAGACCTTCTGCTTGGCAGAAGCTCAGCGGGCAGGATATGACCTGACTTCCCGGCATTCATGTACCCTAGCTCACCAACAAAACCTGACATCGTGCTTACTGACCTTACCTTCCAATTTTTCACTAGATACAACCAATTCCCATTATAATTTGTGACCACAAAGCCATGGTAATCACAGAAGCTGCCGCTCCCATATCCATCACTTAGCCGCCAAAAAAAAACTTCGCGAGTGAGGCCTGCGAAGACTGAGGTTAATTCTAGGAGGATATGCCTGAAATGAATGATCGACGCATGGCAGAGTTGATAACGAGCTGACCTCCACCACAAACAATCACAGCAGACAACAGGAGAGTGATTCCTCCCACTGACCAGCCACAAAATTATAATCCCAACTCGACTAATAAGTTTTGAACGGATCTATGTTTGCTTGCATACGAAGCGCGAGCTACTCAAGTCCTTTAAATTTTGGGCAGTTCCAGCAACTCGCATGGCAAGTAAACTTTGCGCTTATACAAAAACTCAAAGAAAAATTGGAACGAACGCTCCACAACCTTGGCATTGAAAAGAATAGCAACGGACGCTAACTCTTTAGTAGTGCATAATGATAAGTAAGCTAGAACTCAGGCAAAGCCGAGCTTTTGCATGAGGACTGGAAATAGGTTTTTAGAATCTCTGAAGAAGAGGAAGAACTGCAAATTTATTCAGCCTACAAAATTGTGGCCCGGACGGCAAAGAGATAAATATAAAAACTGGACTCTGCGATCTCCGGTTTTAAACAAAAAGCTTCATGCCTCATCCAAATAACAGCCACACACTTGAACGTACTTCAGGTAGAGTAAAAATCAAGCTTTTGAATCTTTTTAACGTTGCTTTGGCTGCAAACTACTGCCCAGACGCCCTGAAAACATAACAATGACCTTCATTCCAAAATAAGAAAAGCCAACAGATCAATGAGTAACTAGAAGCCGATCTCTCTACTTGAGACAATTGGGAAGGTATTCGAAAAGATACATAACAACAGATTGGTTTCCAACCTGACCATATAATCTCTGTTTAACGCCGAACATTAAGTATTCTGCAAGAAAAGAAACAAAGAAACAGCGATTTCTCTAGCACACCAGCACGTGACAAGGGGCTTAAATCCGGCTCTATGGTGGATGTGGTATGTCGAGACGTGAAAAATCCTTCGACAAAGAGTGGGTTGATCTAAAATACTATATTTTAAGCCTCGGGCTGGAGGCCTATTTCGGGAAAATCATCTGTCGAGGAATAGGCCGAGAGGTGGTTGGAGTTTTCCCAGAAAAATTTAACCGTACTTTGAATTTGTATAACTCAAAACCTATTGGAGATTTTAGAGTACTGTAAAACAAAGCAAATTTCAAAACTATTTACCTGTCGATTCTGGAAATTTCATTGAAATCTCTTTTATGATATTAATACATTAATGGGTTTAGTGGAGGCTATCAAAAATATGTTTGCGCAAGGAAGTAAAATAATGAAACTTCGAAGTCAATATCAACAAATTTATTTAAATCCATTTTTAACAATAACACCTCTTCATATGAGTAATAGAAATTCATTTTTTAATTTTCTAAGCACCGTTTCCTTCTACATGTCCTCCATTTTTTTCGAAGCACAATTGCACCTTTGATCGCATTGATTGAACAACCTTTTTGATTAACTTGTGATTTTCCTTAAGTCTATTGACTTCACGTGTGATACTATCGCTTAACTGGCTGATGCTTTGTGCTGGAGTAGAATACACTTTATTCTCTTGATATCCCCATCAGAAATAATCGCACAGTGTTAAGTCATGGGATCTTGGGGGCCATTCAATTGCATGATTTAGCGCGACAATGCGGTTGTCAAACGTTTCTCTTAGTTTTGTTCTTACATCAAGCTGTCTATGAGCTGGCGCGCCATCCTGAATCCACCAAAGTCTATTGAATTGATTGCCGTAAATCTGGCGGAGTTCCGGGAAGATCTTTTCATTGATCATGCTCATGTAGGCAACACCATTCAAGTTATTCTCGTAAAACAATGGGCCGACAAGGTAGACATTCCCGCATATTCCGATCCACAGAAGCACTTTCTGCTGACAAATACGTGTGTCAAAGTTGAATGCTGGAGGATGGTTCAGCAGCGCATATTCCTGAATGTTATGGCTATTTACTTTTTCATTCATGAAAAAGGCTGCCTTATCACCAATCACAATGTTTTCCAAGAAACGAGCAGGTTTATGGAGAAGCCATCCGACAAATTGTCTACGACGAGGAAAATCAGTTTCAAGAAACTGGTATCTTGCATGCATCTTATAAGGATGCCATTTCTAAGTCATGTTTAATAATGCGGTTAAATGATGACTTTGACAATTGCAACCCATTCTTTCTGACTGATACATGTGGATTTTGAAGAAGTGTCATCGGAACATTTTCGATACTTTCTGTTATTCTCATACGACCCGAACGACCTTTGTTTAGATTTAATCATGTTCCTTCATGTTAGTATCTATCTATGTTAGTTGTGGGCTTGCTTGGTGGGTGCCTACCTGGAAAACGTTGTTCCAATGAATCTTGTACTTGTTTAATACTGCCAGTCTTAATAAAGTTTGTAAATGCGCGTTGATCTTTTATATGATTAAAAAGGTTCTATGGAAGTAAACTTTTACACAGAAACGGTTTGATTTGCCTAGTAAGCCAATAATGACGAGATCAAACCACAACATGACTGAAAAAACACTCTAAAATGGCCTAGGCTTTGCTTGAAGAATCGCACAGTGGCCTAGCCTTCCTAGGCTTCGTTTCAGTATTTTACTTCCTTGCGCAAACATATTTTTGATAGCCTCAACTAAACCAATTAGTGTATCAAATACATAAAAGGAAATTTAATGAAATTCATAGAATCGACAGATAAATAGTTGGTAAATGAAACACTTTTGGAAGGATCCAAAAGTCTCCAATAGTTTTTGAGTTATACTAATTCAAAGTACGGTTAACTTTTTCCTGGGACACCCGGTATATATATATATATATATATATATATATATATATATATATATATATATATATATATATATATATATATATATATATCCTTTATCACGAATACGGAGGGGTCGTCGTACTACTCCTTATACTTCGTTCTGCCTATGCCCGGAATGGATTTATTGACTCAGAGTGCTTAGAAGTTGGCTACGGAGGGATTGGAATAAACATGGCCAGCAAGTGACCCAAAGGAAGTTAGATATACAACAATATGAACATAAAGTTTTAATGAACGCTAAACAAGAAAAAAAAAATATATATATATATATATATATATATATATATATATATATATATATATATATACAAATAAGGTTCTTTGAGAGATAAATTAATAAGTGAAGCTCGGATATCTCACTTGGCTTGTAAATAACTGTTCACTATGAAAATCCCTATACACTTTTAATGTTGGTAAGCTTCGTGGTGAAGTTGGAAATGTGAAAGGAAAGGGTTATTTCCTTTTACCCAATATTAAAACAATACTAAAAGAATTCTGATGCGGCACCCCCACTAATCTTAGCTACAAGTCGCCAATGCTTTCAATGTTAGTAGAGGATAAATTGACATTATATGGCACATCACTTAGAAAAGAAAATCTCTCTGCTATTTCTTTGTATGTCTCTCCTCTTCCTTTCATTTCAGTTGCAAGTTTCTCAAAAAATGTGTTAAAGGTGGTGATACGAAATTTATCTCTGCATTCAGATATACTTCTGGTGTATCTCCGTCATTGGGTACCTTCTTTCTAATGCCTTTGCGAGTTGCAACTTCATTGTAATCAACATCTGGTAACATTTCCTTTTCACCTTTTTCATATTTTCCAAATTCATCTCGTGAATTGCACAGTTCGTCAGCTAATGATACATACAGATCTGCACATGTTTTAAAGTTCCCATACTCATTTTTTAGAAGTTTGCTTACCCTGTGAAAATTATGCAAAATCTCATTAAAAAAATTCAACGAATTATAGCTCTTGCATCTTATCTGCAATATTATTTGCTTCTCTTCTAGCGACTTCCTTTTGTGACTGGTCTTGGGCCATACATATATTCTAATGCTTCTAAAATTTCAAGGAAAAAATTCAAAATTGCTGCTGTTGCTATTACATGTGCAACCCATCTTGTATCAGAGAGGGATTTCAAGAAACTTTAATTTTTAATACGAGTTTTAAGAATTTTCCACCGTCTGGTTGAGCCGAATTGAATCATTGCTCTACGACGAAAAATGACAGAGCCATGATTCCAAGTGCATTCGATTATTCTTTTCAAGCTCTAAAAACGTGCTGAGGTGTTTTACTATATGATTCATATTTTTTGAGAAAAAAAATTAACACAAAAATCTGTATTTTTTGTGATTTTTTGGTAAACTTTACAAAAGTAGCTATAAAATAATAAAATTTTGTAAGAACCTAAGACAAAATTTAGTTTTTAACCTTGTGTACATAATCCAACTTGCAGAATAAAAAAATATGAGAAAACTTCAGATCTTCAGCGATTTAAAAATACCCCTAAAATGCAGTTTTTTTGCGTCTTTTTTCAAAATATCTCGGTTTCTGTCGGGAAATCGGAAAATCCCACACAAACAACTTCGATTTGTATTTCAATTTTCAGTAAGTGTTTATAAATTTCATGACTATAGCTACAATAATAAGAAAATTAGCACTTCTACAGAAACTATCCACCTAAAAAAATATTTACGTTAAACGCATTTAAAATATATAAAACGTACTTTCATTTTAATAGATTAAACCAGAGTTTCCCAACCTCTTTTAACCCATGGCTCATTTTGAACCGGGAATTTTTATGTGACCCATGAAATTATTATAGCCTCCAAAATACCTCAATTTTACATATGCATAATATATTCAATAAAGATACCAGTCATGTCTATTTATTGCGCGTGCACAATTTCATAAGCATCAAAAATATTTTGCATCTCATATGATACAACCATTTATAACCATTATATATTTTCACAATTTTTATAATCATCATCATCATCATCATCATCACTAACTCTATAATTTAAGAAAGGGACTTTTTTGAATATTTGAATAATAATTTCATCTTAGTTTGGTTTTGACTTATATTTTTTTCATCAAAGTTATTTCTAATAATTCTTTTATAATAGCAAAAAACAAAATGGTGAAGTTCAGAAATAAAATTAAGTATCGAAATTTTGTGAAATTTTTAAAACCCAGAGTTACAAATTGTGAAGTTCAGAAAATCTATTTTTATATATCTTCTTCTATAACTATATTTTAGCAACGTGATATTTTGAAAAGGGGGAAATTTAGTTTAGGGTTTCTTTTTAAAATTATTCTAATTGATGATGTTCAGAAAATTTATTAAAATTTAACCATGGCTGCTATTTTTAGATTTTAAATTTTAATTTGGGTAGCGAAGCGCAAGCTCACCGGGGTAAGTGGCGAAGCCATTGCCTGTTAAGGACAGACGAAGATAGCCTCAACTTTCAATTTCTATGCGGTTTTGTTCTTTTGATAATAGCTGAGAAACTGCTAAAACCCGATTCTACTAGGTAAGACATTGGGAAGGCAATAATATATAACATAACATTCTCCCAGAGCAATAGAAATTTGGCTACAATTTCATTACTTGTCCACAAGTTATGGAGTCCATGTGTAAATTTAGCTCGAGCAGTTTGATTACTCTGCAATTCAACGAAGTTTTCTTGTAGTATGATGTCAACATCATCTGCATTTGTCTCAAATGGATCTACCAACCAACTTGGAATCTTCATTTCTATGAGATCTTTGAACATAATTTCCACATCGCGAAGTTTATCAAATGATCGATATAAATGAAAGTATCATCTTCATGCAGCTCCTCAACAGTAGCAGGAGTTGGAAAATGTAGCAACTCTTTACACCCGATATTAATTCTAAACAAACGAAGCTTCCCAAGAAAAGCAATGATTGTCTCTTTACAAAGTAAAAGATTCGTACTTTTTCCTTGTAGCTGTTTGTTTAGCATATTTAGCCTTTCAAATATATCTGAAAGGGAGAAAATGTCGGATTTTGCAACTATTATTTCTTCTCCAAACTAAGTACCATTCAGGAATAATTCAATACTTTCCCATAGTTCAATGAAGCGACGCAGACAATTATTACCTTGAGAGATCCATCTCACCTCTGTATGCAAAATTAGTTTTCTAACCCCTTCATTATTAGCACAAACTTGGCGAAAAAAATGATCTTGAAGTGGATTTGACTTGATAAGATTGACAACCTTCATTACATTATCAAGAACATCTTTTAAACGCCCTCCCAATTTTTTAAAAATTAAATGTTGATGATGAACCACGCAGTGTATAAAAAACACATCAGGGACAGTCTCTTTTAAATGGGCAATAAAACCCCTGTATCTAACTAACATAGCAGGATCACTATCAGTTGAGGCTACCCATTGGAATATTTTTTGTGGGGAAATAGTCCAATCCTTCTTTAAATACTGTTGCTCCTTTGGTATTTGTCACAAGACTACGAGAAAAAAGCATTTCTTATCTGAGTTCACTTTTATCATCCCAAAACCTAATATACGCCATCAGAATGGCTTCGTTATTAGGTAAAAGTGTTTCATCAATCTGTAAGGCAAAATTCCTTACTTGTAAAACTGCAACTAGTTGATTTTCAATATACTGGTAATTTCTTGAGGACTCTGTTGCATAACAGTAGAAACCACCACATATATTGAGGGAAAAATCAAATCTTCACCAATAGTATAAAGTTTTCCGGTTTTTGCTCTTAGCTTTGAAATTTCATAAGATGCGATGAGACCTTTGTCTAGCTTATTCTGAAACATGCGGAACAAGGAAATAACAGTGCTCTCTCTTTTGATTTCATCACGAAGTTTTTGCAAATAATCTAATGATTTGTCTTTCTTTTCCTTCTGCCTACTCTTCAGATGATATTTAAGTTTACCTAAGTGCATACTATCGTTAGAAAGTTCTGCCATACAAATGGCACACATTGAATTTGTTACATTGTTTGGAGAGTATATAAGGCTGTATGCTATATTGTCAACATGGTTTCTTCTTGTCATCCATGGGTAGTCTGTGAGGGAAAAATAAATTGATAACTACTCGTACCTAGAATGTAAATATTGTTAAATGATTTCAAAATTAACAATATAATTAAAGATTGAACTGCCTATTTAAAGTAATAGTTATTCAGGAATGACTAAATTGATTTAAGGAAGTAATAAACTTAATGAAAAAATACACAAAACTATCATGGACGTACGATGGGCGGTAAATAAGTTTTGCAATTCGGATATGAGGAAAAGTGTTTTATTATTTTGCAATATAACTACCCTCGACTTCAATGCACTTGCGCAACTTGTCCTGAGGCTTCGAATTCACGACAACCAGAAATCTCCCGACTGCTGTTCAATCCACTTCTGGACGGTGAGCTGGACATCTTCATCGTCCTCAAACCGGCGTCCACGCAGTGCAGCCTTGAGCTGGCGGAATAAAAAGTAGTCGCTAGGGGCCAGATCTGGATTGTAGGGGGGATGGTTGAGCTTCTCAAATCCGCACTCGCGCAGGGCAGCTTGTGCAACTCTGGCCTTGTGGACTTTGACCACGTTTAAGTCGATCATGGGGTGAAAGGTTTCTTTGGACCCAACGGGCAGAGGAGACCTTGGTCATGGCCAAATTGTCGTGGATGATGTTGATTACACTTCCATGGGATATTCCAAGTTCTCGCTTGATTTCTTCGACCTTCACCCGTCGATTTTAGGGGATCATCCTCTACACATTGTCCTCGTTGGTCACGTCTGACGGACGTCCTGGACGGGGGTCAGCTTCAAGGGACTCACCACCATGGCGAAACTCTCTATTCCAGCGAGCAATGGTTGCATATGAAGGGGCGGTGTCGGTGTACACTGCAACCATGCGTTCATAGATCTCTTTTGCATTCTTGCCTTCCTTAGTCAAAAAATTGATCACTGCGCGGTGCTCAACTTTTTCCATTGTTGAAAAATTTGTGACTGACGATCTGCGATCAGCTACTGCTTCTTAAATAGACGAGGCAGGAGCGTGCGACTGCAGGTCCTGACTTGCAATAACTTTTCCTAACACCCCCACAAACAGCCATGCCCCTTCCTCTCTCTCTCTCTCTCAGAAAGTAGAGGGAGAGGTGACGCCCCCTTGTCGCGGGAAGAGAGCTTGTGTGTACCTTTGAATTTTCGAGCTATATCGACGGGGGTACCTCTCATTTGGGTACCCCTGATCGGGCTTCCCTTGTCGATTTGGTCGGAAACGAGGTTCCAGACTAAGTGCGTCATTCTTCTTTTATTCTTTTATTTTTTTTCTACTCTATCCTTCTCTTTTTTTTTTTTTTTTACTTTTATCCTATCTCTTTAACTTGTATAAAAAGAAAAGAAAAAAACAAAACAAAAAAAAACAAACTAAAAACAAAACAAAATCTTTCTAAATATAAGGACCTGGCAGCTACCTCACGCGTCAGAAGAGAGGCTTTGGAACCTCTATAAACAACGCCAATCAACGCTCACTGGTTGCGAGAGACTAAGACTTGAGGGGTCTTAGGCGCTGGGGCACGATGAATGGGATGAGGGTAGTGCCCCGTTAACCCCTTTCCTGGCGCATAATTATTGACCATTCCCAGTGACCGTTCACGGGTGCCTCTGGTAGCATTGGTCCGTGGTGACGGCCCTTTGTTCCCATGTTGGTTGCCAGGCCAACAAATAGCCTTGGGTGTAGTTTCTTGGTGTGGCGGGATATCCATTGAACGCTGCTCCGAGATCTTGGCCGTCGCGAAGGGAACTAGTAGGAGTTTAGTACGGGGCGTGTTTCGTTGTTGTTCACCTGGTGACAAATCGATGACCCCTTCGGGGACCATCTGTGCTGCTTGGTTGGGAGCCACGGCACGCCGAGGCTTGACGACTCGGTCGGACGAACAGCAGCACATGGAGCGTGCCTTCTGAAAGATCCGAAACGTCTCTGATCGATAGGCGGGAGCGACTCACGCGGGGAGAACTCACCAAACCCCCTTTTTTCTTATTGATTGGTCGTAAAGTGATTAAGTATAAAGCTTTCAGAATGACAGGAAAGAGAGGTCCAGGTGCTCTAAAATATACATGCGCAACGTGTCAGAAGGATAAGTGGTGTGTGGATTTCCCAGAGGGGTGTTTTTCGAAATGCCACCCGGGCAGTGTCTGCACTGCTTGCATCCTGAAGGGTGAGGTCCAAGAAGCAGTGGCCTACTGTAGGGAGATACAAGATCTCTATAGGGCTTCGGAGGAAAGAGCTCGAGCACTCGAGATGAAAATAGAGACTATGGAGTCAGAGCACGTGCGCAAGCTTAGCCGTCTCGAGGACAGGGTCGCAGAATTGGCCGCAAAATTAGCGACCCAGTCAACTCCAACTGCCGGAGAGCCACTCAATCAAAATGGCAACACTGCATCGTCAGTGCCCGGTGAGACGAGTGGCCAAGTTAAGAAGAAGAAAAAGAAAAAGAAAAACAATTGTAATCCTTCACTTCCCCCTAATAATGATGGTTCCGACGTAGCTGTTGCCGAAAGAGTAACTCATGATGGCTTCACTCCTGTCAGAAGGGGAGCCCATAGACCGAGAGGGGTTTCGATACCGACACCAGTCCCAACATCAAATAGATTTGCTCCCCTGGACTCGCGCCGGGAGTCCCCAATCGTTATCGGAGACTCTCAAGTGAGGGGCCTGACAAATCGGCCAAACGGGATGCGCAAGGAAATGTGGCGCTTACGTAGCCTACCAGGTAAGAAGACGCGAGAGATCATAAAAGAAGTTAAAAAGATTAGACTAGCACAGCAAGATACGCCGGTAGTGGCCCAAGCCAGTGGAAACGACCTGTTCCTACGGGGAGGCTCTGCAGGCTTTACTGAGCGCATCATCGAAGATGTCAGAAGTTTAGCAGCCTCGTTGAAAGAAATAACATCAAAACCAATCGTCGTTGGGATCATACCGAGACGCTCCGGGGGTACCTTGGCCAACCAAAAGGCTCTGAGCATAAATTGGAGGCTAGGTGAAATCCTATCAGGAATGGGCGTATGTTTCGTCAACCCCTTCGACGAATTCTATGGTCGGTCAGGGCTGTTTATTGAAGATGGCACTCACCTGTCTGTCCGTGGAAGAGGTGTGCTGCGTGAGCTCATCCGCCGCGGTTTATATTGGGTAAAGAAATCCGATGTAGGGGGAAGGATGACTGAGACCCCAGTGGGAGAATCCCACGAAGTAGCGCCCTCGACAGCCGAGGTCGAGCACCCAGCACCCAATCCTTCCGTCGATACAGAGGAGGGAGCGGAAGTGGGTGATGGTCAGCCTCCGAACCCAGCTTCGGAGGGGAGGACGCACGACGAACCGTCGGGAAACGGAGAAGTGGAGGGGGCAGTAGGGCTAGCGGACGCCCCCTAAGAGTTCTTCTATTAAATGCCCGCTCAATAAGGAACAAGTTCTGCGAGCTTAGAGCACTGATGTCATCAGAGATGCTCGACATAGTGGCCGTCACGGAGTCTTGGATTCGTGCAGACACCAGGGACTTCATAGGTGAGTTTGCAGTACCCGGTTACGCGACCTTCCATAAAGATCGCGCTGACCGGGAAGGTGGTGGAGTTCTGGTGTATGTACGGGTCCATCTATCTCCCATCGAATGCAGAACTGTCCCAGAGCATGAGGTAGTAGGAGTCGACATCAAGGTCGACAATACAATGTACAGGTTCATAGTGGCCTATCGACCTCCTCATCGGACGGTAGAGGTTGATATAGACCTGTACCAAAAACTGTCCAGTCTCTTAGACGGCCCTCCCTCGCTGCTGGTAGGGGACTTCAATTGCCGAGTCGACTGGAGTGACCGAACGGGCGACGGAGAGGCATCTCGGCTTGTAGACTTTGCTGACAGCAACTTTCTGACTCAGTGGGTCGGCGAGCCTACCCGAGGGGGCAACGTTCTAGATCTTGTATTTACCACTGAAGATGACCTCGTCTCTGACCTGTCAGTGGATGAGTGCCTAGGTGGTAGTGACCATAACATGGTAAGGTTTGGAATACGTGCTCCCTGTACGCAAGGTACTAATGAACGAGCACGTAAATTGGATCTTAGACGTGCAGACTTCAATGGGCTTCGGGAGGCACTTGGCCAGATGCAACCAACTAACGAAGGCGGGACGAATTCCAAATGGAACGACTTCAAAAATCGTTTTATGGATCGTCAGGCCGAGTGCGTTCCCACGAAGGCTGTCAGACTAGCGAGCATTCAGCCTAGGTGGTTTTCTCAAGAAATCGCTAGTGCTATTAAAGCTAGAAAGTCAGCGCACAGAGCATGGAAGAGGAATAGTAGTGCGATGCACCATGAAGCCTATGTGACCCATGGTAGAACGGTTAAGGCACTAGTGCGCACGGCTAAGCGTAACGAAGAAATTCGTGTAGCCTCTCTCTCCAAAGAGAGCCCCAAGGAGTTCTTCGCGTACGTGAACAGCCGGAAACCAGTACGCCAACGCATTGGACCCCTGAGGGACGGCGATGGCGTTCTCCAGGATTCAGATGAGGAAATAGCTGGCATACTCAACGACTACTTCTCCTCGGTTTTCACGAGGGAAAGGGGCGGAGAGATACCCAGGCCGCCGATAGTGATAGATCGCGAGTTAGAATCACTAGAAGCAATAACTACAACTCCTGAAGAGGTTGCTAGGAGGCTAGGTCAGTTAAATGCGTACAAATCCCCAGGTCCTGACGGCTTCCTGCCAAGAGTACTGCGTGAGGTGAAAGATCAGGTGAGCCCTCATCTTTCTGAGATCTTCAACTCATCGCTCGACAGTGGCGAAGTACCTGCAGACTGGCGTATGGCCAATGTCACCCCGATCCACAAAAAGGGTGACCGTGGCACCGCAGGAAACTACCGACCAATAAGTCTAACTTCAATCGTGGGCAAAGTACTGGAAGGCATCATAGGGGATAGGATAATGAATCATTTAGAGTCTCACGACCTGTTGAGAGACACACAGCATGGCTTCCGAAGAAAGCGCTCGTGCCTCACGAACTTGCTTGAATTCTTCCACGGTATAATGAGTGAGTTTGACAGAAGTCGAGCGGTGGACATACTTTATTTGGATTTCCAAAAGGCTTTCGATAAAGTCCCCCACCGCCGACTGATGGCGAAAGTACATGCCCTGGGAATAAGAGGAAAGGTCGCAAAATGGTTAGAAAGTTGGTTGTCGGACAGGCGACAGAGGGTTACCATCGGAGGCCACACCTCTCAGTGGTCGTCAGTAACGAGCGGAGTCCCTCAGGGCTCCGTGCTAGGCCCTCTATTATTCATCATCTACATCAACGATATAGATGAAGGACTGGTGAGTCGTCTAGCAAAATTTGCCGACGACACAAAACTTGGAGCTAATGTAGCGAATCCCGAAAACATCGAGATGTTGAGGGATGACCTACGGATGATCGGCGAGTGGGCTGACAAGTGGCAGATGCCTTTCAACTTAGACAAGTGTAAGGTGATGCACATCGGGTATGCGAACCCCCGGTCAGGCTACGAGCTACAAGGTATGCGTCTTGAGTCTACTGATGTCGAGAAGGACTTAGGTGTGCTGATTAGCAGCGATCTCAAATTCTCGAAGCAGTGCTTACAGGTGGAGAAAAAAGCTCATCGCTTGTTGGGTTACATCAAGAGGCAATTCAGCTTTCGAACAAAAGAGGTTGTTTTGCGCTTGTACAACTCGCTGGTGAGGCCTCACCTAGAGTTCGCTGTTCAGTTCTGGTCTCCTCATTATCGAAAAGACATCGATCGTCTGGAAAAGGTGCAAGCCAGGGCCACGAGACTGATCCCATCGCTAAGGAACAAGTCATACCAAGAAAGGCTGCAAGAGCTCGAACTCTATTCGTTAGAGACTCGAAGACTGCGCGGTCGTCTAATAGAGACTTTTAAAATCTTGAAAGGATTTGAAAATGTCGACTCCACCAAATTCTTTACCCTCAACCGGAATATGACTCGAAATCACGGGTGGAAGGTGGAGCTGCCCAGATTCAATACGATTCCGGTGGGTAAGTCATTCACATATGACATTTGCGACACATGGAATAAACTACCAGCGGGGGTTGTTGAGAGTAGCAGTGTTGAACAGTTCAAGAGTAGACTTGACAAATTATATTTGAAAAATTGATGATCTCATAGCAAGTAATCAGTACATGCTAAGAATCAAAACCGCAAAAAGTGCCTCCTCGATATGGGCCGCAAGGCCTTTGAGGTACTTCTTTTCCTTGTAACTCCTTGTAACTCCTCTGTTTTGCCGTACTGATTCGCAAAACTTATTGACCGCCCTTCCTAACTAGAAAAATTGCCTTTTCATTCAAAGAAAACGGTATTTACAACGTTTGACTAATTAAAAACACTGTCCAACAAGGATTTTGCTAGGGAAATGAAAAAGTAGTTTTCTTTTGTAGTTTTTAGCGTAGATTACGAAAATACCTTTATTTTTCATGAAACTACTTCAGTTTTTGTAAGCTGCAAAATTTATTTTTTATTAATATTAGATTATTTGGTATATAGAGGTATGAAATATTTGTTATTACTTTTATTTTATTTGACAAAAAATACAAAGATAAGTGGAAACAAAAAAGCTTATTCATCATAAGAAATTTCTAAGTTCTTTTAATACATTTCAGAGTGTGGTATTATAAAAATTATATTTAAAAAGTTAATGAAGATTCAAGTTTTTTTCAACATTGCTGAAATCTATACAATAGTCATATATTTTTAGAATATTTAGGCTTTTTATCTACAACATCTTGTCTGTCTCTGTGAAGGGTCCAGCTGAAGTCAGCTAGCATTGCAGGATTCCATTTTCCTTTATAACGATTTTCTATAGTAGTAAAATCTTGGTGGAATCTTTCACCATGCTCATCGCTGACGTATGCTTGATTCTCTGTAAAGAAAGACAGATGGGAATGCAAAAAATGCACCATAGTGACATACCTCATCCCAACTCATTATAAGACCTAATCAAATTCAGAACAAGAATGTGGTAATTTTCTGATTTGTGCCTTCCAAGGAGACCATTACATATACCTTTAAAACTATGCCAGACCTCAAATTCTGGATTGTTCAATTTTACCTCAAACTCATTATCTGCCATAAGTTGTCGAATCTGAGGCCCAACAAAGATTCCTTCTTTAATTTTAGCATCACTATTCTTAGAAAATTTTCTTTTTTAAATACGACCATGGTATTACACGTAACAACGGTTTTAAACTGAAAGGAAGGAGGTTTCAAACTAACATACGAGTTGCTACAAAATTTTCATCTTTAAAATACTCGATAAATAGAACGCACTTCCCACTTAAGTAGCAAATGCTGGTAGTGCGAATAGTTTTAAAAACTAAATGGCAAGTTATTTTACGAATAATGATATTGTTTAAATACGGAGCCCTGTTGTGGACTGAATGTCACACGAGTGAGCATCGTGGTGACAATGTCCAAAGGAGGACTACTAGCATATTAGTATAGAATTGGACTGGTCTTTAAGTTGACTAAGTAGTCCTCGCTGGCTCCCTGTAACTATGTAACTATTTGTAGTAAGAATCCCGTCGAAAGCCTTCGATGGGTCACGCGCGATGTTGAGGACGGCCTCCATTCGGGTCATGTCAGCGGCATGGTAGCTGAGCTGTTTGCGGTTTGCCAAAACCTCCAGGGCCTTCTTGTACTTAGACGAGAGCTCGGAGCTTATTCTGGCATCCATCCCCGGTCGAGTCTCCGGTGAAGAGAGACGCAGTATCCTCCGTTCTTCGAAATTGAAAATTTAAGCCACAGGTACGTCAAGCACCAGGTTGGATGGAACCGCCTTCTTTGATAGCTTTCATAAATCAAGGGAAGTGCCTCGATAACTATGACTTTCTGGTTGATTATTGCCATTTTTTCGGCATCTGATCACTTCTCCACGAAATCACCAACGTCAAGTTTATGCTCTTGAGGAGCTGCAACGGCAACTGCTTGTGCTGCCTTCGCGCTACCAATTGGGGGACCTTGAAAGTTTTTCCTCGTCCGGAACATATGCCTCTGGGCTGGTGTTATTTAGTCGCACATGTTTAGGCCGTGGCTTGAAAAGTGCAGTGATATTGGCAAGTGACCCTGCTCGTTGCATTTCACTGGACCTGCGAAGGAATAGGAAACAATTTAGGAAAAGGGTATGCAAACAGAAAAAAATTATTAAAACACATAGCATAAAAAAACAAGTTGTCTCGCAGGATGCATCAAATTTTGCTCTAACTTTTGTTTCTTTAATTTTGTTCCACAATACACATGCTCCTCCCCCAACATTTTTATTGGAGACACTTAATGAACTCGCTTTGCTATTAACATAATTCTAGAACAGGGTTTCCCAACCGTCGGCCATGGTACATCTGCTGGGGGCCACAGGAAAATTTTAAGCTTTAGAGGGGCCACAGATCCATAAAGGGGGCTACAGTACTCAACCTATTGGAACCTGAATTATAGTTAGGGCAGTACCTAATTTTAATTTATGCAGTTAAATTACATTTTAAAAATATTAATACATATATTTTTCCTTTTTTTAAAATATTTTATTAGCATAATAGAATTTACATTAATCTGTAAACAAATATTTTGCATATTACAAGCTTATTCTGCGGCGCACTCCATTGTGCACTTGATCATTATGCGCCTGGCACCATTGTTGGCTTGATGAAAATACTTCAGGTGGAACTTTAAATCCTTACAGTCTGTTTATCAAGTGTTTCGGCGTTATAGTATGTAAGTAGCTTTTATTTGATTACCCTAATACTGCGAAGTTGTAGTAATTTTACTTGTTTTTAAAATTATAATAGATTGCCACAAGCACAATAATATAAGATTTTAAAGGTAAATAACTGAGCATTTTTTGTTTGTAAGTAAAGTATGCCATTGCTAGGCCTACACCAAATCATTATTTTTTTCACCTCGGTTTCACTTAGGGCTTATTTACGAGATTAGCATTTAATCTTAGATTCTGATGATTGTACTTATCGTTTTGTATCTGCATTAATTTGAGTAAATATATATATATATATATATATATATATATATATATATATATATATATATAATATTACTAAAATTAATGCAGATCTATCCCCCTGAGGGAGTACATTTCTGCTGTTTTGCATTTAGGTACAGGTACAGAGTACCAGGATGTACAATCAACAACAAAATTTTCGGACATGTCCAATTAATAGAAACGCTCATAAAAATAGTTGCATTGTTTTGCGGTTCTTTTTTATGTCAAATATTTACCATCAAGGGCAAGTATTTAGCACAAAAAAGAAAAACAAAATTTTCAATGCAGCTATTTTTATGAGCGTTTCTATTTATTGGACAAGTCTGAAATTTTCGTGGCCGACTGTAAAAGGAGTTGGATTTGGGCACAGACTCGGTGCTCTGCACAGGGAATGGAGATTGTTTCTGGGTCTTTTCTCAGAAATACTCTTCCTTTTTCGCAGCTGAGATAAGCGCCTTTCATTCTGTTGCGGTGAGCTTCCTCTAAAATGTAATATATATATATATATATATATATATATATATATATATATATATATATATATATATATATATATATATATATATATATATATATATATATATATCATTAATATATTAAATTTCTTCTCCACAGATTACCCATGGCTACGGCGACAAAGAAAAAATGTCGACAATACTCCAGTAAATATTTAGCTTATGGTTTTATACTTTCACCAGACAATATAAGACAGCCATTGTGTCTTTTATGTATGGCTACACTTTCTAATGATAGTATGCGACCAAGTAAGCTTAAAATACATTTGGAAAATAAGCACAAGGAGAAAAAAGACAAAATATTATATCACTTTGAAAAGCTGCGGGATGATTTCCAAGCAAGGAGCACTATTAAAGATATATTTAGTAAAACAGCGGCAAAACTAGACAAAGGTTTAATTGCATCTTATGAGATTTCCAAGCTAATAGCGAAATCGGGAAAACCTCATACTATTGGCGAAGAATTGATTTTGCCTTCGGATTGTGTGGTTATTTCAACTGTCATGCAACAAAATCCCCTAAAAGTCACTGAAGTCATTCCGCTGAGCAGCAATACAGTATCAAGACGTATTGACGAAAGGGCAAAGGATGTAGAGGAAAAACTTGTTAAACATTTACAAATAAAGACCTTTGCATTACAAATTGATGAAACGTTATTACCTGATAACGAATCCATTCTCATGGCGTATGTTAGGTTTTTGGATAAAGATCAACTCAGAGAAGAAATGCTTTTTTCTCGCAGCCTTGTGACAGATACTAAAGGTGAAACAATTTTCAAAGAGGTAGTGACTTACTTTAAAGAAAATGATATTCCACTTGGTATGGTAGATAGATATAGGGGATTTATTGCACATTTAAAAGAGGCTGTACCTAAAGTTTTTTCCATACACTTATTGTCCACCGTCAACATCTGATTGCAAAAAACCTAGGAGGACGTCTGAAAGTGTAATTAAGACAGTCAATCTTATCAAGTCAAATCGACTTCAAGAGCGTCTTTTACGACAACTCTGTGCTACCAATGAAGAAAGGTTTAAGCGCCTACTTTTGCATACAGAGGTGCGATGGCTTTCTAAGGGCAATTGTCTGAATCGCTTCATTGCACTTTGGGATAGTGTTGTGTTTTTTTCTGGATGGTAAGCTGGATGGTAAGCTGCCAAATGTGACATATTCTACCTTACAGATTAATTTGAAAAGCTAAATATCTTGAACAAACAGCTACAAAGTAAAAATGCAAATATTTTAACTTGCAAAGAGTCTATTTGTTCACTTATGGGGAAAATTAAGTTGTTCAAGACAAATATAGGGCGAAAAGAGTTGATACAGTTTTCAACCCTCCTCACTATTGAGAGTGAGCTAAAAGAAGATGATATTTTAGTATACATTGAACATTTGGAGAAATTGCATAGTGATATGGAAGTTAGGTTCAGAGATCTTCTACAACTGGATATTCCAGGTTGGGTGGTAGACCCATTTAGAATTAATGAAGCTGATGTTGATATCAGATTACAAGAAAGCTTCATTGAGTTACAGAGTGATCAAACTTCTCTGGCTAGATTTAAGCATGGTGTCAGGAACTTATGGACAAGTCATGAAATTGCTATGAAATACCCTTTGCTTTGGGACGAAGTAAAATTATATTTTATCGCTTTTCCTACTTCTTATCTGGCTGAGTCAGGTTTTAGTAAAGTGTCACACTTCCTAACCAAAGCTCGCAGCCACTTAGGAATAGTAAGAAGAGGTGATCTTCGTCTGTCTCTAAGAACTATAGACCCTGATATTGAAAAACTTGTGAAACTGCATGAAGCACAAGGATCGCATTGGATGAATAAAGAGTTGATGATATATTTATTTCATTTTGCTAAAGGATTTTATTTTTTGTAAGACTAATTATTTATTTTAAAAGAGTATTACATTTTTGTTAAGCTCTGTTTAATTTTTTCTATGTTTAGAGTCCTAAAAATGTGACAAATATAATTGTACCTGAATACAAATAGATGTTTTAATATCTTTTATCCTATAAAGTAGAGTTAAACTGCATATCACCTACTGAAAATAAGGATTATGGGCCACAGGAAAAAATAAGGTTCCTAAGGGGGCCATAAGCCCAAGTCGGTTGGGAACCATTACTCTAGAAGAGCACTCGCGTCACGCTTCAAGTCTCCAAATGGCTATTTTTAAGACTTTGTCTAGTCTCGACTGGAACTGTTCAACAGAGTTGCTGTTGACAACTTCCACTGAAAGTGGATTTCAATGGCCACAGATGCTATATGTGAAAGATTCCCCACACATATCATGCTGGTAACGCTTCAGTTTAAGTTTGTAGCCGTTATTTCTTGTTTTGCTCTGGCTAAGCTGAAAAATATCCCTGTAGTCTCAATGTCAAAGCCTTGAAGCATTTTGAACACTTCAATAAGCTGGCCACGCAGTCTCCAGGTCTTTAGCGAGAACAAGTCTAATTCCCGTAATCTATCTTCGTAACTCTTGTGTCTGATAGAGGGAACCAGTTTAGTTGCTCTGGCTTGCACGAGTTCCAATCTCGCGATGTCCTTTCGAAATGAAAGACTCCAAAATTGTACGGCATACTCCAGGTGCAGTCGGACAAGTGAGTTGTACAGACACAGTACAATCTCCTTGTTCAAATATCCAAATTGTCGCTTTATATAACCTAGCATCCTTTGGGCTTTCTTCTCTGCCTCAATACACTGCCTCGAGAACTTGAGATCACTTGTTATAGTTACACCCAAGAACTTGTCAGTGTGGGTGGATTCAAGAGCAATGCCCTTTAAGGATATACTGAGAGTAGGGGTTTCGATGGCCGATATGCACCACTTTGCATTTGTTCACGTTAAAAGGCATTTGCCACGTGTCCGACCACTCCCCAACTTCCGAAGATCATATTGAAGGCGGGCCGTATTTCCTTCCTTTGCGACGTTCATACCAAGCTTGGTATCATCGGCCAATTTAGAAATCTTGGCAACCATTTCACCGTCCATGTCGTTGACGTAGATGATGAACAGTAGTGGTCCCAGGAGAGAACCTTGAAGAACACCGCTAGTAACGGGCACCCACTCAAAAGCCTGCACATTCAACACCACCCGTTGCCGTCTGCCACTTAGCAAGTTCTCTATCCAACTTGTTACATTTCCATTTATGCTCAGCGCACGCACTTTCCGGAGGAGGCGGCCGTGTGGTACCTTATCGAAGGCTTTTTGAAAGTCTAAGTAGATAACATCCACCACCTTATCCCGGTCGTGCTCGCTGAAAAAGAAGTGGAAGAATTCCACAAGATTTGTTAGGCATGACCGTTGCCTTTGGAATCCGTGCTGGGAACTCCTCATTCGCAAGTTGGATTCTAAATATGACGTCATTCTGTCCACCATGATGTTTTTCATGAGTTTAGCGACTATTGAGGTTAAGCTAATAGGTCGTAGTTCGACAGCTGGCAAGGGTCTCCTTTCTTGAAGATAGGAGTCACCTCCGCTTCACGACAGTCTCTAGGAACGCATCCGGTCCGGATTGACATGTTGAAGATTGTGCTCAGATGTCGTGACACTTCATCGCGCATTTCTTTCGACACTGTAGGTAGAAACTCGTCCGGGCAAGAGGCTTATTCGTCTTTAGATCAGCGATTTTTTTTTTTCTATTTCACATTGGGTGAAATCCATTTCCTCCTGCTTTTTCCCTAAGTAAGAATTCTTAGGCTGGGGAATGGGACCTCACTTTTCAGTAAACACTGATGAGAAGTAGTCGTTGATGAGGTTATCATTTTCTGCATCTGAGTGCTTTAATGCCCTCCCCCCTCATTTAAAAAAGGGCCAATCATGCGCTGGATTGGTTTACGGCTGTTTACATAACCAAAGAACTCCTTTGGATTCTTCTTGCAAACACTTGCTACTCGGAGATTTTAGGCACGCTTTGCCACCCTTATGCTGGACTTCACTCTCCTAGCTAGCTTACGGTGCAAGTCAAAGTCACCAGATATCTTTGACTGCCTACATACCGTTCTTTTTTCCCTCAGCAGTTGATCACTTTATAAATTAAACAACTTTGGTTGAACGGAAGACCGACGAAGGGTTTTCAAAGGGATGAATCGTGATTGAAGACTCATGAACGTAATTTTGAATCTATTCGACGAATCTTCAACATCTTCGCATAATTCTAGCCTCTCATCAGTCAATTTAAAACGAAGACCTGCAAAGTCTGCTCTTCTCAAATCAAGTTTCCTTGATTTACCAGTCGCAGACTCAACCTTGGGAACTTGACTATAAATCTGAGTGGTCGGTGAACACTGCAACCGAGGTCTTCGCCTACAGAGAGATCCTCAACGATGTCCTTCCCAGAGATGAAAACCAAGTCGAGGGTATTATTGCCTCTCGTCGGCTCTCTCACCTATTGACTCAGGAACTCGTTGTTCGCGAACTCCAGGAGTAGTGCGTTCTTGCCACAGGAGTTCTCTTGTTTTCCAGTCAACCTGGGTATTTAAATCACCCATGGTGCTACACACACTGTCTTGAACAAGTTCACCAAGTAGCCGGTACAGGTCCCTGTCATTTTCAACGAGTTGGGCAGCAGGGTCCTGTATCTGGCAGGACCTATATCTAGGTCAACTCCTAGTAGCTTGTGGTCGGATTGAATGTTGCAGTTCGTCGATTTGAGTGTATCCTTGACATACATCACACCGCCACCCTCTCTGTCGCGCCTATCTTTTTTAAAGAGTTGGTAAGCGGGAATCATGAATTCACCCTCAAAATCTCGGTTTGAGGTTTTTGTCCTCGACTCTGTTATGGCTTCTATTTCAGTTTTTCCGTCGCTACGAGGCCAGTAAGTTAAAAAAACTTGTTCCTGATCGAACTCGTATTAAAAAGAAGAACTTTTAGGGAGTTCCCGAATGTAGGACTCCCTACACTCTTCCGTTTTCCGACTTATTTGTTGGTGAGGGGGCATCTCTCTTTCGACCTCTGAGAAGGTCGTTTCAGGAGTGACATGGCGTACTGGCGTACGTCCACTCTCATTTTGGGCCGGGCACTTCTTTGGGTCCTCTCTACGACATCCTGTATCATGTTACAGAGTACAGCCTTTCCTTTAATGAAAGATGCACTCCATCCCTTTGGTAGAGATCGTTTCTACCATAAAAGGTGAGGTAAGGGTCCACAAAAAAGAACCCCTCTGCCATACACAAATCTGCCAGGCGTCGGTTCAAGGTGATGTCACTTGAGTAAGATATTGAATTGGACCTCTTCTTGGAAGCATCCCGACCACAACACGTCTGCGGATTTTCAACCCACAGTCGTCCACGGCTCCCATGACCGTGTGTATAATCTTTCCTTCAGGACCTACCTTACCTCCTTTGAGGTAGAGTTCGATTCCACTTACCCTCAGGGCAATAACTGAGTTCTCAGAAATCTGAGATTTCTCCACCTCTACCGTGATTCGGTGGTTTCCCCGTCCTGACAGGCAGCTTAGCTTCATACTGGTGCGAAGGCGGGCCGCTAACAGCGGTTTCAGACTTCGTGCTTGAGAGTCGCCAATAAGGTTGACTCTCGCACATTCGGCTGCAGAGGAAAGAGTTGTTCCTTTCAGAACCGATTTTCCGTTCCCTCTTTAATCTCCATATTTTTATTCTTTTTTTCTTTCTTTTTACCATCTTTCTCTGGTTTCATTATGTTTCTGCTTTCTCTTCTTCTCTTTCTACTTTCTCTTCTTTTCTTTCCTTTCTTCCTCTTTCTCTTCTCCATTTTGTCCCGTTGAGCGATTCACGCAGCAGCTGACTCCAGTTCTGGTACGTTAGAAGGCTGGCGTGGCACTGCCGATGCAGTGCTCGTTTCTTGGGCGAGGGTCTCGTCGGCGGATCCATCTACGTCGGTGGGAGATACATCGAGTGCCGACTAGACCTGTAGTCTTTGAAGACAACTCGACGATCCTGTAATCGAGACGGCGAAGCTGAAGCGCGTGTTCAGACTCTAGATTCTGCAGCTCTCCCTCCACGCACCACTCGTCCTTTTTGCATACCGAACATGTGTATTTAAGAACAGCCGGTCCTTTTATTCCAGTCATGCTGAACACTTTATATCTCTGAATACTTGAAGACTCATGGACGTAGTTTTGAATCTATTCCACGAAACTTCATCATACTCGCACACTTCTAGCCTCACATCATTCAATTCAGCATGAAGACCTACAAAATCTGCTCTTCTCAAATCAAGTTTCCACGATTTATCAGTCGCAGCCTTTACTTTGGTAACTTTGACTATAAATCTGACTAGTCGGTGATCACTGCCACTGAGCTCTTTGCCTACAGAGAGATCCTCAACGATGTCATCCTCAGAGATGAAAACCAACTCGAGGGTATTATTGCCTCTCGTCGGCTCTCTCACCCATTGACTCAGGAACTCGTTGTTCTCGAACTCCAGGAAGGGTGCATTATTGCCACAGCGTTCTCTGGTTTTCCAGTCAACTTGGCTATTGAAATCACCCATAGTGATACACACACTGTCTTGAACAAGTTAACCCAGTAGCCGGTACAGATATTTGTCCTTTTCAACGAGTTGGGCAGGGGGTCTATAAAGAAGCAGGGTCCTGTATCTGGCAGGGCATATCTCTAAGTCTACGGATAGTAGCTCATGGTCGGATACAATTTTGCAGTTCGTCGTTTAGAATGTATTTTTAACATACAACATCACGCTGCCACCATCTCTGTCTGGTTTCATCCTGTTTCTGCTTTCTCTTCTTCTCTTTCTACTTTCTCTTCTTTTTCTTTCCTTTCTTCCTTTTTCTCTTTTTCCTTTTGTCCCGTTGAGCAATTCACGCAGCAGCTGACTCCAGTTCTGGTACGTTAGAAGGCTGGCGTTGTACTACTGATGCAGTGCTCGCTTCTTGGGCAAGGGTCTCGTCGGCGGATCCACCCACGTCGGTGGGAGATCCATCGTGAGCCGACTGGACTTCTAGTCTTGAGGACAACTCGGCGATCCTGTCATCGAGATGACACAGATGTTGCGCGTGTTTAGACTCTAGGTTCTGCAGCTTCCTCTCCAGTCCTTTAGATTTTTTTCAGATGATCTATATAGATCATTGAGCTCTTGCACTTCTCCTTTAAGGACACATTCAATGCAGATACATGCCGGATGGCATTTCGAGTAACACCCCTCTTTCCTTTCTTGCTCTTTCTCTTCTTCTTTTGGCCCGTTGAGCCAGTCCAACAGCAGCTGAGTCCAGCTCTGGAACGTTGGAAGGCTGGCGTGGCATTGTTGATGCAGTGCTTGCTTCTTGGGCGAGGGTCTCGTCGGCGGATCCACCCACGTCGGTGGGAGATACATCGTGAGCTGACTAGACCTCTAGTCTTGAGGACGACTCGGCGATCCTGTCATCGAAATGGTGAAGTTGGTGCGCGTCTTCAGACTCTAGGTTCTGCAGCTTCCTCTCCAGTGCTTTAGATTTTTTTCTCAGATGATCTATATATATCATTGAGCTCTTGCACTTCTCCTTTAAGGACACAGTTAGTGCAGATACATAATGGATGGCATTTCGAGTAACACCCCTCCGGGAAGTCCATGCACCACTTGTCCTTTTTGCACACCGAACAATTAGGCTGGATCGATTTTAGCTTTTTTTCGATTTCCATTTTCTAATAGACACAAAAACTTGCTCATGCATGAGAAAATGGCCTCTGAAAAATCTTATTTAAATAGATAACCATTTTCTGTCCGCGGCAGAGCAATGAAAATCCTAAGTTGTAGTCAAAAACGTATTTATCTTATGATTTTCAAAATATTTCAATATGCATCCAAATTGTTCCTAATAACTATAATGTCGATGAAAAGCACCTCACATGATGTTATAAGTACGATAAGTATTGGTACAGCTCTTCGCTTGCTAATTTTATAAATTTAGCAACCAAGAACTGACCACGAAGAGGTGGCTGTACGTCAAGTTCCACCCTATCCAGACCCAACCACCCTTCCTTTGGCTGCATGTCGATTTAAATACAGTAATCTTTCTTTGATTCAAATCGTGGAATTTTTTCGAGAGTGAAAACAGGAGCGGATGAATCTGCCCCTCTCTTTTATTCCACTTACACTGGCAGAGGCTTCGGTACTAACTTGATGAGTCTCTCGACTGCTTGAGTATTACATGGGAATAGTGGGATAAGTCCATCAGGCTTGTCTCCCGTCTCAATAAACTCTTTTATTTGAGTATCAAGTATTGTTCGTGTAGCGGGGGATTCAGTCACTTCAGCTGTTTGCCAGTAGATCATTTCGTTATAGTTGTCACTATCGTTGCGCAGCTCAGATATGGCGAAGACTCGAATTCTCCCCCCCCTCCCTGATGATTTTTTTTTATCATGCTTTTAATATTGTTCTCCATCCCAACTGTCGTATGTGTTGCTCATCGTCATATAGCATGGAAATCAAAATATTTTCTGGTTGAGCAAAGAAAGAATTTCTATGGAGGACATTATTGGCGATTGTCTTAGATCTTTGAGGCATGGTCTGAGAGAGATGCATCATTTCGAAAAAATGTTTTGCACCCTTTAGTAAAACGAGTTTTTCTTCATCTTGAACCAAATTGGTGCGTAAACTGTCATAATAAATCGCACAATTTCGTTTAACGTGCTGGAGGGTTCATTGTTTGAAACATAGAGGCGCAAAAATCTATTCGCTGTTGTCAGCCACCTGAAATGCACCATCTTACCTGGATTTCTAGCAGCGAGAGCTGAAGAGCAGCTACCGCTCGTTACTGCTCTGTAGATGTCTAACAAATACTTTTGGTCAGTGCTCAACTCGGCATCATCTATGTCAATGTTAGAAGATGGAATGATATCAAATTCTATGATGGAAGTTTTGCACAGTCATCCATTTGTTTCCCAAGTGGTCCAGTAAAGCCTACTGGCCAAGTTATTTTGCTGTCCAAGTCTTCAATGAGATGTCGCAGTGATAATTCATTATCGTGTAACAGGCATATGATCTCCTGAACTAGCCTTTGTAGTATCATTTCATTCATACGAATGGCTCTACCCTTTCGACCCGTGTTCACTGCAGTACCATCACAGCTCATAGCCACAATGTCACCCGTGTTAATATTGTTAGTCTCTAGAAAGTGGATGATACCTGATGTTATTGCAGTGGCAGAACCTGATGCAGGAGTGAAATGTCCCATGGACTGGGATTCTGGTTCTTGTACTAAAACTATATGCTCTTCTACCACAGTTCTTCTATGCTTCACATGGTCTATTTCTCCTTGGTCTACATGGTCTATTTTTTACCTTCGCGAAGCTGTAGGTAGCGTGATCTTGTCATCCTGCTAATGCTCAGAACAAACTCTTTTTCTGGCTCTTCTTATCTTATTTAGATCAATCACTGATTGGACATCATCTTTTCATATCGAGCCAACATCTTCTACCATCAAAGCAGCTCTGTCTGAGACGCCCGTATGATCACAAACTTCAGCAAGTGCCTGGACTTTAATTCTTGTTTTTTCTTCATGTCATGTCTATGTATCGGTGTTAGTTCATACGATGACGATGATTCTGTAGATGTACTCTCGGTTTCACTAGAGGCTATCGGTGTCGAAGAAGGTTGTTCCTGAGAAGTTTCTTGTTGTTTACTAGTCGACGGTTCTTGATGTTCTGCTATTCATTCCTGTTTCAATATCTCCAATCTTCTTGCAAGAGTCTGCTTGTTTATATTTGTTGTTTTAGCATCCAAAGTTCCTATTGCCATTTTGCGTTCACTTCTTTGGTCGAACAAAAACTGTTGCTCTTTCAATGGTACTCGTCGTTCAGGAAGGCAGCTGCATTTTGTCCAATCAAGCCATTTATAAGCTGATATGTCAAATAAGGTGGTCTTAGTTGATTTCTTGAAGGCCTAAAGGTTTTTCTGTAACGATTTTTTTCTTCTTTCTTGCGTTCAGTTGTTTAATGATGTCAACCATTTTATTACGATAGCTTCTCAACATTTTACTCATCCGTGCTGTCGACACTGTTGGAATGGAAGCTAATTTCCACAAGTATTCCAGTCTCTTCGTGACCACAGCGGCGATGTCTTTGAATGTAGGTTCCTTCGTTGATGATCTCAACTCAGTTCTCACCTGATGGTAGTATTGCATCACATCTTCACATATGGGAAAACATCGCAAATTCAAATCTTTTCCAGCACCAGCTCCGAAGGGGGTATCCATTTCGCACCAGGTGAACAGCGAAACATGCCCCGTACTAAACTCCTACTAGTTCCCTGCAGGGAGGCCCTGATCTTGGCGTAGCGTTCAATGGACATCCCACCGCACCAAGAGACTCGACCCAAGGCTTTGTGTTGGACTGGCAACCAACCTGGAAACAAGGCCCGTCACCTCGGACAGTTGCTACCAGAGGCACACCTCAACGGTCACTGGGAATGGTCAGTAATTACGCGCCAGGGAAGGGGTAAACGGGGCACTTACCCTCAACTCATTCATCGCGCCCCAGCGCCTAGGACCCCTCTAGTCCTAGTCTCTCGCAACCAGTGAGCGCCGATTGGCGTTATTTTCGAGGTTCCAAAGCCTCTCTTCTGATGCATGAGGTAATTGCCACGTCCCTAAATTAAGATAGATGAAGGATAAAGCTGAAAGGATAGTAGTAGGTTTTATTTTAAACAGGCGAAGGAATAGAGAAAACAGTAAGAGAATACAGGATAGAAGAGTAGAAGATGGAGGCACTCTGTCTGGAACCTCATTCCCGATCAATTCGACAAGGGTAACCCTACCAGGGGTACCATAAAGGTACCCCCGACGACATAGCTCGAAAAATCTATGGTACACGCAAGCTCTCTCTCCACGACAAGGGGGCGTCTGTATTTCGTCCAAATATTCAAAACAAAAGAAATCTTTATCCAATTTCAGCGTCTCTTATGTTTTTATGTGTTTGAACGTAAATTGTTCCTGAAAATCTATCGTGACGCTGATTGGTCCATTTTTGCATCGCTTAAGTGTAAAATATAAAGTTTGTTTTAGAGCTACATGAATCAACTAAGTCATTAAAATCTGCATAATTCTGATTGGCTAAATTTTGTATAGCTTATGTGTACGTATAATAGCTATATATAGAGCATCATTTTGTGAAAAAAGAGTATTAGCAGCCATTATTCAAGAAGCAAGAAGTTATCCTTACCGTTCGCCTTTTCGAGACCTGTTCCCACAATTTACGACGGAATAGAGAAACCAGCTGAAAATTTTCCTTTATCCTAAGGAAGCGCGTTTGATCACTAACCCAGCCTGATACACGAGAGAAGCTCCCATTTTCTCACTTTACATAAAAGGGGCATATATCGTCTGAATAGCAATACCTATAACTGGCGACCCTCTTCGTCGAATGAAACGTGATCGAACACACATAAATGGATTCACTAAGCAGGCAGCAAACTTCTCACTCTACCAACATGCTATAATCCACCTCCATCAAGCCCCCCGTCTACAAAGCAGCGGCCGATACGAGATGGCGAAAATAATGGATTTTTGGCTGCCTTACTGCCCGAGAGGAGGCAGCGAATTCACCACCATCGAGCCTTCCGTCCTCAACCAAGCGGCTGTTACGGGATGGTCGAAAATCGTGGAATTTTGCTGCTTCACCGCCTGAGAGGGTGAAGCGAATTCCACTGCCAGCGAGCTTCCCGTCTTCCTCAGCAGCCACGGATTTGTGCTGCTTTGCCGCCCGACATCCTGGATCGAATTTCACCTACTATCATTTGATCGCAGAGCTACTCCTCTCATCGAGCTCTGCGAGACTCGGCTGCATGGGTGACTCAAGCTTATTTCTACGCATCGGACTACTGCAGGCAACAAGGTTAAACAAACAAACGAACTCACGCATTTCGTACGGGCACAGTTATAAAATTTTTATAATAGCAGTAATGGTGCTTTAAAAATCCCAGTGCGAATTAATTTAAAAGTGTAGATTCAGTGCCTATTTAATTTTAAAAATGAAAAGTGTAAATATTGAAAAATCAAGTGTCCGGTGATGAGAAGACTAATAATAACCTTGTTAGACTAAATTAAATGTGTAAAATTAACTCCGTATTAATAGGTTCCATTTAGTCAAGAAAAGTGGGGTGGTGCCTACACACAAAGAAATGTAGGAAAAAAAAGAGGTTTAGTTCGCGGCGAGACACTGCGGCTACTTTATGCGGAACGCTTAAATCAATGTTATTAAATCGCTTGGTACAACATAGGTTAAACAAAGAACCTCAGGACTGCTGACCCCTCTCAAATCTATGTTGTGCAGTTAAGGATAACAAAAATGAAATACGAAAGTATATGTTGTGTTGTGGGCGCACACGCGAAGCTGTAGGTATGCATTAAAGAATGGTACAAATCCCTCAGGAGCGGTTAAAATAATTTATACGGCAGTCAATAATGGGCATAATAAAGTAGTGGCGCACATACACACACGCAAGCATATTTTGTTCGCATTTAAGTGCTGCAGTTCCTGCGTCAGAATGCTCTAGAGTACTTCTGACTCTAGAGCGTTCGGACGCAGGAACTGCAGCACTTAAATGCGAACAAAATATGCTTGCGTGTGTGTATGTGCGCCACTACTTAATTATGCCCATTTATTTAAAGTACCTCTGTAAATTCATACTATGTAGAGACACTCCATATTCTCGGAGGGAACTCCTGTGGTGCTGGAACCATATTAGGGAATTGCATCTGACTCAAAACTACCTCCTCAAAGACGAGCAGTTAGAAGTCTTATCAAATTCCATGATTGGTCACAGTAAATTGGTCCTCACAGTTTTTTTACTGAGCGAAGGTATTTTGGACTCTCCCAAACCGTTACCTCCTTTATCCGGTAGCAACATATAAATAGCAACTATATTTCGTCCAAGAATTAAAAAAATAAATAAATCTTTTTCCAATTTCAGCGTCTCTTATGTTTGAACGTAAATTGTTCCTAAAAATCTATCGTGACGCCGATTAGTCCCATTTGGCATCGCTTAAGTTTAAAATATAAAGTTTGTTTTAAAGCTACATGAATAAATTAAACATAAGATCAGTAGAGTAGTCAGATCAGTAGGAGTATTGAATTCATCATGTCTGGACGTGTCAAAGGAGGAGAAGTTAAGTGAAAAAAGTAAAAACGCCCTTGCCAGACATTCTCTTTCGGAAGGAAAAGGAGAAAACTATCCGGAACAATAGTGCACTAATACCAGGAATAAAGAGGAGCAACTTTACGAGATGGGGGCCATGGGGCCACCCGCCATAACCGTCAAACGGACCCCCCTCCGTACCATCAGTGGAGCAACAAAGCCAAGCGGGCAAACGGTCGTGGAGACTATTTTTGGCCAGTTCAACGTAGCACTTCTAACACTAATTGAGATGCCCAACGGATGGGCGGCATTATGCTGGACTCCCGAGGACGTCGAAAAAATCGTGTCAGACGAAGTTAAAGAGCCCCTTCGTAAGATTGGACTCGAAGCTACTATCCCCCACGAAATCATGGTGCGTCGATCAGTCATCTTCAGAAAGCTCGACCCATTCTTCACGGACAACAGCTGTGAAGAAATCAAGGCCGAGCTTTCCAAGCACCAAAAATGGGCAAGAATTACGAAGGTGGATAAGTTTGGCAAAAATATAGTCAAAGTTATTTTCTCAACCACGGAAATGGCACAAAGGGCTATGAATGAGGGACTCCTGGGGTTCTACCTTCGCGTTGCCCCTGAACAAATAGAAGCCGAGAAATTCTTTCAGCTGGAAACCTGTTTCAAATGCATGGCAGTAGAAAAACACCCAACAAGTGAGTGTCGAACTACCAAGGTTACATGCTCCATCTGTTCTAAACAAGGACACGGATGGAAGGAGTGTACCTCTGAAAAAGCACGCTGTGCAAACTGCGGAGGGGACCACAGGGCCTTGGCCATGAGGTGTCCCGTCCGCAAAGAGGCAATCAGAGTCAAACGTGAAAAGTCCAAAAAGGAAAAGGAGGCAAAACCAAATAACTTCGCAGAAGCAGCAGCGGCAACAAAAACAACAGCCACAGAAATAACGGCACCAAAGCTGGTGATGCCAAGTGAATGCAAAGAAATAATGACCATGGTCATCTACGCACACTTGGCAAACCTAGCCAACCCAGGCACTTTTTCCGAAGAATTAAACCAGCTATTACAGAAGAACGGTACCAGAAAAAAACTTTGGTTTCCTCCCAATCCCTCTTCACAAGAAGTGCTAAAAATACAATTTGTGGATGACCCACAGCAAAACGAAACAACCTAAGAAAAAGTAAAAGAACCTGCCGACATTCAACAACAACTGAAAACCACAGAAGAAGAAATAACTACAGACGGAGAAGAAACAAGAGGCTAAAGCCCTCAAAAAAGCCCAAAAAAGAAACAGCAAAAGAAAAAGAAGAAGACAAAACCCCGAAAGGAAGAAGAGACAGAAGAACAAGAATATTCACTTCACGGGGAAGAGGACGAGGACGATGATATTCTGGATTATCCCGGAGTACCCCTCACGGAAGAAAGAAACATCTTATTACGAGGATTCTTCTTTAACGCCACTGACGTGGCACTCAAGGTATTCGGCGCTGTAGTGTGCAAGCCCCCGAAAGGTGACACATTTCTTTTCTTACTAGTACTTGTGTAACTTTCTCTTCTCCGCTCAACTTTTTTCCCCACTATTAACTATTTTTTTGTAACGCTAATTTGCATATGTATTTTTTCTCTCAAATAAATATACTGTATATACAAATTAGCGTTACAAAAAAATAGTTAATAGTGGGGAAAAAAGTTGAGCGGAGAAGAGAAAGTTACACAAGTACTAGTAAAAAAAGAAATGTGTTCTCCAGGTACTACCGGAGGTCATATTTTTGTATATTTACTCAGTTATTTTAATCTTTTATATTAAATGAGTTTAGTTCTCTAGGACATACTGGAGGACAAATATTTTACATTTTAAAATCAGGAAATTTTTTCATGACAGAGAATTATATCTCAGAAATTACATTCAATTTTTATTATTGTTATCTTTTGTACAAATTTCACGAAGAAATTATTCTTACTACCCAAAAATATGTTCACTTTCATCACGGTTTATTAATTGTTTCTATTATTAATATTCTAAATCACTAAACTTTGTTATTGGCCATTAAATATTGTGTTCATTATTAAACACTGAACTATTATTCTTAATTGTTAATTATTCAATATTGATAATTGTTTATTTACTGCATTTATTATTTCACGAATTCCTTATGCTTATTACTAAGTATTATGATTCACTGTTTTTTATTAGTTACTAATTATTAAATTTATTATTAACCACTAAATTATTGACTGCTAAATATTGAGTATTGCGCACTGTTTATTTAATGAGATGATTATTTATTTGCTTAATCGCTCAACTTTGTTATTCTTACTAGCCATTAAATATTATGTTCTGTATACACCACTGTTTTTATTCACATAACCACTGACTATTGAATGTTTTTATCATTAATCCCTTTAACCTCCGAATTTTAGTATTATTATACACTTTCTTCCTTTTTATTTTTAACCACTTTATTAAATTAATTCACTTAATCTATGGATTTACTACTATTGATACTAAATATTATATTCATTTTTAATCACTGCTTATTATTATTTTTTCTCTCAAATAAATATACCAGTATTAAACATAAACTTGTCATTAAAAATCTGCTTAATTCTGATTGGCTAAATTTTGTATAGCTTATGTTTACGTATAATAACTATATATAGAGCAGCATTTTGTGAAAAAAGAGGGGGCTGCGCTTTTTGGAAGACTTATCATGCACTTGATAAAGTGAAGTCCTGCTACATCCACTTTCGAAATTATACACTATGATTAGTAGGTGAAGAGGATACCCGGAATTTGAGGAACGTCGCTTTGGATCCAGCCTCTACCGACTGATCCTGCATACGCCCCTTCCGCGCGCGCGAGCAAGCATCAGCGAGGAAATTTGAATTCTTCGGCGATTTCATCGTGAATTTGCTCATTTCTACTCAACAGCACATCTCTGGTACTGATAACTTTTCTGCCACTTGAGATCTGTAGAAGCGGCCTGTCTCTGATGTGTCCGAACCTCGGAAGGAAGCTCTATAAGGGGGCGCGAAGAAGGGGGCCCCACTCTGGGGCGGAGTGGTCAGGGAAGGTAGGAGGGCCCTGATTAATTATGTAGGGCAGAAAAGGTGAACCAGAGAATACTTTGGAACATCCCATAGCGATAAGGCCCTACTAGGCTTCAAGGAGGAACCCGCAGTTGGGTCCGTCATGGACGACCCCAGTGGCGAGAAACGTGCCCCGCTCCGGCTCAACGAGCGATGCCAGAAGCCCACGCGGGAGAAATTATTTGAGATAATCTTCTCCAAGCTGGAAATCGCACTCTGTCGACTCAAAGATCAGGCCTATGAATATATGGCCTTTTGCAACACGAACCGAGACCTTGACAAACTGCTTAGTGAAAAGTCGCGAGAAGATCTAGAAGAAATCGGTCTAACGCTTAAGGTACCTCCATATGTCTCAGCAAAGAGGTCGAACATATGACGGCCTATTGAACCCTATGTTGGATATCACTCTGCTGAAGAAATAAAAAAAAGAGATTGAAGAAAAACAAAATTGGGCAAAGAGAGACGAGGCTATAAAATTCAAGAACCGTGATGGCGTTGAACACACACACACGTGTTCAAAATAGTATTCGAAACAACCGAGATGGCTTCAAAGGCAGCTGAAAACGGGTTGATTATGTTCTACTCAAAAGTCTCAGCTAGCTGCATCAACAGAGAATTGTTTGTTCCACTGAAAATTTGTTTCTCGTGCTACGCACGAGATTCTGAGTGCGCAGAATCCGGCCACACCTGGGCGGATTGCAAGAACCCGAACAAGAAGGGCCTGAACTGCGACAACTCCCACCGCACCTTATCGATGGCATGCATAATAAAAAAGACTGATTTCCGATAAAAAGGCGATGATTGAAGAAATGAATAGAAGAGCCACTACTAGTTATGTACAGGCGAAAAAGAACACAGAAGGGGAAAAAATCTATGCTGCAACTCGACCCAAACATGAAGCCGGATCTCATGATTTGAATTTTACATGCTCTTTTCACTAACATTACGAAACCAGGAAGCTACGCAACTGAGCTTAATAAAATGTTGATTCACATTAGTCTTAAACCAATTTGTTTCCCTGACAACCTCCCGTCAGGAGATCTTTTCCACGCACAATGAAGAGTATGAAGCAAACGGTGCCGAGGTCTCGCTCGGCTTCTCGAGACCCACACCTATGCAAGAAGGGCCAGGACAAAAACAAAGAAGCTCAAGTGGAAACGAGCAACCTAACAAGTGTGGCGATTACGCAAAAGGAAATCGAATTTGATAGAGTGGCAATGGCAGCTGCTGTGCCCTCCATACCTTTCAAAAATACACAAGATCTATGTATGGAAATTTACGGCTCCCCATACTCTACTATACCAAAGAAGTCCAAGATTACGGATTTGATTGATAGGATCATAAAAGGAAAATTTGAATGGGATTTCGATGCCAACATCTCAGAAGTAGACCTGTTACAAGCTCTCAAACAGGGCAAAATCCAAATCTGTCCCGAATCCTGCTTCAACCTTAACCAGGATCAGTTCAGAAAGAAACGATCGAGGAGAGGAAGGTCACCCGACAGGGAAAAAGGAACTAAGGTCAAGCAACCCAATACTAATTAATTATAGCTACCTGTACTAAACTCATCAAAGGTTTAAAAATCTTCTAGCTCAAGGTAAGTAGTTGGACCGCCAAAAGTAAGATGTACAACGAAATTATAAGATCCATTGATCCCGATATCGTACTCATCTCCGAACATGGTCTAAATGATGATAATAAGTGCATAAAAATATACAACTACGAGGTACTGATGGCTAACTACTCGAAGGAGAGGTACGATGGAGCAGGCATTGCCACCAGAAAGGGAATCAACTTTAAGGAGATACGGGACTTGGAGGAATCTTATTTGGCAACTAAGATCCGCATGACATTTGATGACCTGGTAGTTGCAATCAAGTATCAACCTCCTAGGCTTCCGTACCTTCCGATCCCTAACTTCCTGCGACTCTTCATGAGAGAATCGTCAACAATCCTGATCGGAGATTTAAACACTCAATGGGGCCGGTCACTCGCTGAGCCTATTAATTGACAGAGGCATAGTACAGAGGGTAGTGGTCCCGACTTCGCCACTTTTTATACGGCAAGGTCGGCGACTACATCGGACATAGTTCTAACGAATAAGAACTTCTTTCTGAATCAAGTGACTCTTCCTGACCCCTTCAATCCATCAGACCACATCAGTATGATCACCCATGTCTCCACCTCCCCGATATAAGTACGGGTTTCTAAGCATAGATGTCTAGCAAGAGCCAACTGGGAGTTGTACCGTGAACATTTACAACATGTGCAGGTCGGACAACTGGAAGGTGCTACTCTCGAAGAAATTGACGAAAAAATCGACCACCTTACGTCAAAGATCTTAGAGGCTGACCGCTTAGCTGTCCCCTGTACGGAGCATAAAATAATACCGGCTCCAAGGTGGGACCCTAACATTCAAGAGAAATGGATCAACTAGAGGCAACTATCTACTTCACAAACATGTATGGGATCACAGCGCATCGGTACCAAGAGATACGAGATCTAAGGAATGAGATAAAACATCGCATAATAGAGAGATAGAGAGACCAATGGAATGAGATAATAGCTAAAATTGACGCCGAAGGAGACCCTAGAAATTTCTGGAGTCAACTGTAAAGAATATCAGTCACTCCCCCCCCAAGAGTCGTATAAAAATTAAAGTTAATGGCGTAAAACTCACAGAAGACCACGACATCGAGCGTGAGTTCAGAACATATTGGCAGAATCGTTTTCGTGTCGGGGATGAGGAGAACGAATTATTTGAGAAGTGGTGCGAGGAGCAAGTTCTTTCAAGATTCCCTGAATTGGAGACCGACATCACACCGTATCACTTTGCAGATGGAACACGTCTCGCAGCAGAAAAAGGTAGACCCTTCTTCCATGAAGCGTATGGGGAAGCCCTAAGGAACTTCAAGCTAAAGGCACCAAGGATTACTGGCATCACTAAGATGTATTTAATAAGCGCCCCCAACAACATTAATGGATCTCTACTCGAGGTGTTTAATGCCTGTCTCAATGTCGGATATTTCCCAGACCAGTTCAAGAGAGCCTGTATGGTATTCATGCCAAAGCCCGGCAAGTCCAAGACAGAGATTGGAAGCTACAGACCAATTTATCTTCTAGAATTCATGGCCAAGCTGCTAAAGAAGCTTCTTAACAACAGACTGAAGGACTCCCTAGAATCGAAAAAGTTATATAATTACCAACAACATGGCTTCCGAAAGAAACTAGGTACCGAAACGGCTCTATCTTTAATCACTGAAAGGATAGCTCTCGGCAAGGCCGGCGACGGCAGTGTTGACGTTGTACTGCGAGACGTGGCCTCGACTTTGACAAGGTGTGGCTACCAGGGTTAAAGAAGAAAATAAGCGATCTACGTATGGATGACAACGTAATGCGAATACTCTGCGACTACTTGGAAGATCGAGAGGCGGTCGTAAGAGTAAATGACATCGAGGGGGAACCGTTTAACCTCGAGGCAGGAGTCCCACAAGGGGGTTGACTCAGCCCTACATTGTATACATTATATACAGCCGACCTACCTTATCCCGATCAATACCTTGCCCAGTACGTCCAGCTGGAGTATGAAATCACACAGGTCATCACCAGCGTATATAAAAACCCTCTCGACATCACAAACAGGACAAGTAGGGAGATCGAAATGTCAACTAGTTTGAAAGAAGGAACAAAATTAGAACCAATGTTCAGAAGTTTAAAATGATACCTATGGGACGTCGGAAGACAGCAGACGTCCTAGTGCTGGGCGAACTCTATGAATACTCGAGAGAGAGCCGGGTACTCGACCTGAAGTTGAGCTCGGAGGGGTACAATGCCCATTACAAGAATAAGATCGCCATTGCAATGAGGACGCTGCGGACTCTGTACCGTTTCATGCGACTCTCTCCGAACAACAAGAAAAAACTATATATGCTATTAGTAAGGCCGGATCACTGCATCCCGTCATCCCTCTCCATACCCTGAGCAAATCCTCCATTAGGAAAGCCAAAGTTGTCCAAAATAAAGTCACATGCTTCATTGCCAACGCCACCCGATGGGACCGGATTCCCTCCGAAGTCCTACATGAAGTGACATACATGGAACACATTAATATTACCATGAACAGAAGAGAACAGGATATATGACAAAGAATTTACCAGATCATGCCCGACGAAGTACTTAACCCGATCAGACTACCAATTATGGAACTATCCGAGCTTCGATTTAAGCGCGACTTCAAAAGCAGTCAGCTGCTAACGCTACAAGATAGTCTCCCAATTTATCGATAACTTTACTTACAAAATAAACTATATTTATGAACCAGAATTTCAAACAAACTAACAATGAAAGATTCGAAAACATATTCTACTGTATAATGGAATATAAAAACGAATAGAATACAACAAAACAAAAGATCCGAAGAGGACACACTTGAAAAATAAAGCAAACAAAAAATCCGAAGTGGAATTTTTTTTAAATTAATTAATTAAATAAATGATCCGAAGTGAACAACTCTTAAAAAAGGAGAGTATTATCAGTCATTATTCAAGAAGCAAGAAGTTATCCTTACCGTTCGCCTTTTCGAGACCTGTTCCCGCAATTTACGACGGAATAAAGAATCCAGCTGAACATTTGCCTTTATCCTAAGGAAGCGCGTTTGATCACTTAACCCAGCCTGCTACACGAGAAGAGCTTCCCTTTTCGCACTTTACATAAAAGGGGCATATATCGTCTGAATAGCCATACGTATAATTTCTCACCTCGTTTGATCCAAATTTTGGTTCATATTCAAATTAGAGTGGTATTTTCGGCTCAAGTTTTGTACATAGCAAAGATGCAGCCTGCCATGTATTACTTTAAAATATATATACAGCATGTTTATTTATTTAAAAGTATCTTGTAGTAAAATTCACATTGTTAACTTGGACCGAATTTTAACCAAATCTCTGAATTAGAGAAATAGTATGCATAGTATGACTGTATGTCGGAGTCAGATGTGGGTATTAGGCTATAAAATTCTGTAAATATTATATGGAACTATATCCTTAACTCTATAATTTAACTTGGTGAATTTTTGAAATTTTTGAAAATGTTTTTTTTGCTTAGTGGACAAGTAACCTTTCATGTTTTTCAGTTTAGTTTTTTTTTAAACTTTTATTCGCAGCGCTGTTTTTTGTATGTTTCGAGCTTTTATCAAAGTTCTTTCTAAGAGTTCAGAAAAAAATAAATATAATTATCGAATGATTTGGAATGAAAAAACATACAAATCGTGAAGTTCAAAAAATGTATTAAAATTAGGGCTTTGGCGCTTTTTTTACTATGATTTCGTGTATAAAACGAATTTAGATGAAAAAAGAGATCTGACGAAGGTTTTTCTATATATCAAACCGGGTGAAGTAACTTAAAAAAAAAGGTTTCAGGGTGTCTATGTGGAAAAAGGGGTTGGAAAATTCTGAACTATATATAAATTTTCAAGGGATAAAGACAATATAATAAAAGGTGAAATAACTTTAAAAAAATGTTTCAGGGTATCTATGTTGAAAAAGGTGTTCAGGGTGTTAAAATAAAGAGTTTATAAAGGGGATTAAAAATAGCGGTTTAGAATAGCAAATAGGCCGTAGGCCACACGCCGAAGGAGTGCCTGTGGAACCAAGTTCTTTCTGTAAGAAAGAATACGAAGTATGGCTTGTTTACATATATACTAAAAAAAGAAATTTACATTCACATATTCGCATTTGGTCTTCGTAGGGCAGGAGTTTGAGATATTTGGTAGAATAATTATTCTACCAAATATCTCAGACTCGGAGCGAGAAATGATTAGTGGTTATTCTTCTTTTCTTATTATTATTTTCTTCTCTACTTAAGACATTCACCTATCACTATATCAGAAGTTTCTCTTTTCCGTAATGAAATCATGCCAGAAAAATTAGCTCAACTGCTACTGAAATAAAACAAAATGAACTTACAGTCAGTTTGATGTATGTAAGGCTGGATGCTAACAAACTCAGTTCTTGTCTCTGCTATATATAGCTAATGACTGAGCTGAGTCAGCCGGTGATGGAGATATTGTCAAATTTATGGCGGCAAAAATTGTTGAACAGAGAAAACTTTTCAAAACTCTTTAATTAACCAATCTGGAAAAATATAAACAAGAAGGGGACGTTGACCAAATTAGTCAAGTCGGAAACGTAAACCCCCAAAATATAGCGACACTAATTCCGCCAAACCCGTAATTACAGGCCTATATCCAGGGGGGCTGCAGGGCTGAAGCTCCCGAAAGTTTCAGACCCCTTTATGTTTATATTTCTTTTCAAGCTATACTTGTATTCTGCTATTCGGAAGGAGTAATGTAGTAATATAGTATATATATATATATATATATATATATATATATATATATATATATATATATATATATATATATATATATATATGCAACAAAGCACACAGGGCAAAATAATACGAGGATTCCAAGTACTTTCGAATTTATTTTCGAATTAAAGTTTGAAAGTACTTGGAATCCTCGTATTATTTTCCCCTGTGAGCTTTGTTGCATTTATTGCTTACTCACGCTATACTTTGTGAGTTTTCCACATATATATATATATATATATATATATATATATATATATATATATATATATATATATATATATATATATATATATATATATATATAAAAATGAATAACTCACAAAGTAGCACGTGAGGTTCGCAATGAATGAATGCAATGTCCCGCAGGAAAAATAAAAAGGTGCTTCCAAGTACTTTCGAACTTTATTCAGTTTATTCTCAATGAAAAAAGTTCCAAGACAAATTGGTGCGGTTAATGTAGTGGCATTATTAAATAACTGTTTTACTTCAGGTCCAGTGTAACACTCTTCGTCCTCGAACTTTACGCTGGATCTGAAGTAGAACAGTTGTCTAATAATGTCACTACATTAACCGCACCAATTTGTCTTGAAACTTTTTCCATCTTTCGCATGTATTTTGCTAAGATAACTCTGTAATCTCAAAAATAATGAAATTCACTATTATACCTTAGCTGACGGCCCAAAACGACAATAAACCATAATTCATAATTTTCTGAAGTGTGGAAAAAATATTCGGATCTGAGAGAGTTAGTGATCACCCTCGTGTGAGATCCTTTTATTTATTACACAAACCTGCGTTTGAAAAAAAAATATATGTTTCTCAGGATTTCTTTGTGGTTCCTTAATGAATCAAACCTCCTGAGCTCAAAAGATGAATGTATTTTTGGTCAATCAGGTCAGATTTTCTCAGTACAGCATATACCATTTTCACTGAGATTACCTAATTTTTCCTGAAATTTTTTTTAAACTTTTCTCTATCTTATAATGCATTATTATTGTTATATCATAGAAACATGAATAAACTTATGTAAACTATAATCATTTAAATATAACCAAAAATTAAAGAACGCAACATAATATAGAAAATAATTTTAATTTCGAAGAAAAGAAGCCCTTAGCGATTTTCGTTTGTGGCTCTCATCTGGTGCATCACGCTTCAAACACCAACAGTAGTCAGCAAGCATGTTTACGTCCCATTTGCCCTGGTACCTGGATTCCATTGCTTTTATGTCCTGGTGGAATCTTTCCCCCTGTTCTTTACTGTAATCCCCGCAGTTGTCGGGAAAATAATCCAGATGGAACTGTAAAAAGTGTATCTTTATAGACATCCGAGCTCCCAAATGTTTGAAACTTGTTATGAGCTGATTGAGCTGGGAAACATATTCTGCGCTTCTTTTATTGCCTAGAAAATTGTTAACTAGAGCTTTGAAAGCTTTCCAGGCATCTTTTTCTATGTCCGTCATTGATGCCTTAAACTGCTGATCTCTCATCAAGTTCCTGATCTGAGGTTCATCAAATATTCCCGCATGGAGCTTAGCATCACTGATTTGTGGAAATTTTTGAAGAAGACATTTAAAAGCTTGGCCTTCTTTATTAAGGGTTTTGACATAATTTTTCATTATGCCAAGCTTTATATGCAGTGGAGGAAGCAGTATTTTGTGAGGAGGCACTAAAGGTTCAGCTGTCACATTGTTTGATCCAATTCTAAATGCTTTTCGTGGAGGCCAAGCCTTCTCCTTATAGTGCATACTATCTGCACGACTGTCCCATAAACATAGGAAACAGGGATGCTTCGCGTAGCCTGTTTGCATCCCAAGTATAAGAGACACTACTTAAAAAGAAATTTAGCAGGGTATGTAAATTCAAAGTGTAATATTTCTAAAAACAGATTCAAAGTAATATTTCATAAAACAATAAGAATATGAATATGTACTGAAAAATCCTGTATGCCGATGCATTAAATCATTGTATTGAAACTAATTGGATATATATATACATCTTATTTTGAGTTTATTAAGTTATGTTGTATACCTTCTCAATTAGGATAAATTCCCTATTAACACAAAAGGATGCATTAACCTATAGGGACACACTTCAACAAAAAAAATATAACTCAAATATGACTCATGATTTCCATATTTGCATTCTTGTAAAAGGTGCACACAAGTATTAACAATTAAAACTGAAAATGTCAATATCAAAGAGCTTAGAAAAGCCAAGTGTAAAATGATCTTACCTTTAATTCACCACATATCCTCCAATTGTGGGTAGAGTAATTTATTGCATTAAGCAATTTTTTCCTATTTTCATAACTTTCAGTAAGTTGGATTGAATGGCCTATAGGAACGGAAGCCTTTTTGTTACCAATATTCAGTAACACAGCTTTTTAACTTCTACTGGAGGAATGTATGGAAAGTCTCCATTCTAATGGGTCGTAGGGAATTCCAAGGGCCTCAACAAGTCCTTTAATATTGGCGCAGTATACTAAAGAGCTGGAAGAATGCTGTAAAAAATAGCTTCGAAACTCTTGTTCTCTATTTCTGTACCCCCTAAATGTTGTTTCTTAAGCGAGAAGATTACTTTCATGAAGTCGAGAGCCAAGAAGTTGTGTATTCGCCTTTGAAACCCCCAGATCCCTGGTCAGGTCATTTAACTGAACTTGAGTGAATGGTCTTGCGACCATATCATGTGTGGAAACCTGATAAGACTCAGATGTGTCATAATCTTGGTCAACTTCCATATTAATCTCTTCATGTACCTCTATATGTTCAGGGGGAGAAGGTATAGGAATTCCTGGGCCATGGGGAAGGGGTTTGATGGCAAAAGGAACATCGGGATATGCCACACTATGTTTATTCTTCTTATTTATTTATACCTGTGGAAAATATAATTGCATGTTACATAAGGGAATTGATTTAGAGTTGCAGATAGTACATAAATGTTTAGTAAAAGATATGTTCCTGCTGAAGTGAACTATGTTAGTTTTCAATTTTATGCTAAGTCTATGCATAATAGTGACATTTTCAGGAGCCAGTATAATACAGAAAGCTTAAATACTTGATACAATGCTCACCTTTAAGATTTTTCATGCGAAAATAGCAGTCCGTAGTGTGGTCCTTGCCCTCTCTTCACACCATGGGAACACCAAAAGAGAGAGATTTTGTTCGTCCTGACTCCAGCGTCTTAAACCTATGTAGCATCTCTTGCCGCAGATATGTGGTGCGAAACCTCTATCTTGATCTCCTCGCCTTACTCCAAAATATTCATAATACAAAGATTTAATTACAGGAGAGATTGTACATTGCTGCTCGGAAAAAGTCACTTTGACGCAAACATAGCAAAATCTGTTGGAGCTATTCTTACATTTTCTGTTCATTTTTAACTCAACCACTATTATTATTATTATTATTATTATTATAATGCTAAGCAATTTCTAACCTGCAAAAATATAACCTTATTAACATAATTACTTAAAATGTGCACAAAATTTACTGCGAATACAGTAGTGCGAAAACTATTGAAATTTTGATGTAATATAGGACATGTATAAACTATAAAATTATTATCACCTCCTGTATCGCAAAAACTGGACCTGATAGAGAAAAACAGATGCCATATTCGGACTTAGGAGGCCAATTTTATTACGAAACACTATAGAAAACCTAAGGTACATTTTTGACGCAGACTAGTGTTATCAATGATGTGTAAGATAAGCATCATTAATGATCAATGCCCTTTTCTCAGACTACTCAGAGGTAGGAAGACAAGTAGCCACACCCATTTTTTTATTCTGGATTCGCCACTGCGTATTCAATATAACTATTTGCGCTGATTTTTTTATAATATGCTCAAGTAACTATAATACAAAGTCCACAACTTATATTTTATTGCTAACCACAACGAAAAACACAAAATGCAAAGAATATTGAGATTATCAACAGAACTCACAGAAATACGTCCACCTCCGACACGTCATTCGCGTCACTCACTCCGGGCTAATAAAAGAAAAGAATTGGGGCACTTCAGCTCCCGCATCTCCACCCTGGATCCACGCCTGGTACCAAATGTAGGTGTAGGGCTGTTCAAAAATCGATGTTTTATTATTTTTATGGATTTCTGTACATTTTCCATCGTCTTTCACCTCCAAAAGCTGATAATCACAACTAATTTGACCTAAGAAGCATTGCCACATGGATCTTTCAATTTTCTAATTTGAAATGTATCCAAAGCAGCAGTTTCGGGTTCCCTTAAATCATGTTCTCCACTATAACTTTTTATCTAAGCAAGATAGAGCAACAAAATTAAGACCAAATTAAAGTGGTTTTAATCCTCTTCATAACCTATACAACTATGATAGTCTTGGAACAAGAAATGGTATATTGGTACACACAAAGTTTTTTACAAATATCCCAAAATTCGTCTTCTTACACTCTATTCCTGACACAAATTTGGGTTTAATATTTTGTTACAAGTCTAATCGATTAAGAAGTGAAAGCATTAAATGATGATTAATTTCATAAGAAATTTACACAGTCAGTTGTGGAGAGTTTTATCTTGATGTTGTCAAAGCAGGGCCTGTTTATCTTCACAGCTTGAAGGAGATAGTCCCTTTGCTTGATAGCTATTGTTATGATATTTGCAAAGTCACTCATCATCTTTACATAAAGTTCAGTAATGTCATTCATCGCTTTTAGATTCTTAACATAGTTTCAACCCTTTTCTGTAGTTCTCATTCTGAGGCCAAGGCGTGTCAGGTTCCAGAAGTCACTCGGATTTAATGTTGAGTCTGTCCAGGATAAATGTTATTCTGGGCCAATGAAATCAACCAGGGTGGACTTAACTATGACTCTCTGGAATAGAGGCTTGCCTGATCTGAAGCTGTCTGGCTTTTCAATGACATGTAACTGGGCACCAATGTCATGCTTGAATGTGTCACTCAATCAACTGCTAAACTGGAAAAATGGCATGATTTTCTAGGGTAGGTACCATTTGTAGTTTTTCATCTTATTAACTACTCCATCAGAAAGCTCTAGGTTAGTTTACTTGTATTTAACATGGCATGGGTTAGACTTAGATTATTCAGGGAAGCTTCTGAGGCAAACATTGACATAATCAATACCTAAGTATAGGATAGCGCAAGGAAAGCGTTGAGTATTTCGAGCTTTGATACAGTCTCTTTGTCGTACTCAAGTTGATCTGGAAACACAGCAGTTTCATAGAGTACATGTCTATGGCCATCTATCTGGCCTGTTGAATAACGTTTGGTCGAGTCCAGTGAATATTTTGAGGAGGCGTTCCGCCAAGAACAATGACTGTCAGTTCAGCCATATCCTTGTAGACGGAACGTCAAAGTCACACTCGTCACAGTTTCTTGATGATAATAACATCCAGGACGGTCTGTGGATAAAATAATTAATCCATATCTTCTATGTTAGCGTGGTTGTTAGTTAAGTAACCCCAGGCCATGTTACACATGAACAACTGTCTCTTGCTTTTCTGCAGTTGTAAAATAGTACAATATGTTAAGACAGGAATTTTAAAGTACACGCTAAATATTGCGATGAAGTATAACTAAAACTTTTTGTGACGTTGAAATAATTAGTTTTACCTTGTTCTTGTTTATGCTGCAGTCTTTCATTCTTCGCTTCTTGCTGCAGAGATCTTGTCATGACCAGACATATGATCTTTCCTCTTAGTATTTTGATCTTCGTAGAACCTGATATATATATATATATATATATATATATATATATATATATATATATATATATATATATATATATATATATATATCAGGTTCTATATATATATATATATATATATGTCGTGGTATGTCATTGCATTATATCAATACCATATTATATCTATGGAGGAGGGACCAATAACTTAAAGGCGAACCGACAAGGGACGGAACGCCACGAGTTTCGACGCGCGGAACAGCGAGAAAGAGTGCAACCAGGTCAGGTAAAATTTGGCAATGGCAAAGCTCAAGGTTATTTAAAGAGGCATTAACAAAAATATAATTTTATTTACATAAAATAAGAGAATAAATAGGCAAAATTAAATTGGTAAATGAGGGGGGAATTCGCAGAGTTATGCGTCAGACTCTGAAGTTAAAAATTAATGTATTACAGAAGGGGATTATTCAAATGGGGAGGATTAACTCAATTAGGTTACTGAAGGGGGGTATGGGTTGTCTTACGGAGGATTCCGGGTGAGACGTCAGGGTAAGGCTTCACGGATCTCTTCTGCAAGCCATAAACGTGAGGCGAGGGCGCTCGGAGCTTTTGAGCTGGAAATTAACGTGATGACGGTTCTCCAAAGGAGGGGGGGCGGTAACGTCTGGTCCAGGGGAGAGTATTTCGGTAACCCGAAAATGAGGGGCAAACGAGGAGGTTTCGACAGGAGTTGATGAGTGGAGTCGAAAAAAATCGCTCAGTAGCGATCGTCAAATGGAATTACCTCACTGGCTGGGGCTAATTCCAATACATAAGAAGTTCAGCCGTAGCACCTCACTTGCAACTAGGTGAATCTTCTTGAGTCCGACAAGACTCCTCAACTCTGTGTCTCCCACATGGAAGACGAGCCCTATATATATCCGAGGCTTCCCCGACGAGGGTGGGGGAAATAGCGCTAGTCTCGAATGGCCTCGAATCTTCACGCCGAGGCGATTCTAACCCGCGTAAAGGTGGCCCGTGGTGGAAGCGGTTCGATGCTACCGCTTGTATACAGGGTGTCCACAAAGTCTGGGTACATAGGAATTTCAATATTTTATTTATTTATGTTATTTTTCCTCCCCAGATCGAATGATGGCTCTGTCTAAAGAAGAAAGAATCGAGTTGGTACTCTTAAGTGGACGAGAAGGATGGTCTTATCGCAAAATCGCCGATGAATTTAACCTTCGACACCCTGATCGGCAACCTATTTATTTTACTGCCGTCGGGAAATTGGTCACGAAGTTTAAAGAAACAGGCAGTGTCTTGGACAAACCCCGTTCCGGGCGACCAAAGACTTCAGACGAAACGAAAGAGGTTGTCATGGCCAAGATTGCTGCTAGCCCAAAGAAATCACTGCATCGGACATCCATGGAGTTGAGTGTTCCAAGGTCAACTATCCACAAAATCCTGGTAGAGCAGAAGTTGCATCCGTACAAATTACAGATATTGCATCACTTAAATGAAGACGACCCCGATAGACGAATGCAGATGTGCGGATGGTTTTCAGATAAATTAAATGAAAATATCAATTTTACTAAAGACCTTTTGTTGTTCAGTGACGAAACTTTGTTTTATGTTAATGGTGAAGTCAACAGACAGAATCTTCGATACTGGTCTCAAGACAATGCACATTGGATGGATCCATCCAAACAGCAAGGCTGCCAAAACGTGATGGTGTGGTGTGGTTTGTGAAAAGCTCATGTGCTAGGACCCTTCTTCTTTGATGAACATGTAACCGGTGAGACTTATCTGAACATGTTGAGAGACAAATTCCGGACTGGTTTCAGCAGGATGGAGCCCCTGCCCATTTTGCTACAAATGGTAGAAATTTGCTGAATGGCACTTTTCCTCACTGGATTGGAAGAAGAGGTCATGTGGAGTGGTCCCCTCGTTCATCAGACCTTTCCCCCTTGATTTTTTTTTTCTGGGGTATTTTAAATGAGAAAGTTTACTCAATAAAGATTTCAAATCTAAACCACTTGAGAGAACGCATTATCAGTCAGTGTGCTGAAATCGACGGCAATGTACACCTATTCAATCGAGTTCACCAGAATTTAGCAAGGCGCATCGAATTATGCATTGTAAATAATGGAAATCATATTGAAAATATAATTTCTTAACATTATAATTAAATAAAATTGTTTTGTTCTAAAGGTATGTATTTATCCCCTATGTACCCAGACTTTGTGGACACCCTGTAGCCGGATGGTGGGGGAGAGGCTTACCAATTTAAGCCTAACCAAATTCTAGAATCTTCTCCAGCGCATGTACTTCACTTCCGTGCTGGAAAAGAAATTCCACATGGAATTTCCCCACAATATATATATATATATATATATATATATATATATATATATATATATATATATATATATATATATATATATATATATATACGAGGGGCGTTTAATAAGTTTTGCGAATCGGTAGGGCAAAACAGAGGAAGGGGGATGGCCGTTTGTGGGGATGTTAGGACAAATTATGACAAGTCAGAACCTGCAGCCGCACGCACCTGCCTCGTCTATTTAAGAAGCAGTAGCTGATCGCAGATCGTCAGTCACAAATTTTTTAACAATAGGGAAAGTTGAGCACCGCACAGTGATCAAATTTTTGACCAAGGAAGGCAAGAATGCAAAAGAGATCCATGGACGCATAGTGGCAGTGTACACCAACACCGCCCCTTCCTATGCAACCATTGCTCGCTGGAATAGGGAGTTCCGCCATGGTCGCGAGTCCCTTGAAGATGACCCCGGTCTAGGACGCCCATCAGACGTGACCAGCGAGGACAATGTGGCCCGTGTGGAGACGATGATCCTCGAAAGTCGACGGGTGAAGGTCGAAGAAATCGAGCGAGAACTTAGAATATCACATGGAAGTGTTATCAACATCATCCACGACAATTTGGCCATGACCAAGGTCTCTGCCCGTTAGGTCTCTAGAAACCTCAAGCCCACATTATTGACTTCAACGTCGTCAAAGTTCGGAGTAGCTCCTGCTCCTATACAACCAAGACCCGCGGGATTCGAGTCACGCATAGTGACAGGTGATGAAACGTGGGTCCATCACTGGGATCCCGAGACCAAGCTCGAAAGCATTGTCTGGAAGAAAGGGGCTCTCCGACCCCCATCAAGTTCCGGACCCAACCCTCAGCCGGGAAGATCATGGCCACCATCTTCTCGGATTCTGAGGGAGTGTTGATGGTGGACTATATGCCTCGTGAAGGACCATCACAGGCCAATATTACGCCGAGGAACTGGCTGGGTTGAAGAAGTGCATCCGTCAAAAGCAGCGTGGCAAGTTGACACGCGGTGTACTGCTCCTCCACGACAATGCCCCTGTCCACAAGGCTAGAGTTGCACAAGCTGCCCTGCGCGAGTGCGGATTGGAGGAGCTCAACCATCCCCCCTACAGTACAGATCTGGCCCCTAGCGACTACTTTTTATTCCGCCAGCTCTAGGCTGCAATACGTGGACGCGGGGTTGGGGAATGATGAAGATGTCCAGCTCGCCATCCAGGAATGGATTGAACAGCAGTTGAAAGATTTCTGGTTGTCGCGAATTCGAAGCCTTAGGGACAAGTGGCGCAAGTGCATTAATGTCAAGGGTAGTTATATTGAAAAATAATAAAACACTTTTCGTCATATCTCGTTTCCTTATTGACCGCTCCTCGTATATATATATATATATATATATATATATATATATATATATATATATATATATATATATATATATATATATATATATATATATATATATATATATATATATATATATATATATATATATATATATATATATATATATATATATATATATATATATATATATATATATATATATATATATATATATATATATATATATATATATATATATATATATATATATACACAAAGAAAAACCAAATACAAGTTCTGCGCTGCGGGTGGTAACAACCATCACAGGGCTTTCGACATATTTAATTTCTGCCTTTCAAAAACCTTTTGAAGACAGAAAGAAAGATGCAGAAACCTTGTATTGCAAACCATATAATAATACAGTACAAGAAAAAGAGCAATATAAGGTAAATGACCATTGAGACCACAAAAAGGACTTTATAAAGGCAAGAGAAAGGGACATTGGAAGAACACAAGGATCAAAGAGAGCAAAGGACGGCACAATGAACGCAATCTATAAGAAGAAAAAAGTTTGAATAATCATGTCCGGGACTCGAACTAGGGTCTGCTGATTGCTGGTCTGCTCTACCGTTGTACCATGACTCAATTCACCCAAAGCGTTACCCTATCAAACCCAGTATCTGCCCAGGGTAAGAATCTCCAAGGGATATTTATAACATATCTTCTTAACCCACTGTGCACACTGGAGCATTAACACCTTCTACTTTCCAATCGTAAGCAGGCTAGGCACTGTTGTCAACCGAATACATGACCTAGACATTACCAGGAAGCGATCTTAGCGTTCATTTGAAGCTTTTGAGCGTACAGAAGAGTTCTTCCCAGGAGTGTCACCAGTATTTTTAAAGTAAATAATTGTCCTAAAAATAGGGCTGCTTGATGCAATAATACCCTTAGTAACTATCTCCTTGTATTTCAGTTTAGCTTGGTGCATAGCAACAATAGTTTAATGCTTTTCCTTGAAAAGAAGCATTTCTGGGCCACTTAATTTTCAGAGAAATAATAGTACACACAGTCGATCAAATTACTTCAAGAAACACGAGTCTTTCCATCTGCCTTCACGTTTACTCCTTCCACTGAAGAGGAGATTTAAGCTCACCGACTCCAGTCGGAGGAACCGCCCCCAAGATACACTGCAAGGTGAGATTGCAGAGTTAAAGCAGAAAATAGACCAAGGAAATCCGCAAGAAAAAGCAAACCAAGGAATGCAAAACACCGATGAGCTACAGAGGCGAGAGCCCCATCAAGAACACAGAAGAATAACAAGGAAAAATAAAAAATAAGAACCAAAGAGATGGTTGGTCACCCAGCCACTAACTCTAACTCTTACTCATTCCTCTTCACCACTATATCCTAACTATTCTATCCACTATACTACGACTATACACTTTAAATTCTACCTTTTTCAGGACGTAAGACGTAAGACTCCAGTCATTTATTTTATTAAACGTCAGGTTCAAAATAAAGTTATTTTTTATTAAATTGTTTATAAATCCAAATACGAATCTATTTGGAGAATACCCCCATAAACGAACTCGAATCCCGAATTCAGATTGATAGGCAAAGAAGAAATATTTGTTCGAAAAAGGAACTGGTGACCCACACCATATCGCTACCATATAAGTACCAGATGCTAATAAGAGTAGGTACTGATGGATTCTGGGCCGGCACTGGGTCAGTTATATTAGGTCCCGGAATTATGATATACATATCTATATTTCAATCAGTGAAGAGCTTAAATTCTATTTATACGTTTTACAATTAATAAATATCAAATAATATCGGAAATAATTAAATATTTTTACATCACCGGGATTTGAATAAAAGTAAATACTCAATTTCCTTGTAATTAAATCGAAAATAAATCAACTAAGTTGTCGAACTTTTACCCTTTCATCTATGCTAAAGTTTTCGCAAACGGTCGCTATGCAGATCAGAGGGTAACTTCCTCACTCGCTTGAAATGCGCAGGATTGAACTTCACTGAGTTGTTCCAGTTTTAATGAACAAACGCTGTTTGCCTCTCAAATAAGGAACGCGAGGATTTTGATCTTCGAGTCCCTTTTGATCTTTTTGCTGTCACACATAAAAGGCAATTCAAGGGCAAAATGAAAAGTAAACCTATCCCCTGGACATCCCTTGGATATAATTATCGTTGCTTTGTCACCACTCTCGAAGGAAATTGCAATCAAATTCGATTAATTTTGTTTCCTTTACCCCTGATCTTATTTTACTATGTTTTTTTCACCCCGCTCCTCATTTTTTTCCTGGATTTTGAAATGAATTATTTCTATTATATTTATCATAATAAAGTTATCAGTGAGTTTGCTATAAATAAATTGTCAGAGAGAAAGAGAGATGGATAGGACGGAAATAACCCGCGATCGGCTTCTTTTGAGGTCACTTCCGTTTGATAACACGCCTTATAGCGAGCCTATATGTAACAACGAGAGGCACCGCGAGATGGCGTGAAGGTCTAAATTCACTCCTGGTGCCTCTATATAGATAAAGTAAAATTCACTTCCGGCGGCTAAGAGGAGACGTTGCATAAGCCCATAAGGCAAAATTCGTTCCCCACCACAGGGATAAGTTCATCAAAATAACTGGCCCGTTTAAGCCTAAACCTTTTCCATGTCAGACAAACGTGAGGTCAAACCCTTCTGTCGTAGGTTAACCCTGCACAACTCGCACCAGATTAATAAGATGTCGGAGGTTAATCCTACACACCTTAAACCAGATTAATATAGACGTCGTAGGCTAACCTTACACAACTTACACCAGTTTAATATAGATATCGTAGAATAGGGTCAAGTTCACCCTTTCTGCTTTACGAGTGCGTGAGAAGTTTACAATATAAGCAGAGTTAAAATTAACTGAGAGTAGGTTGCACAATAGTTGACTATCTTGGAGTTCTGGGATAACAAAAATGAATATTATGTTACAAGATTAAAATGAATTTAAAAATGAGCTATACACACACTAGAGGCACACGGGTCTCCGCATCTAGGGTGGGGGAGACGTGGTGAGGACGGTCTTCATACAAACAAATGGATAATATTGACCGATGACCGCTCGAACGACCTTTAGCGCAAACTAAGCCGATGATGAGGCTTACACTGTGGTGGGGGTTGGGGGGGGGGGTGCAGAGAGAGCGCTTGCATTGAAAAGTTGCGCTTTGCTGTTACCTCGAAGATTTGGTTTGAGAGAGTACTACTTGCCTTGGCACAAAGTTTAAACAATAGTCTCTGGATAATGACTATTACGGGGGGGAACTTAAATCTTGCTTTCGAGTAACAAAAATCGATATTGAGCGCGCTATGTTCGAGGAGCGGGGGAAGCGGGTAGAGGTAGACTCACGTGAATTAAAGAGAATACCAGGAGCTTGAGGGATTCTGCGAGAATTGTGCAGAGTCCAACGGGACGCGAATAGCGGGTACCGACGGAGGCGGACAGAGGATTATGACGGGGCAGGGAGGACTGCGGATATTCATCTCCAACTCTGGCGCCGGAGGATTTATAGGAGTCGAATGGGGTTTTCCCCCCTCCGTCCGAATGAGAGGGTTCTAGGGTCAGACACATCGGCAGACGAGAATAGACTCGGCCTTTAAGCACGAGCGTGAGAAGGTTCTTAAGCCAGCGAGGCGAACTTTGTCCTACTTCAGATGGGACCTTCTGGGCTCTCACACTTTTCGCAGCTTTCTTTGATGGACACATTTCAGGTCATTACGGCATCCCACGGCGTCTCAGAATTTTGCACCTCCATTAGCGCATATAAAAAAGGGTTGCCCAGGTGTCTGTTGTATCCCTCTCTATTGAATGACGAGGCGGCGTGTAGCTTCCTCTCCCCCCCCCCTCTCTCTCTCTCTCTCTCTCTCTCTCTGTAATCTCTGACACCTTCTCCTCTGGGAGAATTGTCGTCTGTTACTCCTGTGGAGTAGAGGGTCATATGATAACTAATTGCCCACATAAATCTCAGTCTAGAGGCGGCTATCCCAACCAGGTGCACAATAGAAGAGCCACGCTGTTCAACTGCCGTCACATCCAGAAGCACCCTTTTCTTCAAGCGAACCGAGTCGGGCCGACCACCAGATGAACTTTCTGTTTGACAAAAGCACTCCTGGATGTCTCCAATTCGAAAATGGATGGTGAACGGGTGCCGGATCTCAACTCTCGTGCGCGACACATGGTACACGTGCATCGTGATATCTGTCAGGTTACTTCCATCTGTATCCCCGGATCATGACAAGTTTGCAATAGTGCACGATTACCTGGGGCGCGCGAAAAGATTCCAATTGTGAAGTACTAGATCGAGTGGACCTACTTCACTGGCTTGGATGAGGTCGTTGCAGCGCCCATCAAGTTCTCTGCTACTTTAATTGGCCAGAGTCCCCGGGTATCCGCCCATCCCGTGGCTCTATGGGAGGGGGGATGCATTCCTTATTTTCCGGTTTATATATTTTATCTAGAATTTTATCTTTATCGAATCTATTTACGTTCTGAATTTCTTTTTATCTTTAAGTTGTCCCTTCAAACATTTGTATTCCATTTATCTTGACTTAATAATCTTGTTAGCTGGGTTAGTTCTTGATCTTCGATTTCTTTCTTGATACATCTTCATTGCATTTATCTTGACTTCTGTATTCTTCTTAAACTTGATGAATCTTCATTTTTCTTCCAATTATCTTGATGTGATGATTCCTTCTATATTCTTGATGAGCTGATGATTCCTTCTTGCTTCTTGATGAGTTAGTCCTTAAAGTCGTTTTCTTCCGTTTTTTTCTTTCTTGAGGCGATCCATTTAACTTGAGTCTGATTTCTTGAGTTAGTCCTTGAAGCATTTTCCTTGATTTCCGTTTTCTTCGTAAAAGTTGTGGACTATTGAGTTTCGAACTCGGTACCGATAGATTTAAACGCCAGTCACTCTAGCCATTACGCCACAGCTTAGTCCGTCATGAGTTGGTAATTTAATGGGCTATTTATATAATCGATTTGGAAGGAATTTTTCTCTGATACATCTTCGCACCCCTACAGCTCAACCCGTGGCCACCAGAGCTCAACCAATTAAAGATTCAGAAGCGTCCGCACCTCTGGAAACCCATGACGCTTCAGATTGCACGAATGTCCTGAACGAGGATTTTCGGAAAAAAAATCAGAAAGATAGTGAATCCCTCCGCCACTTATGGATAAAAGTGGAAAACAAAACGCAATAAACCATTAGAGGCAACAAACAAGATAATCTCCTTCATTGTTAAGAATGACCTTCTTTTCCGCGTGTGTTCAGCAGACACTAACACAGAGTCCCAAGTATTATGTGTGCCCCATCCTTCGAACTACCGACGAGAATCTCTTCTAGGTTCATTTTAGGCACACTGAGACGGCCCAACGGGTCTTTAAATATTTCTATTGGCTAGGTGGATCGGACGAAATCCTGCGTTATTGTCGTTCGTGTGACGTCTGCTAGAGGGCTGCAATTAGAGGGCGAGTCAAGCCTGCACCCTTACAGAAGAGCCCATTAATCTCCAACCCTTCTCCCGAGTGGCGGTTGATTTGATCAGGCCGATTCACCCACCTTCAACCAAGTGCTATAGTTTTCTTTTAACTCTGGTCGATTCTGCTACTAGATTCCTGAGGCAATGCCACTTTATAACTTTATAAGATTGACAACATCTCTTGTGCCGAGGCACTCATCACGATTTTCTCCCGTGTTGGGCTGCCGATAGAGATATTGTCGGATCGTGGCCGCTAATATACGTCCCAATTGATGGAATATGTGCCAAAGTTGCTCATGATAAAACCACTGTTTACCACCCCGTTCCACCCAGCCGGAAATGGGATATGAGAAAGGTTAAATGGCAGTCTTAAATCCATTCTGAAGAAATTATGTGCCAAGAGAATGATACAGATTTCTTCCGGCAGCTCGCTTTGCGTATAGAGAAATTCCCCATCGCACCTTGGGTTTCGCTCCGTTTGAATTACTATACAGAAGAAATATACGAGGCCTTTTGAGCATATTAAAAGAATTATATGCGAAGCAAAAACTGGATCAGGAAATCCAATCCTCATACTCATATCTGCTTTAGTTGCAACAGAGGTTGGAGAAATGCGCCGAAATAGCGGATTTTAACCTGGATAAATATAAAACTTACCAAAATGTTGTTGCAAACGCAATTTTAATGTGTTGGATCTATATTTCTCGGAATTTTGTACACCTAAACTGGCCAAGATAACTCTGTATCGATCCCTCAAGGACTGATGAGAAAGCCGTTTTTTAAACAAACAGTTTGGTTTATGGTTCTTGGGATAGCAATTCAAATGGTGAATAATATAGATTTGGCCTTTCCGTTTTACTGCCTTTGACTTATGTAGTTTTGAAAGCATTAATACATGGTGTGTGTGATAGAACGGTCTGAGGCCGCTTAAATTCAACCGCTATCACATGTTGTTTAGAAACACGTTGCTACCCACGTGCATCTTCGCGTCGAAGCCGGGCGCGTTATCGACACCTGAGTCAATATTTAACCAAGGAGGTTCACCCCACCCCCCCTCCCGTTTCGCCCCATGCGTCGATCTTGCCAGATTGAGTTAGGCTTATGGGCAGATAAGGTATGTTCCCAGGCGGCGACTGGGCATTCCTTCGAAGCCCCCACTCCATTGTCCCCTACGCCAAGGGGATAGCTTCAACTATTTATATGGAAAATTTCCTGATTAGATCAGATCAGATCCAGATTATCTTCGCGAGACACCACGCCGATCCGGTCTCACCTTGTGCACCCGGGGCCTTCTACCTCGAGATCCACTATTTTTGTCCAGAAGAGGACAATATCCCTTGAGTGCCAAGGTTCGAGCCTTCAAGACGCCAAGTCCACAAGGCCCCTCTGTTGTTCAGAAAGAGAACAACGTTAGAACAGCCATTGTTCTTTGAGCCCGTTGACAAGAGACGGTTCTCACCCCCCACCCCCTGTTGTTCAGAAAGAGAACAACGTTAGAACAGCCATTGTTCTTTGAGCCCGTTGACAAGAGATGGTTCTCACCCTCCCCCCCTGTTGTTCAGAAAGAGAACAACGTTAGAACAGCCATTGTTCTTTGAGCCCGTAGGTAAGAGACGGTTCTCCCCCCCGCCTGTTGTTCAGATGAGAACAACGTCAGAACAGCCATTGTTCTTCAAGCCCGTTCGTCAAGAAACGGTTCTTATTCCCAAGACGTCACGTCAGGATGATTTAATTCCCCCCTTTCGGCTGGAACTCGCCAGCGGACTGAAGATTCCTTCGCGTCGCCTTCCTCTGCACAACAACTTGTAATTACGTAAGCTGAGCATTACCTTTGATTATCTAACCTTTCGTCAACCCTACCCTGTGCTTTAAATGGTTTAGCGAATCATCCCATCCCTTCAATTTTTATTTATTTACCTTTTTAAATCTGTCCTAATCTTAATCTTTGGATTAGTCAGATATTCCTACGACCCTTTCCATTCTCCGTTTATGTAAAAAAAATTTTGTGTGTGTTGTTGATAGTTAATTAATAAAACTCTATTTTATTAATGATAGCCATATTATTATCCTTTAGCCCAGTTCCACTTCTTAAGCATATTGAAGATAAATAACCTCGGTCAATCAGATTTACCACGCACTCGAAATATATTAGAATCATTCCCTCAACGAATAGTTATATATGGTATATCGTCGAGAGTCTATTCTACGACAGTGTGTGGTAGCATATATCATTGGCAGAACGTCATCTCGTTTCAGTTTACTAGCATGATTGATTATTGCTTCTTGACTGTTGTCGGTAGTAACTTTACAATCTGGTATTTCACCACGGAACCATTTCTTACCACATATCACACAACATTCATTAGCATGATTGGGCTCAGTTTCTGATCTAGTGGCATGACTTGGAATAGATTCATCAGGGATGCTGTGTGTTGGTGGTCGAGATTCAGATGAAGAACCAGCTTGTTTACGTTGTGCACAACTCAAACCTTTTCCGTTTAAGTACTGATCCTGAATTTTCATGCCATTTGGGAACATTTCGTAACAACCAATCTGTAACTTTCACCGCATTCTCCACGGCGAATTGCTGCAGCATCTTTCCCGATTGCGATTGCGTTTTTCAGTTTTACAACACTCGTTAGTTGTACTTTAGGGGTACGAAAAAGTTACCCCATCCAAAGAACGGACTAGCCAGTCGTGTAGCCTAAACATTGGAAACGGAATCAAGAGGTACCTCGTTCGAATCTCAGCAAGTCCCAAATAAATTTTATGAAAATCTTTTAGAGAAGAAAACGAGGACGCTTGAAGCACCAACTCCAATATGAGACAAGGACAAACTCGACAAGAATACGAAATCGGAAGAAAACGTTTTAAGTGCCAACTCAAAGAAAAAGGAAATTCAGTCAAGAACATTATAATATAATTTAAAATGCCCCCTCCCCCATAACTGGTGACCCTCTACGACCGAACAATAACAAGTGATCGACTAACACGAAAAAGTGCTGCGGTGAACTTCGGAGAGCCGGGGAAGGAGAATCCCTCAAATTTGCTCCACTAATGCCGCAGACTTGGAGGCCGGGGAGGGAGAGCTACACTCCTCGATTAAGGTATCCAATACTAGGCTCTCCCCAATCCTCAGATTCGTGCCGCTTTCTAGAAAGGGACTTCTATAGGGGTACGAAAAAGTTACCCCATCAAAAAGAACGGACTAGCCAGTCGTGTGGCATAAGCATCGGAAACGGAATCAAGCGGTACCTCGTTCAAATCAAGCGAGACCAAATAAATTTTAGAAAAAAAAACGTTCAAGAAACAAAACAAAGATGTTTCAAGGACAAACTCAACAAGAATACGAAAACGATGGAACGCGGAAGAAAACGTCTTAAGGGCCAACTTAAAGAAAAAGGAAACTCAGTAAAGAAGATACGATAACAAACAAGACAACACTCGAAATTAAGAAAAACATTATGCCCCCCTCCCCCTCATAGTACCTTGTATTTAAGCCTTTAGGTGATGCTTGACAAAGTATACAGATATCAATCATAGTTAGTTGTTTTTGCATCAACCTTTTGTATTTTCTTAACGCACTGCACACAACTAATTTATCATGTGTTCTTTTACTGGAGGTCATTTTGTTTATGATGTGAAATAAAAAGAAAAGAAATACCATTAAAATCATGCCAATGCTGCTCCTAAACATCTCAAAACTTTTTAATAAAAAACAGTCAATGATATGGTTATATACCTTTTTATTATAAAAATTAACAAATCATACACAATTTAAATATTTGTTTCAATCATTCAAACAAAAAGAGACAGACCACACAGGAATAACAAGAATTAATCCTACCAAGGCATGGAAATCATCAGTGAAACACTAAATAATATGCATAACGTGTGCATAAACACGTTGTAGGTCGAACATGAACTTCTGGTCGAAGAAACTTTGGCCTCTGCATTCACATGACCTCAACCCCATTAACTATGAGTACAGTTTGTGGGCGCATGTCGAGAGCAAGGCCAGCAAGGTCCGCCACAGCAATGTCGACGAGCTGAAGTCCTTCATCAACCGCGTACGGGCCACAATGAGCAAGAACTTCGTCCGCAACGTGTGCGCGGCCTTCAGCTCTCGTCTAGAGCGCGTGCTAGCCACCGAGCGAGGCCACATTGATTAATATTACAATTTAAACACATTTATTTGGTAAAACAATAAAAATATGTCTAACTGCATCAAAAGTATGATTGTGTCCTTTGTTGAGAAACTCGTAACGAGTGTAACAGGACTTTTAGAATACCACGTATAGATTGAATACAGCGTGGGACTGAGAGAGCCCTTCTGCGGAAGTCAAGCTTCCAGTTCGAATTTTGGTCCTGAAAAATCATTAATTACCACCTATGTTTCCGTGACTTGACAATTCTCTCCAGATTGCTGTTGATCTGAAGATTTAAGATTCTATATTGCATTCCTCTGATTCAGACTGTCAAGTGCTTTCTCTATAATATCTCTCTGGACCAGATCTTTGTAGTTTTTTTCTGCTTTTGCCCATGCTCATTGCTTTCACTCTAAAGAGTTTTGGAAGGTCTCTATCTTCTTTGGTGAACGCGCTCGTGACTTACTAACCCGAGCGAGAGACGCATGATCGATCGCAAACAGGGCATCTGAAATTCTGGGTCCACTTTGGGAGTCAAGAGACGCCTGTGCGTGGAATTGTTTAGCATGGAAACCTGCAGCGGTCTCAGAGAACCCACGATCTTGATCAGAACAGCAGTTGTTTCAGTGACACGAAAGATCGAAACGACTGAGCCATTAATCTGATTGCAACCTTCGCCCGCCTCTGTGACCGTTGACCAAATCGAGTAGGTTCGTTTGTTCACTCTGCCGTTAGGGATTTTCCGCAGTGTCCATCTAACTAGGTCTATTGTTTACTTTTCGTTAGAACGTCGACGCGTCGATGGCTCCTCCGTGAGCCGAACGCTTCCGAGACGCACGTGCTGCCATGCCTCTTGTAGGTTTAATTTCTTCCCCTGAAGCAGAGGGGAGCAGATGTGTTTTTCTGGCTTTCGAACGAAAATCATTTTGGCTTGTTCACTAATAGCTCCAATAGCAGCTAATATTTTCATGATTCATCTTGAAAACAACTTTATGAAACATTCTCTTTAGATTTCAAACCCATATTTTATCGTAGGTATGTGGACGACTCCTTTGCTATTTACAATAGCAACTCTTATCATCCCAACATTAAATATACCATTGGATTAGAGAGTAACTATCAACTTCCTTTTCTAGACGTCATTATAGAAAAAACCTCGACAAACTAACTACCTCAATATACAGAAAACCTACCTTTAGTGACCTAGGTATCAATTTTCTTCAGCCATTGTGACTTGTCACATAAACTCAGTGCAATAAAATCTCTGATTATTCCCTAATGCACAATGAATTCCAGACTCTAATTCTTATTTTAAAAATAATTGTTACCCCCCACCTTTGGTTAACAAGCTAATCAATAATTTTCTAACCTAAATTTAATCTCCATCCTTTCTCTCATATAATGTTCCCCAAAATGGAAAAAAAATTCGTAGTAGCTGAAATGGGACCTTACAATAAATTATTTACTAGAAAATGCAACAAATTACTCAAAAATTATTTCTTTCATACCAACTTCAAAATCACTTTTGTTAACCCACTTTCCATAGGAAGTTTCTTCTAGTCAAAAGACAAACTTCCTCTAGAAAAGAGCAGCCGTGTTGTTTACGCTTTTACTTGTCCTTGTTGTTGGCAAGGAACCTATATTGGTAGTATGGTTCGCTCAGTGAAAGAGAGATTTTGTTCCCACATGGGAATAAGCCGTCGCACTGGAAAATTATTTTTTAGGAAGGAGGTTTCTGTAGCTAGAAATCATATTATACAATGCAAGACAGAATGTTTCATAGATAACTTCAAAATTTGGTCACAATAACAATGAATATAGTCTAAGAATTTTGGAATCTCTGCTAATACGTACACAATCTCCTACACTCAACATAGATAATATCGCTGTTCCCCTTCTTATTTCTTAATTTTAATTACCTCATTCAACAACCAACCAACCTTCTCTTATTTCACGACCAACCAATCAAATTCCTATCCTTCTTTAAGCCACATCCTTTATAATTTCTTCACTTTGTTATTTCTCCTGAACTTCATCGGTAGGCAATATTATACTGTAATTATTTACTTTGTGTTTTTTTGTTTTTTTTCGTGTCAATAGTGGTTACATTAGATTGATAATTTGATTCTCTTTCCTTTTATTAGATTAATTTATGATTTTAGAACCTAAAGATGGGTGATACGCCCGAAACGTTGTTTCATAAATAAATCACATGTACCTCAGCCTCCAATGTGTCCTTGCTTTCACCGTGAAATTGAAGATTAGACTTGTCAGCAGCAACTCATATGACTATATATATATATATATATATATATATATATATATATATATATATATATATATATATATATATATGTACAATATTGACCGAGGGGCGCTCGAATGACCTTCAGCGTATACCAAGCCGACGATGGAGTAGGGGGAGGGGGTGGTGGAGAAAACACTTGCACAGGAGCGTGCACGTTGCTGTTACCTCGGAGAATTGGTCAGAGGAAGTAATCCTTGCCTTGGCGCAAATGCGGAATTGCAATTACTGGAAGAACAATCTCCAACGCATCAACGACCGTTATTATTCTTGACGCTACGTAAGTATGATAGGGGTTTGTGGTCCGTTTCCACTAAAAATTCCTTGCCTAATAAATACATTCGAAATTTACAGATTCCCCAAATAATAGCGAGGGCTTCTCTCTCAATTACCGCATAATTTATTTTTGCCTGTGAGTAATTTTCTGCTTGCGTAAACCATGGGAAAACTTTCGCCGTTATTCTAATACTGGAGGAGGACACACCCCATACCGTCATTACTGGCATCGGTGCGAATGCCAAACAGTTTGCGCGGATTAGGGAGGTGGAAGATAGGAGCGAATGCCAACTTCTCCTTGAGTTGGTTAAAGCTGTGAGTCGAAATTGGCAACACTCGAGGCGTTCGGGGAAAAAGTTTGGTATGAAGTGACGATAGAACGATGCAGAGCCTCTAAAGGATCGCAGTTCTTTTTGTTAGTGGGCCCGGATCTTTTCTGGCTGGGGGGACTAACCGATTATTCCCGATATGAAGGCCGAGGCAATCGATAGTGCCAAAAGCGAAGTGGCACTTATCGAGGACAATTGTCAAATTGTGTTCTCGGAGTCGATACTGAAAGGCTTGAAGGGTGGTCATGTGTTGATCCCAATCTTGGGTGGCTACATAGACATTATAAAAATAGAAGGTTTCGTTGGGTATGCCTTCTAAAATCCTCATCATCATCCGGTCATAATTGCTGCAAGCCGTCATCAGAACAAAAGGGAGCCGTCGGAACTGCCTTGCTCCTTCTCAGTGGGAAAAGCAGTAAATTTCTTCACTTCTTCCTTTAGGGGGATCTGAGAATAGGCCTTGCATAAATCCAACTCGGAGATGAACTTAGCCTTCTCAAAAAGGTGGAGGTTCTGATCTATGTTGGTGATTGGTTCTGCATCGAATACGGTAACCTAATTTAGCTTTCTAAAATAGATGCACATTCGATAAGAACCATCGGCCTTCTTTACCATGACAACCAGGGAACAATAGCTCAACTCCAAAGGTTCGATGATCTGCAACCGAAGAAGTTTATCCACTTCGTTATTGAATGGTTCCCGGATGTGTATAGGTAAGGGCTATGGTTTGGATCGGATGTGTTCCAGGGTGGTTTGTTGGATATTGTGCTCTAAGTGGGTAGCACAAGCGGGGATCTCGGTGATAACATCATCAAAACGACTCAGGAGCGCTTCAGTTAATCATTTTAAACATATGATAGCTGGTCGCATACCTTAATTTCCGCAGCGGAGAATTATTAAAGTCGGGAAAGACATGCAACGGATATTCCTTGTCTTGCTCCACGCAGGCAACTTGGATTAGGCAAAAGGGGTCCAGGGGGTAGCTAGATTCCATGGGGGATTCTTAGTCGATTGCAACTATCTGGTTGATGCTCGCGCGGCGCTGGTACCGTTTGAGCATATTAACATGGGAAAGCTTTCTTCCCGAGGGGGGTTCAATAAGGTAATTGACGGGGTCCACGCTTCTCGACAATGTGGTAGGGGCCCTTCCACTGGCTCAACAATTTGTTGTTGTCCGTGGGGAGGAGAAGCAAAACTTCTTCTCGGAGGGGAAATTTCCTTTCTTTGGAGTTGCAATCAAAGTATGTCTTATACTTGTCAAAATTGATATCGGCGTTCTGAAACGCAATCTCGGCACACTTTTCCAGCCTCGTTCTTAAATCTAGTAGATACGAGTAAGAAGTCTGAATATTTTGATCCAATTTCTAATTGGAATAAAGTTTCTTTAGGATACCCAGGGAGCCTCCGGCGTTTCTACTATATAAAAGTTCAAAGGGGGCGTATTCTAATGTACGATGGGGGATTTCACGGTAGGGCTAACGCAAGGAAGCGGTGCCATTCAGTGGGCTGATCTGCACACAACTTCCTGAGAATGACCTTGAGGCTTCCATTTATCTTATCGCACATTTCATTCCCACTCGGATGAAAAGGAGTATTAAACAGGGGCTTGATCATTAGTAATTCACCAACGTACTCCATTAATTCGGAGGTGAATTGACGACCACGATCTGATAGGATTTCTTTGGGTAGGCTCACACGGGAAAAGAGGGAAATGTGGGCTTCGCGCAGGAGATGCTATCAATTTTCTTGAGGGGCACAGCCTCGGGGAATCAAGTGGCAAAGTCGACTAGCTTTAAAACGTAACTATGGCCTTCGCTCGACGGGGGGCGAATCGGTCCGATTAGGTTGATTACTACTCGGGAGAATGGTTCAGACTTTAGTGGTCCCTTCCGCAAAGGCGCAGGTCTGACTCGTCCTTTTATTGCCGTCTTTTAGCAAATGTCGCAGGAACGACAATTTCGCAGAATTTCGTCAGTTGCGCCAGTTCAATAAAAATATTTGAAGATCCTCTGAGCGGTCTTCGTGTGACTAAAGTGCCCAGAAAATAGGCTATCGTTAGCCGTTTGCAGGAATGGGGGGACGTGGGAGAAGGATATACATAGTGTGCGGGACTCGGTGTCGTTTTCCTCAGTGCACGCTCGATAGAGGAGGTCCTCCTTAATGAGGAAGGAAATCACCTTATTCCCTTTGACGGTTTCGAGTGTTTTGTTCTGGGCTTTGGATCGCAAGGGACGAAGAGATTCACATTCTATCTGGCTTTTGGCAAATTCATGGGTCATTGCACTCTGGAATTCGAGGGTACACGGTGGTTCCAGAGGTGTAGGAGCTTTCAGTTCTTCTTCGCAAGGGAACGGGTAGTAACGGTTTAAGCCACGGGGGCAGAAGAAACCCGGAGGGACTAATAAATTAAGACAGAGCAAAACTCGATGGGAGCTACAACAACTTCACCCCAACCAGTAAAATACGCGTATTCAATGTAGCAGTTAACAATGGAGAATTTATTGGCGCGCCCTAAGTAATCATTCACTACGGCAAACTTATCGTGGTCCAGAGCCACAGGGGGGAAGTGCTTCATCGGATACAATAATGCACATGCACCCTGTATCATGGACGAGGGTGAAAATCCAAGACCCACTCACTGCTCCAGTTTCAAATTGGAGGGCCACATGGGTACTTTTATCGAACAAAAAGTTTACCTGATGGTGGGCAGTATCAGGCGATTTTGAACAAGAGGGGGGGTTCATTTGGCGACGGTGGGGGCGTACAAGTGGCACTGACCTGGTGCACCTGATGAGTAGGAGGAATGCTTCTAAACAGTGAGTTTTGAGGGCAATTACTCTCGCGCGACTAGGAACTCAACAGGAATAGCACACGATGGTCCTCCTGGGAAACGACGAAGAAGGGGGGTTGAGAGAAAAGGGCTTAACATCTTAGTGGTCCTTCGAGAAGAGAGGTTTGGGTTTGGTGGGCCCAGTCACCCTAATGAACTTCTTCCCATTATTAGGAACGTATTTTTTCTTGCTGGTTTTGGATTTAGGAGATGGGGGTTCTGATTTTTTCCCTTACTGCAGATAGTAGTTGTGGCTAGTCGCGTAGACGTCTACCTCCTAGATGCATCCCTTAAGAGTACGGCACCTCTGGTCCTTCACGAAGGATCTGATTGCCGAAGGGAGCGAAGCAAGATATTGGTCCTTGAGGGCGAAATCTACCATGAAGTCGTATTCATGAGGACCTTGGACACGTCGCTCTTAAAATTAAAATGATGCTGTTTGGAGTAGCCGAACTGTCTTAAGGTTTGGTTAGGTTGAATGCAACAGTGCCTAAATCCAGGGTCATGTTGTAAGCGGCAAGCAACTTGGCTTTTAACGATGAGTAATCTATCGTTGCCTCTGATGGGAAGGAGATAAAAATATCCCTAAGTTGGGAGCTCAACAGGGGCAATAATTGTGCTACGCTGTCCCTCTCGATGTCCTACTGGTTCACCTGAAGATCTTTTCGAACTGGGTTAGATAAGACCCGAATTCTTTGCCCTTTTGAAAGACGGGGAGTTTTATGGTCGCAGACTGTGGTGCGTCTAGTCTAGGACTTGAAGAGTTTATAGGGATAGTCTCGTTCCTCATTTCCAATTTGTGAGAGCGAATTCTCTCTCTTTTTACTCGCGAGAGAGCTTTTGCGGTCGAAACTTCACTGTGATTGAGACCAGAGTTACACCACTCCTAGCACAGCAATACGAAGAATAATACTATTTTTATTATACCATCAACTTACGTCACGATATGAGGCCTTGAAAGACAACAAATCACTTCCGTGGGGGAATAAAATTAAAAGTTAAACACGGTCACTCGACAATTAATTCTCAAAAATAAATAAATGAGAACGGGAACAAAATATACTTCGCAAATAGGTATGCAATGGTTATTTCTCACCTTTTAAACTCCAGAACCGGAACCAAAATTAGCCAACAATTAACAATTTAACCAAGCTTAACCAATAAATTGATCAAATTTCAATCAATTGATTGACTAAAAGATTAACCCCAATAAACCTGATACCAGTTTAATATATAATATATATAACTATATGTCGTAGAATAGGGTCAGGTTAACTCTTTCTGCGTTTCTCAGCCGAGGCTGATGAGAGCTATGTGCGTGGGGGTTAAATAATACAAGCAGAGTGCCAATTTTCTAAATGTAGGTTGGCCAACAGTCGACTATCTTGGAGGTTCCGGGGCAATATAAAAACGGGTACAAAAATAACTTTACTAAAATGCAAATTAATATTCTTTTACACGGCTAAAAAGGGGTTTAAAACAAGCTATATAAACATTAGACGTACACGAGTATCAGCTTCTAAAAAGGGGGGGGGGTCTTGGCGGGGACGGTCGCCGTACAAACAAACGAAAAATATTGACCGAGGGTCACTCGAATGACCTGGAGTGTATACGAAGCCGATGATGGATGCTTACACAGAAGAGTTGCGCGTTTTTGTTACTTTGGAGATTTGGTCAGAGGGAGTAATCCTTGCCTTGGCGCAAAGTTCAAATAATAGTCTCTTGACAATGACTATTGCAGGATGAACTTAGATCTTGCTTTCGAGTAGAAAACGAATCGAGACTGGGCGAGTTGCGTTCGAGGAGCGGGTAAAAAGGTACAAGATAGACTCAGGCGAATTAATCGAGAATACCCGGAGCTTGGGGGGTTCTGCGATAATTGTGCAGAGTCCAACGGGACGCGAATAACAGACTACTTCTGGGGGGGTGGGCAGAGGATACTGACGGGGCGTCCATACGGCAGATACTTCTTTCCAACTCTGGCGCTGGAAGATTTATAGTGGGGTTGAATTCGGTTTTCTCCCGTCCATCCGAAGAGGAGGGTTCCAGGGTCCGACGCATCGGCAGGCGAGAGTAGTCTCGACCTTTTAGCATGATCGCGAGAAGGTTCCTAAGTCGGTGAGGCTAAACACACACACACACACACACACACACACATATATATATATATATATATATATATATATATGTTGACAACTGAGACAGACTCTCCTCGTGTAACGTGCGTCTCGGCATTCTTTCCTTCACGCAATAGTTACGTATTTTCCTTATTATTATATCATTATCAGATCCTGTTTGACATGGAATATCCTATTAATCAACAAATACGATGCGTTATATGAAGACATTTTGACTTTAACATACAGCATAGCATCTCTATTTTAGATATTTCAAAGTTATAGGGAGGCTGGTACTTTTATTGTGCTTTCTAAATGGATGCATTACACTCATTGTTAGAAAATCTACACCAACATATTCGTAGAGATACCCAAAGAATAAAAAAAATCCTGCAGTCTGAAAACTTTTGGCCGAAGCTCTATACAACTTTTTAAATTTTTCGTTTTATATAATTATATAATACTTAGTTCCAAAATGTTTACACATTTTTGTTGTGTTGATAATTTAGTTTCCTTTTAGTGATATCTGTTTGACCCGTTAATCTTTAGTAAAAGAAGCACAGTTTTTGGAAAGCCAGTCGATGATCATACCCCGTTTGCGTTCTCAACTCTTTTGGCTCTGAAATGTGCTGAGCTGAACAAATTCAGTGGATGTATTCATACAGTTCCTAACGCCTATGAAGACTGCATCTGTGGTATTCCTCCTTTTGACGCCAATAGAGCTGGCGAATACTATCGCTCCCTCTTTGAATCGTTCTTTTAGAGCACAGGAAAAGCACGGCGCACCAATGTCCAATCGGTGCTCCCTGATATTCGTTTCTGTCCTTTGGTATGTTCCCCATAGCATGGGAGGTCTCATACCTTGCAGCGGAGCTCAGACGCCGCCAAAGAAGGAAGAATGGTGGCTGTTTCTTCCTTACGAGTAGGTTCGCATCCTGATTCCGGTTGACTGCACGACGCGTTGTGAGGTTTTCACACCGAATAGGAAGCCGGGCCCCCGAAGACTTATCCAACCAACGCGACACTCAATGCATGTAATGGGAGGGACTGTCTTGGACCCCATCCAGTCAGGAGGATTCACTTGCGGCAATGTGTGAATCTAGTGTGTGTATGGTGTCTAAGGGGTGTATGTAATCTGGTGAAGAAGGGATTAGTAGACGGTAGGTTTATGTGAGCCAAACATAAGTGAAATTGTGAGTGAAGGACTGCGATCAGGTGTAGATCAGAGTGGTAGGAGAAAAGAGGGTATGGAACTACTTTTGAGTGAAGATTGGCATGATGCAATGGTTGAGTATGCATGTATGAAATTATGTGGGTAAAGTTAAGATTTGCTGGGGTGAAACTGTCCGTGGTTGCAATGAAGGATCCTATAATGATAGCCGTGGCGCTGAGAAACAGAGGTTCTAGAACGAGTTGGGACGAGTGGTGGGTAGAATTAGGAATGCGTAGCGATTGATGGTTGAGAGAATATTAATGGAGGAATAGATGAGTGTGAGAATGGGATTAAAATGGAGGTTTGGTGCACATGAATAAAAGGAAAATGGGGCGAGGGCAGTAAAGTTATGCACTGAAAGAAATTTAGGCTAGCAAACACATTCTTTCAGAACAAGGATATACATGCATATAGATTGGGTGAGTATGATTGATATGTGCCTCATAAGAAAAAAGTATGCTGCGTGACGTATTTGATGGAAAAGTGTTAAGCAGTATGAGTGTGGTAGTATCAAGTCACATGATTGTTTTCTGTTAGGTGAAATTATTTAGTGCATGGGTGAGAAGATGTGAGAAAGGATGAAAGAAAAGGAGAATAATAAGTCAAACGTTATTGAATCAGAGAGAAAGGGGATAATATGTGAGAATGATTAAAAGTGTAAGAGACAAATTAAGTGGACAAATGTGGATAAAATATGGAAATGATAAAGAGTAGTGTGTATATATGTGTAAGTGAGACAGAACTGGAAAAAAAAGCAAAATGTTGAATGGTGGAATGACGATTTGAAGCGTGTAGTCGAAAACAAAGGCGGCGTATTTGTAAATGCTTAGGATTCATCTGCGTCAATGTGTGAATCTAGTGGGTGTATGGCGTCTAAGGGGTGTCAGGGAGATGTGATGAATGCATAGAGATAAATGGAAGAGAAATTGAAAGAAGGGATTAAGCAGAGTAGGAAAAAAGCAAATGAAGTATTTGGACTAAAGATGGATGAGGATCGCGATCGGAACAGAAGGCTATTTTGGAAAGAAGTGAGAAGGGCGAGGAAACAGGGGTTGAAAAGATGTGGGAATATCAACAGTAAGAATATCAGGGTTCAGGGAATATCAAGGGATGTGTTCAATCTATGTTGGTATAGGTTGATGACCTCGTGTTGGTGCTGAGAATACTAGGAATTGGAAATGTCGATCGTAGCTTTTGACAGGGTATGTGAGAAGAGGGGGAGAAAATTGTAGACACAAAAGAGTAAGATAATTGGGGTTTGGGGTTGAGAATGAGGTGGAGTGTGATATCCGAGTCGTGGTGTCACGCTTGCATTGCATGTGATAGTGATACAGAAAAAGCTGATTGCGACCTCGCACTTTTAAATGGTAGGAAAGTCTTTGTGGCAATAGAGCTTTATGGGAGGGAGGGGGGGGGGGTATGAGTATGGAATATGCCAGCAAGCTGAATTGGGGTATGCTATTGTCAACGTTGGTGCATGTTAGGGAGATTGTAGCATAAGAAGAGAAGAACGCATCTTGAGTGAGAACAGTGCAAATGGCTAACTTGAGAGGAATGCTTGGTGTGCGAAAGGTGGATGAAGGGAGAGGAACGACTGAGTTAGGGATGCTTATGGTGTGAATGAAGTTGTGGCTGAAAGTGTTCTGAAGTGATATAACTGGAAATATACACGTGACGGGAATATACGATTCATAGTATCATAGTGTGAGTGCTTGAAAGAAAAAGGGCTGACTAAGGAGGGAGTGGATGATATATTGTATGATAGATGTGTATGAAAGGGATTTGTGAAGAGGGGTGCTAGGGGCCTTTTGACTATGGAAAATCCCGAAAAGGATGCGATGCTGTCCTATATAGCATGCCATTGGTATGAAGTGTCTTTGGCATGAACAAAATGATGTGTGGTTTTGTGTTTAATACAGCAGAAAAGAGGTTAGAGGGGCTGGTAGTTTTAGTAACGCGGAAACGCGCCGATACCGCTTTGTGAGAAACTGGTGAATAATTTAAGTCGAAGTACAATAACATAACCTGTATATTTATATGTAAGCACCTACCATACTTCATAACCAATTTTGATTTAGCGTCTAATTTACCCCCCTTTTGCCTTTTCTCTTGTAGGCATGAAATGAATCATCTCTAGGTACTTTCCAGCAACAAGCATCGATGGATTCAATTGACTTTGAACCCTTTTACCCTGTTTGTCACTAATTCGCAATTCGATTGAAAGAAATGCGAGGGCAAAATTGAAGCTTGAACGACGTGTTACATATCCTGCATTTATATGGATTGATAAGGGTTTCCCACAACTTCCTGTAGTTGATCGTCTTATGGTTTCCAAGAGTCATTGTTGTCACAAACTTCAATGATTCCTACGCTTTTATTTCCTTGTCATACAATGCACTGTCAAACTCATTTTCTAGAAGTAGTTCACAAATTTCAGGACTGATAAAGTCACATTCCGTTATCGTAGCTTCAATTACTCGATATTTTTTTTGTAGTGAAGCATCTCAAAGTTTTTTCTGTTTTGCTCATGGCCTTCCAATTATAAACAGTTATTTTGTGTAATGTGGTATCAGAACCTTTTTTGAATGAACAAGTTGTGGTTGCTGAATATATATTTCTTGCTATATTCCAATAACTGGCAGTGGTCTGTCTTTCTTGACTTCACATGGACTGCACAGCTCAATTGAATTGATGGCAGATCATTTACATTATGCAGGAGAAAACCTTTAAGACTTGTCTTGGACGAACTTGTGAAAAACCTCCAGTCACATGGGAAATGTCAATGTTGCATGCCACAAGTTAACATTCCATGAGGAAGAATGTTTGTATTTTTTTGCAGAATGTTGAATCTATAACACCAGTTGCCAGGGCATTTCATTGCAGTTGCCTAATCCCTAACAGCTCTGCCTTATTCTTGCGTATCTCTAAATCCCTGACAAGGTTTTGTAGTTCACTTTTAGTTATTATGTGGCGTTAAGACGAATAAAATGGTCCGAAATTTGTATCTTGAGACATTGATGGTGTAAGACTATAAATTTATGTTCTTGTCCATCTAATTCGAATGAGAACTGGCAACTGGTAGTCCTTTTCAAAGGATTACTTTACGAATAGTTGATGGAATGATTGTAAACTACACAAGCCTGCTTTATTGTCATTTGAGGGCAGACCTTTACTAATTTGCGGCATCATGCAAAAGTCGAAATAACTGCTATCAATCATCTTTTAAATTTTTCCAAGTCATTGGTAGGGCATACATTTCCTTTTCCCGTTCTCTCACGGGCGAAGATTCGTTGCACAAGTGTTGTCTCATTCATGAGGGCTTGCTACTTGTTATGATTGCCAATTTTACATCCGAAATATACGCGCTAGATTATCCTAACCATAGTAGTTCTAGTGCACTGCTTTGATGCAAAAGTTACTTAACTACAAATATAACATAGGTTATCTGCAATGTTAACACAAGTACGATGAATTTAAAAAAAACAAAAGTAAAAACACAATAAATTTAACTAAAATCACACATACATACCTCTAAACGAAAATACACCACACCCTAGATTTTCCTAACCATAGTAGTTCTAGTGCACTGCTTCGATGCAAAAGATACTTAACTACAAATATAACATAGGTTATCTGCAATGTTAACACAAGTACGAGGAATTTAAAAGAACAGAAGTAAAAACACAATAAATTTAACTAAAATCACACATACATACCTCTAAACAAAAATACACCACACCCTGCTTAATAAAACAGCTAAAATAATACTGGGGAAGAATGAGTCTGATGTATCTAAGTCGTATGAATTCGAATATACCATAAATACTCGTACTGACAATATACTGTATTTGAAAATTAGAAATCTACCATTTTCAACATTGTTTTTGGTCTCAATTATTCATGATTATCCTAAATTGGTTTCATTGGTTTCCGAACCATTTTGATTGTATATCGGAGTTATTATTATCATTATCATTACTTAAGAAACGAAAAGCAACGAAGACCTCTCACTAGAAGGCGTAAGATGTGAGACAAACAAAGACAGTGCTGAATTTAAGGGAAGGGAAAATGGGTCAAAGATATACAGCCTGGGTAATCCAAAGAGGAGACTATCATGTCACTCTTGACCTGGAAGGAGTGCAACTCTTTCGATCCGAGCCAACCGCAAGATCTCCCTGCGGGGAAAGGGAGACGAGCGAACAGGAAATTATCGAGATGTGGGCTTCATCACAGCTAACCACGTCATTCTCCACAGCTCTTGCGAAGCCTTCGAAAGAGGTGGAATGTAGATCTCGGGAGACAAATTCACCTAACCCAGCATGTGCAAATTGACCGAGGCCATTTCCTCTAGGCCATTTACTCGGCCGAGGAATCTCAACCAGATTTTGCCACAATATCTCGAAAAAGGGATTGAAATTTGCCAAAATAAAATAAAAGGTGACTCGATATTCGAATTTTCTGGTAAAAAAAAAGCTCAACTGAAATTAGTTTCTATAATACTAAAATGCAATGTAGAAATTGCGCATTTGTATCCAATTTATTTAAAACGCTATTCGCTTTTGCCAAAAGGAGGGGCAAAATACATCGATCGCATCTCCATGAATACTAGTAGGTGGAGGGGAAAGAGGTCAATTTTTTAAGTAAGAATTCAAGAACAGAGTTCGGATACGAGTGGTATTCTGAGCCCATGGAATTCTGATCGAAAAGAAGCCGTCCTGCCGGCATACAGACAAGTAAATGTCTCGGAATCCTCGAACGTGGTTATCAGTCCACACCTCAACGCTCACTTGCAGGTGGCAAACACAGCTATCTCGTTCCTTGCTCCTTCACCCCAATGAGAACTGTCCCCTTGTGCCCCTGGCTATCCAGTGATTGTTATTCGGATCTTTATGTTGCTTTCAACATCTGTTCGGGAGATTCTGCCTAAACGAAAGGAATTGGTGAATTTAATCAATAAATAAACACGAGTAAAGAAGAATTTAGTAGTACAAATATCTTTTTATATTAATTCGTTAAAATTTCTTCTAACTCGGTCAAAATTTACTGTTATAATTAAAAAATGTTTGAGACATGTGAGCTCCCCTCTATATTTTGATTGATAGCAGAAGCGCTTTAATTATTAAATGAGAAATTCGAGTGAGTTCCTCAGGGAGGGAAATCATGAGAGTGAGACAGCGACAGCAGTTCCTGAAGGAGAGCTGAGACATCATTGGCATTTTGTGCATTCGTCATCTAAGTATAAAAAAGGCTAAAGGTGAGAAGATGGAGCCAGTTGATGGGATTATGCGCTAGTCTCTTACAAGGAGCGGACGATTTGACCACAGTCGAACAATGATGAGCTGAAGATCTGATGACAAAGAGTGTTTTACCCGCAGAAATTAACTGAAAGAAGGGTCGACAACCATTCTCCAACTCACTATGGTCGACCTCGAGTGGTTTTGATGCTGAACAAGTACCTGAAAATTCCTCGAAATAGTAGTAAATTAAGTGAGGATTGAAAAGCCTGAAATGGCAAAGTGTGTGTATACATAAAATGCCTCTCTTATCTTAACAGATTGACAACTTTGCGAAGAAGCAACCTATTCGAACGAAATCTTATTCATTTAATAAATTTATGTCGTAGGTCTCGGAACGGTTGGCGGATAGCACGCAGTGCAACTCTGCAGTTGAGCCTTACCTCGAATAATGCAATTAAACTTGAGGTTGATTTGATTGTATAGGTTTATTTTGCAATAGCGTACATTTATACATAATCATAATACAAATAATAATAAAATAAAAACAAACAAAAAAACAAAAAGACAAATACAGTAATAATATGATACAATAGTATAAATACATGTATAAATGCACACATTGCACAAAACGGGCAGCCCGTCAGTGTTTGGCGTGCAGTAAGACGTGGTGGAGCGTCCCACGCGTTTCTTATCTGCTGCAAGTGGGTGGCGTCGGTCTTCATCACCTGTCGCCCGGCTGGGCGCGAGCGGCGATCAGCGCGGAGGGGGTGTTGTTCTCAGCACCTCCAGCAGCTCGTTAGTTGGGGTGTAGAGGACCACCTGGGCGGCTCTTGCCTCTCGCGCCCTGAGTAGGGCGCCTCTTACAGGGGGAGGGGCTGGCGCTCGCTCTGGCCTGAGGCGGGCGGTGGCTGGGCAGGAGAGGAGGTAGTGCACCAGTGGGCGCCGGGAGCGGCCGCCGCAGTGTTCACACCTCCCTGCCACAAAGTCGGCGTGTAGCTCTTCCCGCGTGGAGTAGCCCAGCCTCACACGCTGTAGCAGCACGCCGTTCGCTCTGGGCTGCTGGAAGGATGGGTTCAGTGGGCGATAGGCTGTGGCTGCAGCATACCACGCCGCTTGCCTCTTGATTGCTTCCCATTCTTGGTGCTGCTGGTGGGCGTTGTGGGCGGCCCTGCGTTTAACCTGCACCTTGAGCTGCTGAAGGCTGGGGCGCACGGTCCAGGTGATGATGGGGCCGTGGGCGGCTCGCTTGGCAGCCTCGTCGGCAGCATCGTTGCCGCGCACGCCAACGTGGCTGGGAATCCAGTGGAGCCGGACACGCCTGCCCTGAGCTGCCAGGTCCTGCAGGGTGCACAGGATGGTGGTGGTGAGGTGAATGTTGTCCCGGGTGTGGGCGTGGGCGTGCTGCAGCGCCTGTAGTCCCGACCGAGAGTCAGTGTGTATCACCACAGTGGCCTCCCGGCGGAGCAGAGCGTGCTGGAGGGCGTGCAGGATTGCTACCAGCTCCGTCTGGAGGGTGGAGCAGTGGTCTGATGTCCTCCACGCTTGCGTCAAGCCGCTCGTGACGAAGGCGGCGCCGGACCTCCCGCTTTCGGGGTCGACGGAGCCGTCGGTGAAGTACACTGCGCTGCCTGGCTCCGTGACCTCAGACATGGCCATGAGGGCGTGCTGGCGCAGCTCCTCGGTGAGGCAGTTCGCTTTGCTGTCGGGCAACTGTGTGGCGGTGAAGTGTGCGGCGGGGGGGTCCCATGGTGGTGGTGGAACGTAGGCGGGGTTGGGGGTATCGGGGTCGCGCCACAGCCAGTTCACTGCCCGGTTGAGGGAGCTGGTTGCTAGGCTGACGTTTACGAGCCACCTGTTGTTACGCAGGCACTCGATGCCCTGCACCACGGCCATTCTGAGTCTCCTCTGCGCAACACCTTCCACGTCGCGCTGGAGCACTCTGGCCACCCGACAGGCCACCATGCAATCCACCCTGGCTGTGAGGGGCACCAGGTTGGCCTCACTCTGCATGACACAGGCACTGCACCACCTGGGTGCCCCTAACATGGTCCTCATGGCGGTGTTTTGTATTACCTCCAGGCGCTGTTGCTGCTGCCGGGGCAGCGCTACAAGGACCGGTGCACTGTAGTCCACTAGGGAGCGCACTGCCTGGAGGTAGTAGAGGCGGAGGACGGGGAAGGTTGCACCAGCGCTCGGCCGCGTCATGGCCCTCATCACATTCAGCCGGGCCTGCGTCCGCTGCCTCAGGTGCGTGACATGCTGCGTGAAGGACAGCCGTCTGTCCACCCACACTCCGAGGTACTGGTAGGAGTCGGTCCAGGCCAGGCCGACTCCTTGGACGCGAAGCTGCTGGCCAGCAGGTGTGCAAGTCTTGATGGCCATGGCCTGGGACTTCTCTGCCGAGATCTTGAGCCCCAGCTCTTCGCACTTGGCAGTGATGAGGTGCAGCGCTTCTTGGGCCCGCGCGAGCTTGTCGCCGCGCCCGGTGACGACGAGTGCCAGGTCGTCGGCGTAACTGAGGAGGATGGTTCCTTCCCGATAGGGGAGGGCGACCAGTTGTTCCATCAGCACGTTGAAAAGGAACGGGCTGAGGATGCCGCCCTGGGGTGTCCCGTTCTCGAAAGTAAGGTAGGAAGACTTGTGGCCCTGGAACTTCACGCGGGCTCGGCGCTGGTGAAGGTAGTCCTGGAGCCAGCCCAGCAGTCTCCCTCGGATGCCCTTCCTCACAAGGGCGGCCAGTATGGCGCGGGGGCTAGCCAGCTCGAAAGCCTTCTCGAGGTCAAGGAAGACTACGATGGTGGGCTGGTTGTTGGCGTGAGCCAGGAGGGTGATGAGGCAGTCCGCAGTGCTCACCCCCCTGGTGTAGCCGAACACGTGGTGATGAAGGCTTCCCACGCTCCACTGTAGGCGAGTCAGCACCATCTTCTCCGCCGTTTTTCCGGTGCAGCTCAGGAGGGAGATTGGCCTGAAGGTGGTGTGATCCTTCGGCTTGGGGATGGGCTGGATGTCTGCGTCCTTCCAGGAGGGCGGCAGACGGCCTGCCAACCACGACGCGTTCAGAAGGGCTAGCAGCGCGGCGTCCCCGGCGGGCCCAGCGTGCGCCAGCATAGAGTACCGCACTCCGTCGGCTCCCGCCGCTGTATCACGTCGACGTTTTGCCCTGGCCAGCTCCTCGAGCGTGAAAGGCTGGTCCGTCGCGTGCGGCTGGCCCCGCGCCTCCCTGACCTCTTCGTCGCGCTGTGGGCGTAGCTGCTGCTGGAGGTAGCTGGTGCGGGGAGGAAGCTGCTCGCTAGAACCCCTCGCTGTAAAGCAGTTCGCCAGCCGATCTGCCTCTTGCTGTGGGCGTGGGTGGGCAGCTGGGCGGGTCGGGGCGGCGCCTGAGGCCTTCCTGAAACTCCCCCACAGCTGGCCGAGGGAGGTGTGTTGGCTGAAAGAGGCGCACCACTCCAGCCACTTTGCCTCCCTGGCGCTAAGGGACACCTGTCTCGCGCGGGCTACCACGTCCTGCAGGAGCTGCAGGTTGATGGCCGTTGGGTGCTTCTCGTACAACCTCCTGTGGACGTTGACGCGGTGATTGTGCTCCCGGACTTCCTCGTTATAAAACCACCAGTCCGGGCGCCGGCGGCGATTTGAGGCTATCCTGGGCATGGCCGCGTAAGCTGCACTCTCTATGGCCGCCGTAAGGTCCCTCTCCTGCAGGTGCAGGTCCACCGGAGGCACATACGTGGACCACCATTCGGCCAGGGAGGCTTGGAACTTTGCCCAATCCGCCCTCCTGACGTTCCACTGGGGCGGCGGGAGAGGAGGAGCTGGTGGGGCCACAGTGAGGGTGGTGAGGGTCCCGTAATGGTCGCTGGTGAGGGTAGGGTGGACCTGCCAGGTGGCACCGGGCTGTAGGTCGCCCGACACCAGCGTGAGGTCGAGCCGCCCCCCATGGACGTGCGTGGCCTCCCCTGTGTTCAGTAGTCGAACGGCAGGAACTTCTTCGAGCAGGTCGGCCAGGTGGCGCCCGGTCACGTTAGTGGGTGACACAGACTGCAGCACGGGGTGGTGGGCGTTGAAGTCGCCCGCCACAAGGAGGCTGGAGTGGGATGCGAGGGAGAGCAGCTCCCCAACATCCAGCGGGTACCGCTGGCTCCTGTATATATTGTATACAGTCAGAGTGAGCGGCCCCAGCTGTAGCTCCAGTGCCAGGACCTCCACGCCGTCACCACAGTACACGGGTGCGGCGATCCTCTTGTGCGGGATGGTGTTTCGTATGAGGGCTGCACAGCCACGCCCATTTCCGTCACCAGCCGGTAGCGAGTGGAGGGTGTAGCCTGCGACTCGCCATTCAAAGCTGGCGGGCGTGAGAGTCTCCTGTAGGAGAACCAGGTCCAGGTCTTCTTGGAAGACGGCTTGCAGCAGCTCATGTTTCTTGGGGCGGAGCCCCTGAACATTCCACTGCAGCACCCTCAGCGTGGGCGCCGGTGCGTGGGCTGGGCTGTCAATCCGTGCCTCCATCTTGGTTGTGGGCGTGCGGTGGGTGCAGAGGGTGTTGGGTGGGACCTCTCGGCGTGGTAGATGATGGTGGGGGCTGGAGGGCACCCTCTGTGACGGCGGTTAACACCTCTTCGCGGAGGAGTGCGTCGAGGTCCTGCTCGGTGGGGGCTGCGGTGCCCTGCCGGCGATCGAGCAGCTTCTTCACCAGCTGTACGACACACGCGAGGATGACGTCCACGATGGCTCTGCCCTCCTCATTGAGTCCCTCGCAATAACCTGGGGGTCCACGTTGAGACCCTGTCGCTGGTTGGGCATTGGGTAGCACCGTGGACTGCTCCTCGTCTGGGCGGGCGCGGTGGGCCCGACGCCTGTGTCCCTTCCTCCTCTGTGGCTTGGGGACAGAGGGGGTGGGTTGCTGGGTGGAGGTGTGAGCGGAGTTGCTGGCTGTGCAGCTACTAGTACCCTCTCTCACTCCCTGCCTGTCCTCTTCCCCTGTCTCGACCTGACTTGTGCCAGGCTGTTGAGGGGTAAGGGGTGGGTGGGAAGCCCACGCCGGCCTGTTTGGTGGTGGCGCTGGAACAAGGCGTCGGTTGCCTTGTTGCTGGGAAGGCCCACGTGGTTGCCCCTGCCTTTGCCGCTCCCCCTCCTGTGTACCCCCCAGTCGTGTGCCGGGCAGGCCGAGAGTCGCGGGTTGATGGCTAACCCACGCCGACCCGATTGGGGGTGGCGCGGCAATGAACCGACGCTCTCTTCTTTGGGTTGGGGGGGCACGTGGTTCCATCTGCTGCTGCTGCTGCTGCTGCCGCCGCCGGTGACCCCGTGGCATCCTTTTCTGTCGCTCGGGGCACTTCGTGTTCCAAGCGTGGTGCCCCTTGGTGCAGTTGGGGCACCGTGCCGTGGTGGACTCGCTGGCCTTGAGGCGACCGATACACTCCTCCGTCGGGTGCGCTTGGCTGCACACGCCGCACTTGACGGAGTTTTGGCACATGGCCTGGAGATGCCCGAAGCGCTGGCACTTGTAGCATCGAACAGGCTCACCTTGGTAGGGGCGCAGGGCGTAGCGGCCCCAGCTGCCCAGGTCCAGCTTGGGTGGTGGCGGCCCCTCGTACACTACAAGGATCTGCCTGGTTGGGACCTTGTCTCTGTGTGCGAGGAGCCGTGTTGCCGAGAGCACGTGGGGGTGAGCCTCGACGGCCTGGAGTGGCAGAGTGGTCGGATACCGTTGAAGTACCAACTTGTGCCTCTTCACTCTGGGGTCGAGCAGGATCACTCGATCCCCCTCCTCGGCAAGGCGGCGCAGCATGGCCTCCGACCCATCGTCCTTCGGGGTGAGGACGTATTCGCCGTTGAGAGTAGGGCGAATAACTATCCGCAGGCCAGGGTGTGTTCTCTCCAGCTCCGTCACAGCCTGGTAGGCACTGATAGTGTTGCTCTGGTGCACGAGTTTAAACTTGTGCCGAGGTCCTCGTCGGGAATGAGACACTGTTACCCAGCCTGCCTCATTCTCCTGCTGGGCCTCCTCGGTCTGGGGGCTCTCGTCGATGACGAGGCGACCGCTATCATCGCTGGGGGCCTCCTCTGCCTGTGAGAACTCCGGCTCCAGTGTTCGGGCGGTCCTCTTGGGCGTGGAGGTCTCGTTCGGCGAGGGTGGACTTAACCCATTCCGCGTCCGCTTGGCAGACATCGGCGTGGTGGATATGGACGCGACCCTTGCATCGTGGCGTCACTCTTGTTCGCCCATCAGCGCCACGGGTGCAAAGGGGAGAAGAGAAATGCTCTCTACAAGCAGGACAGGAACAGGAGGAATCTCCAATCAACCCGTCCACGCTTGCTTCTGTCTCTTTTGAGAGCCACGGAAACAGGAGGAATCTCCAATCAGACCGTAGCTGCTCTTATGAGACAAACGAGGCAACCTTCTTCTTCTACTCTCACGGTTAATAGTTACCAAATGGTAACATTCTTGGGCGATTAACTCTGGTGAAGTGGTGATGACTCTTCGATGCTTGTCCGTCTGCTTCTTGTTCTTGATTTTGCTGTTTAGTGAAACTTGAGGTTTCAATAAATCTCTAATATGAATGACTAATTATACTTATAATGAAAGAGAAACTACTATTAAAACAGGTAGGCCTACGCCAACAGTAGATGCCATCCAAAACAAAGTAGTATTGCATTCGCAAATCTTGGCTAGCTGGTTGTGCATCTACAGAAACTATTTTAAAATTTAAATAAAGTTTAAAAAATAACATTAAAAAAATTAACATTTAAATAAAGTAAATAGCTTATAATTTCATAGTAAATTTAATGAACAACATATTTACTTCAATTAGCATATTTATATTTGTAAAACTTGAATTGCTTCCTCATCTTCAAAAGTCACCGCACGCCACTGCTGCCTATGGTTTCTTGTTTGCCTACCTATTATAGCACTTCACGACCACCCTATCTATAGAGATATCAGCTGTTAGGTGCCTCAAACAGAATTTACGGCTCGTGGTCCTAAGGAGCGACCTATTGGGGCTTCTTTTCGGGGTTTACGGCACCCTACTTTTTAGTCGGTCTGAAAAAATATAAACGATTTCCTTTATTAAAAGATTTTTACACACATGATGAGTAGACAAATAAAATTTACAAGGTATCCATTTACTTTATTTTATGATTTCATATAATATGATCGTATATATATATATAAGAATTTATACTAGATAAACTAACAAAATAAAATATCGAAATGTGCAAAACAAGGTAACGATCATTGACAGAATTGCTTAGCAAGCAAAGACACTTGAAACAAAGCAAGATTTGACAACGATAAAACTTAAAACACTTAATATGAGGCGTTGAAGCCTTTGTTTTCTATTCGGCAAAACGGCGACTACAGCACCTCACCAGTTTCTTGCAAAATTCTGATGTTATTTTGTTCCAGTCTTGTTCAATTTTCGTCCATAAATCCGTCACACTTGAAGGCTGGTGGTCTCTTTTAGATTCAGAAATAAAAGTATTTGTATTTGTATTTGACTTATAAAAACAACATCAACTTCAGCATATTCGAGTCACGCCTTCTGGTTCTTACTGGTGATTGGTTTGGTTGTTGGACACTGTGAAACGGTTCACTTCTCCCCATTATTTGTCTTATATTTTGGGGAAATTCCTACTGCAGTCTCGAAGGCATCCTGGATAAAAACCCCCGCCTAATAGCTCTGTCATTTCTGACGACGGTTATGCTAGGTCGACCGACATTTACAGGATATTTATAGGTTTCATTTTTATTGTATAACTTCAGAACGGGCAAAATTATACTCTTGGACCTTTTACCTCTCTTACAATCATAGTAATTGTCCTCCCTGAAGTCTTCAAGTGAACAATTCAGTGACTTAGTTCAGGAGTCACTTTCATGTGTGGTGACATCTTTGTAAATTGACTACGACAAAAATGATGGTTGTACAGTTCTCACCTACTCATCAAAATGTTGCCAGATGATTTTCAAAAAAACTTCTATAATGTTCCTGAAAAAATCGTTCTCTTATTTATCACGTGTCAATATTTTATTTTGTTAGTTTATTTAGTATAATTTACAGAATATACGATTGTATCATGTGAAATCTTCATAAAATATATTGCATGCCCTTATATACCATGGAAATTTTATTTAATTATTCATCATATATTTTAAAATATTTTAATAAATTAAAATTGTTCTCATATTTTGATCGGTAGTGTAGATTATAGCTAGGAGATAACAGTTTACTCAGAGTAGCCTCCCTCAGCTTCCACCGCGGCCTCACGAGGACTCCAAATTTAGTCGCATGCCCTCCTCACTGTGTCTCTGGAAAGATCTTCGAACACCTCCTTGACCTTGGCCACCAGCTCGTTCTTAATATTGCAGACACAGCTGTTGGTGTCATTCTCAATCGCGTCCCACACGTTGTAATACATGGGATTAAAATCTGGGAAATTAAGAAACCAGAAATTGGCGCTGGTGAAGTCGTAGAAATTCTCGGTCAACCACTTCTAACTCTTTTTGGAGGTATGGTCATCTAGCAGCCCACCTCTCCAACTGGGGTTTGATCACATTCTTCAGTAGCTCCACATAGTCGTCTGAATTGTGCTTAAGACACTGATCAGATATGTAGAGCATAATAACGTCACCCTGACTGGATACACACCCCAAAACCATCACTGTTGGAGGGAACTTGGTCTTTATGATACATGGAACGTCCGATGGATTGTACGATGGATTGTGTGCAACTGGTCTTGGAAAAAGTTCTTTTCGTCTGAAAAGAACAAAATCATCACTTGCTGAACAGTATGATTCAGCTTGTTCATGAGCTTCTATGACTTCGTCAATCGGTTCTCCTTGACCTTAGCTGTCAGAATTCGTTCCTTGTGCCTTTTGTACGAATTGTCACGAAGGTCCTTATTCGGGGCCAGCTTCATGGTGGCGACTACATCACCAATCTTTCTCGTCAAAGCCCAAATTCCCTTGCTCTGGTTTTTCATCACTTTTTTGGCATCTGTTGGATAAGTTCCGGCCTGCAGACGCAATCAGAAGGCCTGTTGTCTCCCTTTCTGCTGGCCATGGCTTCATTGTCTCCGTTGCAGCTGTTCATGTCACGCCTTACAGAATTCACAGTGTTCAAAGACAAATGAACAGCACTCATAACGTCGGCATTTTGATACCCAGCGCGAATCATCATGATACAGCTAACTCTTATCCCAATATCTAGATGGCCTTTAGTCCTCTATATCAGTTAACCTTTTCTCAACTATAACTGTACTCTGTAATCTCTCGAATATAAAATATCACGTGATTTAAAATGTTTAGATATCCCATGGAAAAATAACACAAGGAAAGCCAATCGCTTTCGCGTTTACTTCGCCAGGGGGGAAAAATATGTAGTAATTGAAGGAAAGAGAAAGCAGGCACTATAAGGGGCGAGAATGACGTAAACTGTAACCAACAAAAAAAAGATACACTTAAAGTCTCTAAAGAAAATTTCTTTTCTATGTAAATTACAAATATGTAGATACAGCACAACCTAAATATTTATAAGCTAAATCTGTATTGCTGAGAAAAGTTTTTAGTAAAAAACACCGTCGCTTATTTTAAAATTGAAAACGTTTGAATATTGGATAAAAGCAGACTCCAACAAATCTATTTCGATTGAGTTGGATCAAAGAGATTGCATTAGCTCAGTCAATGTACCGTGTATTGCAAGAGTCCTGTTACACTCGTTACAACGCTCTCAACAAAGGCCACAATGATAGTTTTGATGCAGTTAGACACATTTTTATCGTTATGAAATATATACAAAAATGTGTTTAACTTGTAACATTAATCAATGTGGCTGCCCTTGGGGGTCGAGCACGCGCTCCAGAAGAGACATGAAGGCGGTACTCATGTTGCGGACTAAGTCTATTCTCATACTGGGCCACACGCAGTTGACGGAAGACTTCAGCTTATCGACGTTGCTGTGGCAGATCTTGCAAACCTTGCCCTCGCCATGCGCCTACACGCTGTAGTCAAGAGTAACAAGGAGTAACAAGGAAAGAAAGTACCCTAGAAGACCTTACGGTCTATTCAATGAGGGTACCTTTGGACTAGCAGTCGAGCGAGAAAATCTCTGCTCAAATGCTTTACGTCCTTAAACGGCCACTTTCCAAGACCTTGTCTAGTCTTGACTTGATCTGGTCAACAGATTCACTGTTGGCAACTTACACTGGAAGTGCGTCCCAACTACCGCAAATACTGTAGGTGATAAATTTTCCACACAGATCGCGGTTGTAACGCTTCAGTTCAAGTTTAAAGCCGTGATTGCGCGTTCTGTTCTCACTCAGTGTGAAAATATCCTGGTAGTCAACATTGTCGAACCCTCGAAGTATTTTGAAAACTTCGATGAGCTGACCACGCAGGCTACGGGTTTCCAACGAGAACAGATCTAATTCCCTTAATCTATCTTTATAACTTTTATCTCTGATAGAGGGAATCAGTTTGGTTACCCTGGCTTGCACGCGTTCTAATCTCGCGATGTCCTTTCTAAATGAAGGACTCCAAAATTGTACGGCATACTCCAGGTGCGGTCGGACAAGTGAGTTGTACAAACACAGTACAATCTCCTTGTTCCGATATCTAAACTGGCGCTTTATGTAGCCTTGCATCCTTTAGGCCCTTTTCTCCGCCTCAATGCACTGTTTCGAGAACTTGAGGTCACTAGTGATTGTTACACCCAAGTCCTAATCAGTGTCGGTGGATTCAATAGCAGTGCCCTTAAGGATATACTGAAATTGGGGATTTCGGTGGCCGATATACATCACTTTGCATTTGTTCACGTTCAAAGGCATTTGCCACCTGTCCGACCACTCCCCAATTTTCCGAAGATCTTCCTGAAGGCGGGTAGTATTTCCATCCTTTGCAACGTTCATACCAAGCTTGGTATCGTCGGCAAATTTGGAAATCTTGGCAACCATCTCACCGTCCATGTCGTTGACGTAGATGATGAATAGCAGTGGTCCCAGAACAGAACCTTGAGGCATCCCGCTAGTAACGAGCACCCACTCAGAAGCCTGTCCATTCACCACCACCCGTTGCCGTCTGCCACTTAGTCAGTTCTCTATCCAGCCGGCTACTTTTTTGTCTATGCCCAGCGCTCGCACTTTCCGGAGAAGGCGGCGGTGTGGTACCTTATCAAAGGCTTTCTGAAAGTCTAAGTAGACCACATCCATCGCCTTGTCCCGGTCGTGCTCACTGAAGACGAAGTGGAAGAATTCCACAAGGTTCGTCAGGGAAGACCGTTGCCTTCAGAAGCCTTGCTGGGAACTCCTCAGTATCAGCTTTGACTCTAAATGCGCGTCATTTTGTCCACCATGATACTTTCCATGAGTTTACCGACTATCGAAGTCAGACTGATAGGTCGGTAGTTCGACGGTTGGCTACGGTCTCCTTTCTGGAAGATAGGAGTCACCTCCGCTTCACTCCAGTCTCTAGGAGCGCATTCGGTCCAGATTGACATGTTAAAGATTCCTCAGACCGCGTAGCCACCCTTATGCTGGACTTCACTCTTCTGGCAGGCATCCGGTATTCGTCATAGTCAGCTGAGATCTTCGATTGCTGGTACACAATCCTCTTCTCCCTAAGCAGTTTGCCGATTTCTCGATTAAACCACTTTGGTTGAACAAAAGACCGACGGCGGCATTTCAAAGGGATGAAACGCGATTGAAGACTTATGAACTTATTTTTGATACTGTTCCACGAGTCTTCAACAACATCGCACACTTCTAGCCTCGCGTCAGTCAGTCCAGCACGAAAACCTGCACTGCCACCGAGTTTTTCGCCAACAAAGAGGTCCTCAACAATGTCATCCTCACAGATAAAGACCAAGTCGAGGATATTGTCTCCTATCGTTGGCTCTCTCACCCATTGAGTCACAAACTCGTTGTTCGCGAATTACATGAGTAGTGCGTTCTCGCCACAGGGTTCTCTGGTTTCCCAGTCAACTTGTGTGTTGAAATCCCTCATGATGATACACACTCTGTCTTTTACAAGTTCGCCCACCACCTGGTACAGACTCCTGTCCTGGTATAAGAGTTGGAAAGGGGGTCTGTAAAGCACCAGGGCCTGTATCTGGCAGGACCTATCTCTAGGTCAACGCCTAGTTGTTCATGGTCGGATACGATGTTGCAATCCGTCGAGTTGAGAGTATCTTTAGCATACAACATCACACCGCCACCCTCTCTGTCTGGCCTATCTTTCAGGAATAGCTGGTAACCGAGAATCGTGAATTCACCTTCAAAATCTTGGCTTGAGGTTTTTATCCAAGACTCCGTTATGGCCACCATCTCAGGTTCTTCTGTTGCTACGAGGCCACGAAGTTCAAGAAACTTGTTTCTGATAGACCTCGCATTAAACAGCAGAACCTTCAGGGAGTCCCCGACTGTAGGACTCCCTACGCTCTTTCGTTTCCCTCTTTGTTCCTCTGTGGAGGGGTCACTCTACTCTTTGTGACCTCAAAAAGGTCGTTCCTGGAGTAACATGGGTGTACTGGCATACGTCCTCCTTTACTCGTGGCTTGACACTTCTTTGGGTCCGCTCCACAACATCCTGGATCATGTTTGCGAGTACAGCTTTCCCTTTAAAGGAAAAATGCACTCCTTCCCTTTTATACAGGTCATTTCTCCAGTAAAAGGTGCGGTAGGGGTCTACAAAAAAGACTACTTCTGCCCTGCAAAGATCCGCCAACCGTCAGTTGACTGCGACGTTTCTCTCATGAGCGGTTCGGGATGGACCTCTTCTCGGAAGCATCCCAACCACGACACGTTTTCGGGTTTTAAGCCCTATGTCATTCACGGCTCCCATCACCGTTTGGATGGTCTTGTCATTCAGGCAAACCTTACCCACTCTGAGGTTTTGGTCGTTGCCACTCACCATAATAGGGACAACTGAATTCTCAGAAATATGAGCTTTCTCTGCCTTTACTCTGATGTTGTAGTTACCCTGTCCTGGGAGGCAGCTTACCTTCATTCTAGTGCGAAGGCGGTCTGCTTGCAGCGGCACTAGATTCCGTGTTTGCGAGTTACCAATGAGGATGACCTTCAGACACTTGGTTTCTGAAGATGGGGTCTTCCCTTGTGGAAGAGGCCTCTCTTTTTCCTCTTTACTCTCCCCATTCTTATCCTTCTTTTTCTTATTCCCCTTTTCTTCTTGTTTATGCGTTTTTCTTCTATATTTGGTGCTTTTTCTTTTGTTTCAACTTTATTCTTCTTCTTATTTTTTATTTTTCTCTTTTTCTCTTGCCTCACCTGGCTTAACCTTGGATAATGCCAGAATCTCCGCTTGGGTAAGAACTAGGTCACCAGAAGATTCCGACACGTCAGTGGGCAATGCCTCTTCTAGGCATCGAATATGAGCTGCGCGAAGGGCTTCGAATTTCTCCACCTTTCTCTCAAGAATTTGAGCTCTCTCCTCTGAGGCTCTATAGAGGTCTTTTAGTTTCCCCATCTCTCGCGTCAATATACAAGTAGTGCAGATACTTTCCGGGCTCTATTTTGACTAGCAGCCCTCCGGAAAGTCAACGCACCACTTTTCTAACTGGCCTGTTGCACAGTTGTGTTTTAGACGAACGGGTTCTTTTTTGCTTGTCATTTTAAGCGCTTTCTCTTTCTCTGAAAACTCGTGACCAATCAATGATAAAAAAGTTGAGTTGGTGAGTTCTCCCCGCGTGAGTCGCTCCCGCCTATCGATCGGAGACGTTTCGGATCTTTCAGAAGACACGCTCCTTGTGCTGCTGTTCGTCCGACCGAGTCATCAACCTAAACCTCGGCGTGCCGTGGCTCCCAACCAAGCAGCACTGACGGTCCCCGAAGGGGCCATCCATTTCTCACCAGGTGAACAACGGAGAACGCCCCGTACTAAAATCCTACTAGTTCCCTTCACGACGGCCAGGATCTCGAAGTAGCGTTCAGTGGATATCCCACACACCAAGAGACTCAACTCAAAGGCTGTTTATTGGCCTGACAACCAACCTGGGAACAAAGGGCTGTGACCTCGGACCGATGCTACCAGAGGCACCCCTCAACGGTCTCTGGGAATAGTCAATAATTACGCGCCAGGGAAGTGGTTAACGGGGAACTAGCCTCACCCCATTCATTGTGCCCCAACACCTAGGACCCCTCTAGTCCTAGTCTCTCGCAACCAGAGAGCGTCGATTGGCGTTGTTTATAGAGTTCCAAAGCCTTTCTTCTGATGCATGAGGTAGCTGCCAGGTCCTTATATGTAGACAGATGGAAAAAAGGGTAAGAGTGACATGATAGTAGTAGTTTTTTTCTAGTAGGTTTGTTTTTTTTGTATAATAAGTGGAAGAATTAGGATAAAAGTGAAAAGGGAAAAGGCTAAAGTAGAAAAAAGAACGACGCACTTAGTCTGGAACTTCATTTCCGACCAAATCGACAAGGAAAGCCCTACCAGGGGACCCAGAAGAGGTACCCCCGCCGACATAGCTCAAAAAGTCAAAGGTACACACAAGCTCTCTTCCCGCGACAAGGGGGCCTCACCTCTCCCTCTACTTTCTTCTTCTTCTTCTTCGAGAGAGGATTGAGGTCGAACAACTGCGGCGGCCAAAATTCCTTTGAGTGGATTGGGCACGTGCTCAGCGCAACTGGACCATGCTTCAGTGGAGACGTGCCTTATGGTCAGACGAGTCTAACTTCCAATTGCTCTCTACCCAAAACCTACCTCAAAACCTTCTTCCACAGGACACACTCTTCCCTCCGCCACGGCTTGCCCACCCAACAACACCAATGCCAACCTCTCCAAACCACAGTCGACGACACGGGTAAAGGTACTGGCTCCTCACGCCTCCTGGGTAATAACCAAGGAGAGAGGAACGGTACCGGGTAAATCAGCCTCACGCTCACTCCGCCCACGAGAATAGGTCGCCTCAACGTGACACAGTTAAACGTACGCTATTGGCACGGTATTTGCCATACTGTTACCAACTGGGTCCTAAACACACAAAGACCTGACATAGTACTCTTGATCTAGACCAGCCTACATCTTCCCAACAACAGACTCCGCATCGCAGGTTACCACACGTATCTATATCCACAGGCACTGCACCTAGGATCAGTGATCCTAGTAAAGCGCTCGATACACCACTCCCTCATACAAACACAAGACGACTCTTTTTTAGCCTGCAAGGTACAAACAAGCTCCGGCCCCATTCTAGTGGCCACACATTACAGACCATCACGCCTACAATTAAACTTAGAAGTTCCACTCCGGGCTCTATCAAACCATAACCTCCCTATCTTCTTTGCGGGGGACCTCAACGCCTTTCACCCAACACTCCTTTCACACAACACGAATGATGCAGGAAGGTACCTGACCGGTGCCTTGCCGCGCTATCGCTGCGAGCACATCGGCCCGGCCTTCCCCACATTCTTTGGTCCTCACGGAGGTACCACGTCTCTGGACGTGGTCTTCCGCAACGACCACGCTACACGCTTCTACATGCGCATCTCACCGGGTCCCCACGTATTCTCTGACCACATATCTATATGCTTTATCATATCCACATCTCCCACACTTATACCTATATCACCTCTCTTCGACTACAAAAAACACAAACTGGGAAGAGTTCAAGAGACACATAACACATCACACGCCACAAAACCTCAACCTGGAGCACACCAATCCAGACCTGTTAGACGACCACTGGTGCTCAATCATAAACACTATAAGGACAGCACGCAACCTACACTAACCACAAAAAACCTATACTTGCATAAAACATTTTATATTTTCTTACACCCTAAGTACAATAATCACTACACTAGAAGCCCACGAAAACACAACATCAATCACTTACGTGCCCGCATCCTACAGTGCGTGCAGCTAGATAGGAACCGGCACTGGCGAGAAGTCGTCCGCATCGCGGACGATACCCATTGCACTAACCCTTCCTTCTTCTGGCGGCACTTAAAAAGGATGATAGTCACTGACCCACGAAAAACCATTACCCTCCAAGTAAACAACCAAACGCGCACAGACATTAACGTCATCCTCAATGCATTTAGGTCCCATTGGGACACAGTACATACACACAACCCACCCAAACCACACGCGCAGGAGCACTTCTAGGAAGTCCAGGATTGGTGTCGGGCCCACGCTCACGAGCTAAGGCCTGCTCCCCCTCATACGAGTGGAGCTGCTCGACTACACATCCACACTGACCACTCCTATCACCGTCGAGGAAACAAAACACTACATAAAAACGACACCAAAACGTGCCACCGGCCCCTTCGGTCTACCAGCTACATTAATATGCAACCTCCTCGCAAACATATACCCCACACTTACACACCTATTCAACGCCTCACTAGCCTCAGGCAACTCCCCTAAAATATTCAAAGTCTCTCACAACATACTTCTACACAAAACGAACAAAGACCCCAAACACCCAAACAACTACAAGCCTATAGCGCTATTAAAGCACCTAGGCAAAAATACTCGAACGCATGATCAACTTCCGCCTACTGGAATACCTGGAAGAAAGGGACTTGTTCCCCCCCCCCTTTCCCACCAATATAGGTTTAGGAAAGGCCGGTCCACTCAAGCGGCCGTGACCATCGTTCATGACAGAATACAGAAAAAACGCCAGGTACATCAAAAGACTCTCTTCATCAGCAAAGACGTGGAGAAGGCCTTTGATAAAGTGTGGTACGAGGGATTCAGTTGGAAACTCGCCAACAATACGGAGTTACCTCTCTGCACCAGAAGGCTCCTCTCACACTACCTCACTGAACGGAGATGCCACATAAAATACAATAATACCCTCTCACAACCCTTCACACCACGCTCAAGCGTTCCTCAAGGAAGCGTACTGGCACCCACACTATACATCATGTTTACAAACGACACCCCATGCCCACCCGAAAACTGCTGTCACACATACACAGTGGCCTACGCCGATGACGAGACCATTCTCGTCAGCGGCCGTGGTCCAGAAGAAATCGCGCTCCACGCACAAACAATACTAGACGATAAGGCAGATTACGAGGATAAATGGCTGATTGCCACGAATCCTCAGAAGACACAGATGACACTCTACGACGGAAGAGATCACTTCATGCACAACCTACAAATCTTCTCACACACACCAGACATGAACCACCTAAACCCAACAAGGCTCGAATATACACAACGTACAAAAACCCTTGAGGTAACTTTCGACAAGACCCTCAGGTTCAATATACACCAGAACATAACACAATCAAGAGCCTCACATACAAACACATCGCTGAGCAGGTTCTATCCTGCGGGTAAAAAACTACAGTTACACCTTTACAAAACACTCGTGCGACCGATTCTCACGTACGCTCCACTGTCACTCGTAGCCGCGAGTAAAACGTGGAAGCGGAAGGCTCAGCGCATTCTGAACTTTGCTGTGAAGCGCGCTTGCCACTCTCCTTTGTACTCGAGAATGGCCACACTAAACGACAACAGCAAATTAGCACCCCTCAACACATATGCTCACACCACACTCACAAAACAACTCGAGAAACTCGCCAGAGACCCATTATACACCGCACTACATGTAAGAATGTATGCGATGGCACCGCGATACCCCGCGGCCCATGATCACCCGCAACCCATACCGTTTTTCGCATAAACTAATGGCATCATGAATAACGCTTTTCCGACTGAGCAGGCACGCTCTCCTTTCTGCCTAACCTCCAACCGTCGTCCAGTCACAAAAACTTCGAGACCAACGAAACCACACCAACACCACGCATCGGTGTCTAGCCACCGACCTATCAACTCTTGCTATCTTTTCTGAAGTTTGAAGTTATTTCCGCTACCTTTCCTCTAAGACTGCCTGTTTGCCTGTGCTACACAGTGATCCCTCTCTGTCCTTTCTATACACAAAATGAATGAATGAAAATACAACGAGAGTCAGTATTATTAGTATCATAATTAAGTTAACCGCCAAGAGTCAGACAATACCTCAATCCACGGTCCGTCTGCCCACAATCTGACAGAGAAGGAGAGATACAATAAACACCGAGTTTATTAACACTGGTAGCCAGTCATAAGGACGTGAGCACACAAATAATCCGAAACTCATCGCTCTCACTTTCCCGAACTGAGCTAGCCCTAAGCCAAGATTAAAAGCCTACAAAACTGCCATTTTTCTTCCGATTCCCTCCTTCCGCCAAGGAGTCTATCCGGTTACCGTAACCCAGCCGATAAGTGGATAAATAAATGGACATTTGGAGTCAGAAGTCAGATCAGCTTCTACAGTATCGCCGCCTTAGCCTCGTTTACCAATAAATCGGAGCACCCTGTTTACCTATAAACAGGTCTCTTCTTTACCCGCATAGCCTTGCTCTCTGTACAGAGTAAAAGACATGCCTAACTACCTACTCTACAATTAATTATTTATTCGGCCTGCTAATGGAACGAAGAACTCCCATTTATAATGGTTTCAACTTTATTCATGTAAAAGTTGAATATCATTAGTCTTATAGTAAAATGAGTGTTTTTAAAAGATACTTTAAAATGGCTATTTCTCATACAAAAACTCACACAACCGAAAAGTTGAATCTGTACCTTTCATACGTTGCAGACGCTATAGTTGGATAACGCTCTACTAGGAGTGCACATCGGCAATAGCGATCATTAAATATTTGCTTTGAAGGGATAACAAATAAAAATGTGAAAACGTGCTATTTTTTTACATTTTAGAAAATGGAGTTGAAATTTTTATGAGTTTAAGGGAAGTATTTTCTAATTGGACAGAGGTCGTTTCGAAGCGCCAAAGATACTCTGGAATAAATCAAAATCGGTTTTGGTTAAAAACTATAACTTCAGATGCATCTAAGGAAAGAAATTGAAGCTATCATCAAATTAGAAGGAATGATACATATGTGAATTAAACTAACTTTATTCTTTGCCGAATTAGATAGAAACAAAATGCGAAGCGTCGATACGAAATGAGTATCTCTAAGGCATGTTAGGATAATCACAAACATTTTTTTATATATGAAACCTCAGGAAGAAAATCAAAGACTATATTTGTCCACTTCGAAATAATAATAATCAACAACAGAATTAAGACTAATAAAAAACCCTAGGAAAACCCTCGAGAAAACTTTAGCAAGAACACTATATCAGTTGACCAACAAGATTATAATATGCACAATTTAAAGGTTCCCTAGGTACATGATGTAACCTCTAATGTTAGGTTGTGACAAACTGCTACATAATTATCTTAATGTGTAGCAAGACTAAAATCGTGCTTCTTTTTTATCGATTTTCGTTTGGTTTTAATTCTTGGACTAAGGATGAAAACTTATAGACGTGTGCCCCTATGATTCATGCAGGAATTCAATGGAATCAATTCTAATTCTAATACATCTAAACACAATCGTAAGATAAAAAAGGATAGGAAAATCTTTATTCCTCCCGCAGGCCTCCGTCTACAAGATGTGAAAGGAGCATAGGAAAGAGTAAAAGGATTACGAAAAATGCATTCCTACACATGCTTTTTTTTTCTTTTTTAATATTTTCACTAGCATCATTTTATATCATTTTTCTTGTTATCTTTACTGTTCTTCAAAAGACTTTCGCAACTGCGATTCCTATTTTTTAATATTAACATTTTAATAATATTTGTCATTTCCATTTTTAAATATATTAAATAACGTTGTCAATTGTGCTTCATAGTAGCTAATTCGAGGCAGGCGAAACAAAAGACGCCTGGCGAACCACACCCCCCCCAATAAGTCCTTGAAGGCAGCGGCTCCTTCGTCGCCTTCGTCGGCAAAAAGCCCCCGAAATTCTGCCGACGGGAAGGCTAAGGCAATCTGGATAAGGCTCTTATGCTCAAAGAAGGCCTCCTCAGATCCTTCGAGTTAGACTTGGAGAACACTTTCCTTCAATGGAATTGGAGTGGACTCCGAGCTAAACGGGAGGACCTGCGGAGGCTTGAGGCTCGTTTCCTCCCTTTTCCATTAGCTATTTTTCTCGAGGAGACCATGTTGAGCGCTGGTAACCTGACCAATTCTGGTGGATGAGGGTTTTGAAAACCCGCTACCGCAGGATGGGATTCGGAAAGGCGGATGACCTTTGATAGGCCCTTGTGGCTTTTGGCATCGGTGAAATTATGTCGTTATGTTATAGATGAACAATTTACGCTCGACATGATGTCTAATTTCTTCTTCTTGCTTTAAATAGGCGCTCTCAAGGAATGGCCGCGCATCTACATCTGGATTAGAGATATAGTCTTATTTCACCGTAAATTTTACACTCAGTCGACTTAGATTCTGCGGACTTCCGCCAAGTCGTTACACAACTGCCGTGGCCCATTCTCCGCCTTAGTAACATGAACAGTAGGCACACCTAAAAGAGAGGGGTCTATACGATTAATCCAATACCAAGATCTAGTACTTGTCGTCCTGAGTGAAGAGTTGAAGATAAGTGTCCTAAATATGGATGAGTTTACGCATCACTAACTGAAAATGGCTTCATTTTCTTGTCTCGATCTGTCTCTGTGTTCTACAGACTCATACTACCCGAGAAACCTCCTCTATGGTGCTTGGAAGGGGCTCGGTTTCCCGCTTCCCAGGAAATGAGTGAGGAGTTTAGGTAGGTGGATGAGGGCGTTGTTCTCTTCTCCAACAAACTTATTACCGTGGAACTGATTACTATTCCTACTAGGTCTGGCATTTCTTTTTACGTCGCCTGCTTTCTTGGTGGTAGGCTGAGTGTAAAACGGCCTTCATAGAGAAGTGATACACCTATATGCGCTATAAGAGCCACCCGAACGATTTAACCCTATGGGGATTTCTGGTATATTTCGATGCAAACCTACCGCGCTTCTTGGCGAGCTTGCGTGTCCTCACTCAGAGGTGTGGAGGCGTGTCAAAATGATTCAGGACAAGTTTTCAGAGGACTTTCATACCATTCCTTCGGGCGACTAAACCGCAATCTTGGACTTAGCATCCGTGGCACGGCTCCCCTCCCCCCCCAAGTCAATTTTAGGGCTTAAAAAGGGACATGATATAATGAAGTGGGCCTCTCTGAGTAGATCCAATATGACTACCTTCCCCCATCGGGAGCGTACGTTATGGCACTTCTGCCAGTCGCTCTCGCCTACCCCGTCTTACATTTTAGAACTTTCTAGGGCTTAGACTCTAGGCGCGTTAAATGGTGATGTTCTCGCCTGTGCGGCGACGCACACAAACTGGAGATAATCCATCGGAGGTTCGATCCCCAAGGTCACCACTATCAACTGACCAACTAGAGATGCAGGCGCGATACATTTGCTACCTTACTAAGTCGTCAACATGCCGGACATGATCTGGAAATATATTATGGGACAGACAGAGTTAGAGACGGGACACGATAATTTTATTTTGCTTGGAAGCAAAAAAATCAGTATATCTCCCCACCCTCCCCATAGACAGTACAGCCTTATGCACCCGAGATCATCAATCTATAGTTGCTTAGCCCATTATTTGAAGCAGAGAGGATATTGGGGCAAAGTCTCACATCCTTTTATTTGCGCATCTACTCTTAGGACCCCTCAAGTCTAGTCTCTTGAAAATTGCTGGCCTTGAAGGCGTTGTTTAAAGCGTTTTCAAAGCCTCTCCGCTGATGCGACACGAGGAAGCTGGTCCTGCTATTACACCTAGATATACAAAGAGATGAAGAGGGTATGATTTTTTTTAAAAAAGGTGCATAGACGGACAACTTCCAAATTCAAGTCAACTCACTGAACCAGTCATTCTTTATGAGCACTAAAGCTTGGAGGCTGTGCCGTTCTTCAACGTTCTAGGTGTATCAGTATACACAGTGTAACCCCCTGCAAGTTAGAATTCAGTAAGAAGAGAGCTGAAACGAAAGTGGTGATGAAGACAAAATTCAAAATAATGGAAGATATTCTGGCCGAAAGTCCGGTATACAGTAGTGCAGGGAGGATGCACAACTGCGGGCACTGGGGCTAGGAGGCCTTCCCAGAGGGTGCTTATCTGCGGATGCTCGGGCCTGGAGTACGTGCCACTCCTTCAGGTGCCAGGTGTAGCAGTCTACACAGTGTACCACTCTGCGGAGTGGAGAGTGAGCTGCGGCCGATATTAAATCCAAAGAATGAAGACCTGTAAGGCGCCGAAGAGGCATTGGCGGATCCCGGATAAAATATTTGGGGGGAACTAACCTGAATTCCTCCCTCTGGGGAGCCTGAGAAAAGTGCATTGATGATTTACAATGTTTATCTTACACAGCATTGATAATAAATAACAGCATCTCATAAATAGTGAGCGCTAACTCTCTCAAATCCGATTTTCTTTTCCCCCCTTATGAAGTATGGCTTATTGTACTTTTGGGACGTCAGCTAAGGTATAATAGTGAATTTATTAATTATTTTCGAGATTCACCTGTATTTTAGACATGTATCATATAAGATACTTTCGATCATATGGCTTAAAAAAGAAATATAAACATAAACAGGTCTAGAATTTAGGGGGCTTCATTCCGTTAGCACCCCGCCCCACTCCCCTGCATCCGCGCCTGCCAAGAGGATTATGAGACAGATTTAATTATTCGTGAAATGTCTTTACTTTAGTTTACTTTAAGTTGCCCAGAGTTAAAAGTCCTGCCACAAATAAATACAGATGCACATTGTTTGAAATTCTTAGATTGTGACACGAAAATATCTTTACTTGCTAATTATTATTATTTTTAGGTTGAAGGCAGATTCAAGAGAGGTACGCAATCTCCCTATAATCTATTATACTTAAAAATGAGTAAACGTTTCACTGCGAGCATCCATCAGTTTACGCTCACGCGTGACTGACCGTTGGTTATGCGCGATCAATGTTGTGGCCACAGAAACAGATCGAGCGTCTTATCTTCTATCTATAACTCTATATTATAAGAACAGGAGTTAAAAAAAATAATTCTCTTGGTTTGGATGTCCTTTGGCGGGGGGGGGGGAAGGAGGGGGAGAGGTTGGGAAGAGGGTGGATGTGGGAGAGAGGGGAAACTACATTTTTTTTCTCTTGGTTTGGGTGTCCTTTTTTTAGGGGGAAGAGAGGGGTTGAGGGGGATAGAGGGAGAGAGGGGAAGATGGGGATAGATAGGTGGGAGACAGAGGGGGAGTAAGGGGAGGGTTAGAACGTTTTTTTTATTCCTTTAAATGGAAAGACACACACACTTCATTTTCATTATATATATATATATATATATATATATATATATATATATATATATATGGAAGATAATACAATAACGTGATATATATCAATGAAAGATATGGGTAAACCACAATATTTGAATCAAGATTAAATTTATAACTATCGGACTGGTTTTGGCAAGATGCCATTTTCAACTAATAATGGCAAAACTAGGCAATGAGCACAGTATATACAAGGTAAAATACATCCTAAACAAAATGAAACAGCAAGAAACAATCTGGAAAAAAAACTCGAGTGAATCTGGCGTGAATGACAAGTTAAACAAAATGAAATGGAACCGGAAACATTCTGGAGAGTTACTAATCCTCGAGACGCATTGCGTCCTGAGCTTGGAGCTTCGCAATAAATGAGGCCAAAATACTCTAGTTTTATTCCCTGAATCCTGCTCAACCCCTTATATGGTTTAAATATGTTGATAATTTATCATCCTGGCATTTCGACAATACAGCTTGGTTAAATTTTTCCTCCATTTGGAATGTGAGCAATAGAATTTGCTACCGTTCCTTCATGTGATCACTTGAAAATCCGTATTCTAAACAATCGGGTACTTTGCTCTGTTTACCGTAAGCCAATTAACTTAAATGCTTATATACACTACTTTTCCTGCCACGAAAAATCTGTAAAACTTGAATATTTTCTTCTTTATTCATCTGAACATATAGAACATGTGACCATGTTTTTCTTCAAGACGAAATCAACCAATAATTCGCTATTTTATTATGGTTAATTATACCATGTACTATATTAACCAATGCCCTTCTAAGGTCAGGACCAATTTTTATTTTATTCAACCACAAGAAATGAAGAATTCGCTAAATACATAATCTAGCACTGTGCCCTTTCTATCTAACCCCTTTAAAATCTTAGGCTAATAATAATAATAATAATAATCACGATGGCACCCAAACGACATTGTCAAAAAGAGGGATGTTGACCCCAAATGCAGACTGTGTGGAAGGTTTGATGAGACCATAGACCACCTCGTATCAGGCTACCCTGAATTGGCAAAAACCGAATATATCCACCACCACAACAAAGCAGCCGCTTACATCCACTGGAACATGGCATGCAAGTCTCTGGTAAGTGGTATGAGCATGAGCCAAAGGCAGTTGTTGAAAACGACAATGTCACCATCATCTTTGACATGCCCATCCACACAGACAGGACTATAGCAGCTAATAGAGCTGATATAGTACTGAAAAACAAGAAGGACAAGACCTTCCTTCTAATAGACATGTCCATACCCCTTGACATCAACACCTCAGTCAAGACTACCGAAAAGCTCAACAAGTATAAAGACGTAGAAATTGAAGTTGGGCGGATGTGGGGGCTCAAAACCTCAACAATTCCTGTCATTGTAGGAACCCTTGGAACTATCAAAAAGGGCTAAAAAATACCTAGACCAAATACCTGGCAGCATCAAAATCTATGAACTCCAGAAAACCACTCTCCTCTCCACTGCACATCTCCTCAGGAGGGCCTTGTCCATGAAATAATCATGGAATATCCAAGCATCCTTAGGTCCATGGTTTGGAGCCGGTTGCCTGGAGAATGAAGACTTGTAAACTAAAATAATAATAATGATAATAATTCTAATAATAAAATAATAATAATAATAATAATAATAATTCAAATAATAAAAATAACAATAATAAACTTATTTCAATATGACTATACGCTAAGAAAATCGTCAAGCAGATTTCGTTCACAAACCATGACTTTGGACTGTACCTGATCCCATGAAAAGATTGTGAAAAATCGTGCATTGGTGAATCTGGTCGATGTACTAAGAGGATTAAAGAACACTGCGTTGATATTAGGAGAGGTGCGCTCTCTTCAAGTCCTTTCATATACAAATTTAGACTAGAGGATCGATTTTAATAAAGCAAAAATTATATACAGGTCTAATAATTACATTGCAAGACGTATTGCAGAGTTTATCGTAATTGGTGCTGTGGACAATTATAGTTTGTCACAAGATCAATACACATTTAATCAATATACTCGTATATCTAACATAGCCGTCTCCTCAATCCACAAACCGCTCAAACCTACCAATCCGAGGAATTATTAGCGTGTTCCGTATAGTGACACGACCACTGTCCAGCAGTTAAATTCCTGTAATGTCATTATTATTATAATTTCTTTATTTTATTGCACCCATTTTATTTATTTTCGTTTGTCCACGGACATTATATATATTTTTGCCACTGCATTGCTTCATTATCATGCAGCTGACCATGGCGTAATAGGGCGGGTCATACTTTGGAGCAACCATATATTTTCATTAAATCCTTTAATGAGGGGTGCTTAAATGATAGATTTTCCGGTGTAGATTTTGAAACAGAACTCTATTTTGTTATACAATTGCTCCTACCTACATTAATTTCCATTGAAGTAAAAGTAAACTTTTCATTTCGTCACGAGCTTATGTAACCTATTTTTATTTAATCCAAGTACACACAAACACAAAGTAACTTCAAATTTACATGTTTATTGAGTGAGAAAAGTGTATGCAAAGCTCCACTATAGCTGTATGGGTCACTTTGGGTCATATTCAAAAGTTAAACTTCACCAGAGCACACAAATCTTGCTTTGACTCATTCCTGGACATCAGACGTCTACTTGTCTCCTGTGCCATGATTCCTCCATCCCTCTTTTAATGTGAGAAATACTTGGAAGAAGCCTCAGTCACAATTCTTACAACCATCTCAATGCTATGTAGGTGACAAGGCCAGTCAGGTACTTTCATAGGAGAGTCAATGAAGTTTTTCAATTCAGAAGTACTTAAAGAGCAAGTAAGAGGTGGCTCAGAGACATCCTCTGACCAATTGATCAGATCTCCTATCCTGGTAGCATCACAATTGATGTCTGGTGTCCTTATAAGCCTTACAAAGGAGTCTCCCAGTTGAGTATCTGGGTCCCCTTTTCGCCTGATGGTCTGTGTTCTTTTCACCGCTTCAGTTCTTTTCGCCTGATCTTCAGAGCATAGGAGGGATTGGAGGTTGGCTTCACTGTATGCATACCAAGCTGATCTCTTAACAGTTGGTAAAAAAATATCCAACACCTCCTTCCTCTGAGACTTAAGACAGTGAAGTTGAGAAAAAATGTGCCTAGGTCCATCGGTCCAAGAGTGCTTAATCTTAGCGTTAAACCAGCATGAGTAATATACACCAATGATAAACTCAACAATCAGTCGTAGATTCTTAAAGGCTTTTCCTTTGAGCTCATGTTTTGACACCCACAGCCGAAGAAGTATGTTAGCTGTGGTCAGTCAAAGACTGTGGTTTACTGGACCTATTTACAATAGAGAAAGCCCTGCAGGAAGCACTCCATCTCTGATTGCCGTTACAATTCTATAGCACTAGTGTTGATCAGTTGAAGGATCTTGCACCACTTCCTGAGATATCTTGGTAAGAGGAAGATCTAAAGATATTTGAATGAAATTTGGGTTGATATCCAAGTCTGTAACAAAATCAAGGAGCTTTCCTATTGCTCCGGAATATCTGTTGTCAGATAGTGTTGGGCCATCCAAGTTGATAATTAGATGATGGATAGGGAGTTCCCTAGTGTGCAGGTTACAGACCAACCAAACAAGCTTTCTGCCCAAATGGAGCTCCATTTTTCGCATTACTCCAGCATTTACACTTGTGTTTACATTCGTGGAGTCTCCTCCAATGGCCATTGAGCTTTTATCCGAACCCCTTTCCCTCAGCCATTTAAACATAGTCTTAGAGATCTTCTATGCATGTGATTCTTCTTTTGTTGCCTTTTCCGGGACAAAGTGGATAACGTAATTGCTCCCAGGCTCACTGATGTCAGTGTAATGCTAGTCTTTTTTTTTTGCTGTAAGCAAATTTTAACTTCCCTCTGCCTCCATCATAAAATTTGTCGCATCAATTGGTCCGGAATACGAGTATCTGTTGTCAGATAGTGTTGGGCCATCCAGGTTGATAATTAGATGACAGAGGAAGAGTTCCCCAGTATGCAGGTTACAGACCAACTAATCAAGCTTTCTGCCCAAATGGAGCTCCATTTTTTGCATTACTCCAGCATTTATACCTGTGTTTACATTCGTAGAGTTTCCTCCAATGGCCATTGAGCTTTTATCTAACCCCTTTCCCTCAGCCATTCAAATATAGCCTTAGCGATCTTCTCTGAATGTGATTCTTCTTTTGTAGCCTTTTCTGGGACAAAGTGGAAGAGGTAATTGCTCCCAGGCTCACTAAGGACAGTGTAATGCTCCTCTTTTGTTTTTACTGTAAACAAATTTTCACTTCCTTCTGCCTCCATCATAAAATTTGTCACATCAATTCGTCCATCAAAGAGAACACAAGAAATTTCCTTATCCTTCCTTAAGTTTACCTCAAACTTATGTACAATAACTGTCATTAGCTTTTCCTGTTCTCTCTTAACTTTATTCTTATCAATTACTTTACTTGTATCTTCCTCAGTAATGAATCCAGCATCTATTAAAGCTGCTGTTGCTATCGCTGCAATTGGTCTCAATCCGACATCATACCTTATACTAGCAAGAGCAATATTTGAGATTTCATCATAATTCTTTCTATTCCTAGTGGAAGATTCCGGCTCTTGGACATCTTCAAAAGTTACTTCATCACCCAAACTGTTGTCACCATCAGAATTTTCTGCCTCCAGATCTTCAACTTCTGCCAAAAAATGCTCGATTTCTTTTCTTGCTGCTTTTCCTGTTAAAACAGCACTTTCCTCCTTACCTTTTCTCTTTCTTTCTGGTATCCTTTATTTTTCTTTCCTTTCATCATAATTCTTTCTATTCCTGGTGGAAGATTCCGGCTCTTGGACATCTTCAAAAGTTACTTCATCCCCCAAACTGTTGTCACCATCAGAATTTTCTAACCCAGATCTTCAACTTCTGCCAAAAAATGCTTGATTTCTTTTCTTGCTGCTTTTCCTGTTAAAACAGCGCTTTCCTCCTTACCTTTTCTCTTTATTTCTGGTATCCTTTCTTTTTCTTTCCTTTCTGAAGCTCTTAATTGTCTATTATGCTCTGGAATATCAGGACCTCAAATTTGAAAGGTACCTTTACTTCCAACCTTCTCCTTTTGTCCTTTAATAAAGGCCAGTTCCCTAGTAGGTATTTTGTTCTTTTTACTACATCAGCAGTTAATGTGGACTTCAGTCTCACAGCCATTACAACCTACTTCCCTACAACTGGAAATTTGACATTTGCATGTCAATATATCAAATAACTTATCTAGTTTTGCGATGAACCTCTCTTTTACTTCAATTTTTCCTTTACGAAGGGAAACTTTTACTGCCTCCTTCCACACCTCCTTAAGATTTGATATTATTGTGACCTTTTGATTTACTACAGGTGGTTTAAAGAGAGCATTAGCTTTGATCCACTGATTAATCAAACCCTGATACCAGCTGGTCCACTTCATAATTTCTCCGGTCATCTTCACTTTGCTCCCTCAGGTAGATGCTGTACCTTAAAATATCTCTTATTGTTCGTAACTTAGTCAGATGAGAACTTGATTTGGACCTTGTCCTGATTTTTGCCATTGTCACACTAATCGCAGGTATATCTGCAAATGAAAAGATGGCACTTAGATTAAGAAATATTATCTACCAAATAATTATATGTTAATCTAAAATGATCCACATCCTTTACTAAGATTTCCCCCCAAAAATGTAAATGCTCTATAAACAGTTACCAGTTACAATTAGTTACTAGAACTGGCAACACTACTGGAATATTGCCTTCCACTGAGTAATGAGTACTGGCTCCTTGCAATTTTGGAGTTTGACCAAACTAAATTAAGGGTTATTTTTAACAGGTTTCCTACTCTCATCTCTCTCTAATACATCTTTACATTGTTTCAGACAAATATCTTTCAGACTAAATAAATGTATTGATGATAGAATACTGTAAATTTGATCTTTTATGGGTAACTAAAATAATAGTAAAATATAGTAAATGGCCCAGAACTAACAATATTTCAACTTCAAATTGATGTAAGTTAGATCAATCAGAATTTAACTTTTCTGCCAAAAGTTTGTTCTTTTCACTAATATTCATGATTTGAATACCCATCATCACCAGTTTCATAAAATTCTAGGGTATGACCTGCCCTAATGGCGTAAGCCGAGACTAGCTATGTTTTCTAGAAAATCTGATTCCTAATTGTAATTTCTCTTATTTAAGATAGGTTAGGTTAGGGTAATAATAAGAATTCTTTAATCCACCAGAGAAGTCTCCTGGAATTCCCCAACCCTCTTCAGGAGCGTTACATATACGACTAGGTTACCACCCATTTCTTTAAAAAGAAAAGCTTCGAGAGCCCCTTTGTATAAGCTAACGCTTAACTTCAACAGAAAACGAAGGAATGTGAATTTATCCCCGTGGATCTTCGCCCTCTCTATTTTTTCTTAAAAACCTTAAAATTTTTCTAAAAATCTTAAAATTAATATATTTTACTAAAATCTTTAATAATTACATTTTTACCCCAATATTAAAATTAATACAATTCTAGCAAAATCTTAAAATTAATACATTTTTACCATAATCCTAAAATTAATACATTTTTACCAAATTCCTATAATTAATGCATTTATACCAAACTCTCTAATTTATACATTTTACTCAAACCTTAAAATTAAAACATTTTTAATTAAATCTTAAAATTAATATATTTTTACCAAAGTCTTAAAAATAATACATTTTTCCTAAAATCTTAGAATTATACATTTTTACCAAAATCTTAAAATTATATATTTTACCAAAACCTTAAAATGAATACATTATCATTTTAAGGTTTTTGTAAAATATATAATTTTTTGATTTTGGTAAAAAATGTATTTATTTTAAGATTTTGGTAAAACCTTTTTACCAAAATCTTAAAATTAATTCCTTTTACCAAAATCTTAAAATGAATACATTTTTAACAAATTTTTAAAATTAATATTTTTCGAAAATATCAAAACTTATACATTTTTACGAAAATCTTAAAATTAATCCCGTTGTACTAAATTTAAATAGTTTAAAAACTCCCTAGATTTTAATTCAATCTAAGACCTGTGGGTGATCAGACGTTCGAAAAAGCATGTATGTATGTAATTATTGTAGGGTTAGGGAACCATTATGGCAGGTTTTAAGAACGTATGGAGAAGTGGTAAACTATTAGATGGTGTGATAAGTATTCATGATGGAAATAAGGTATTTGCTTGTGTGAAAGATAGCTGGAGTGGCTTGGTTTTTTTTCTTGTATTTTAAGTGCAATAAAAACGGGGCCGTATCACGCAGAAAGTTTGTAAGGGGAGATGTGTAAAGGGGTAAGGTAGAACAAGTGAAAATATGTACATTTAGCCGCAAATTCTCCCGGGAGAATTTGGCCCGGAGGTCGAAATGCAGCTGTTGGTGCGGGTTGGGGGGGACAAACCCCCAGATTTTCCATGGTATGCCTTTGTGAGTTAGTAACTTGGGCGGAGTAAGACGTGAGCGTGAGGTGTGGCCATAGATGGGAAGTGAGGCGAACCGATGGAAACGGGGGAAAGTGGCTGTGAGATTGACAAAGAATGGTGAAGGGGTAAGGGGGTGGGTATTTTCTATGTTGGTATCTGGCGATAACTTGGTGTTGGTGGCTAAGAGTGAGTGAGAGATATCTGGACATGTTGATCGAAGCCTTTGCCAGGGTACGTGTGAGAGGTGTAGGATATGCAAAGGGTTGAATTTTGAGGAAGTCAAAATAACGCTCTGGTAAGTTCAAGCTTCATCATTTTCCAAATTAATAAACTTGTAAGGTGTGGTGTTTATGGGTGAGAATGGGGTGGGAGGTGATATCAAAATCCTTGGTGTTACCTCTAAACATGAGTGACCTTTTAATTAGGAGGGATCGTGGGTGAAAGTAGCACAGGTAAAGAAGATTGCGACGACACCAAGGTATTGAGTAAATGGTGAGAATGTTCTGGGGCAAGTAGTGAACGGTAAAAAATTGAGTGTGGAATATGTCACGAATGTGCATGGGAGCATGCTGGTACCAGCGTTGATGTATAAGAGTGAGACTCTGGTATGGAAGTAGAAGGAGATCTCTGCAGTGAGAGCAGTGCAAATGGACAGTTTGAGATGAATGCTTTGTGTGTGAAGGGTAGGTAGCATGAGGAACGAATGGGGGAAGGAAGATGTTTATGGTGTGAAGAAGGGTGTGATCGAGGTTGTGGCCGATAGTTTACTGAGGTAGTATGGGCATGTAAGCAAAAAAAGTTGGAAAGAGTCTCGTAAAGAGAATAGACGAGAGTGAGTGTCAGGTTGTGCGAAGGTGTAGAAGGCGGCGATCAAAAGTGGGTTGACCGTGCGAAAGAGTGTTTTAAAGAAAGAGTAAGAGCCGCTGATGAAGAAAGGGCTAACTACGAAGAAAGGGCTGACCACGAAGAAAGGGCTGACCACGAAGAAAGGGCTGACTACGAAGAAATGGCTGACCACAAAGAAAGGGCCGCCGATGAAGAAAGGGCTAACTATGAGGAAAGGGATGACCATGACAAAAGGGCTGATCATGAAGAAAGGGCTGACCACAAAGAAAGGGCTGACTATGAAGATAGGGCTGAACATGAAGATAGGGCTGACCATGAAGAAAGGGGTGACCATGAAGAAAGGGATAACCATGAAGAAAGCGATGACCATGAAGAAAGGGATGACCATGAAGTGAGAGATGATATGTATTGAGTACAGGTGTGTGTGAAGTGTGGTTGTGAAAGGTCGTGCTTGGGGCCTTCTTTCCCTGATGAATTAAACCTAAATGGATGAGATACCACCACACATACTACCCCCATGAAGGGAAAATTTGGCATGTAACAATAATGGGGAGCTTTATGATTGATGGGGAAAAGGGGGTTCAGGTGAGTGAGAAAAATGTTACTATGAACGAAGGCCAACTTTGTTGTTTTATTTGCCTTTACTCAATCACCCTATTCATTTTTAAAAAGTGTTAATAATAATTACATTGTGTAACACGATTTTTGTCTTTGGGTAGCAACTGTAATTTTCTATTTTCTTGTGTCTAGAATACATTAAAAAACTGTTATTTATTTGAAACTTTGCTTTTGTGTCCAGGATAAGGATATTTATATAAAATTTACCTATTCCCTCTGGAAGGAAGTGGTGGATTTGAACTTTCATTTGCATAAAGTACAAACAAAACATTATACAAAAATAACATTTATTTATGCTAGAATTACATAATTGAGACAATTAAAATATTAGAAATGAGTGGTTTTCCGTGATTTACGCTTATACTGTAAATTACTTTCACGAATCAGCCCCCAAATATAGTCTACTATCAGATTTTCATTATACAATCCTTGATAGCGGCCTTCAAAGTCCAGTAGATTCTGATGAAAGAACTCAACATGCCCCTCGGAGTACGTTCCCATGTTCTCCTTAAATTTATCAAGATGAGCGTCAAAAAATATGGACTTTCAGGGACATCCTGCAACCCATCTTGCCCTAGTTTCTCACCAATTTATCAACAGGCTTTGCATAGTTGTCGGCATTGTGATTACCTAGAAAGACCAGAGCTAGTGCGATAAAGCTTCCCTCGCTGCCTTTTCAGTCCTAGTGAGCTTCGTGGGAAACTCCTTGCACTCCAAGATCTTTTAATATTTGTGGACCGACGAAGACCCCGGCTTCCACCTTTGCCGCAGATAGCATAGGAAATTTCTTGGAGATACTTGAAAGATACAGACTCCTTATCTAGAGCTCTGACGAATTGTTTCATAATGTCCAATTTTAAGTGCAGAGGTTGAAACAGTACTTTTTGGGGGGTTCAACAAAGGCTCCCATTTGACGTTGTTTCTCTCCACACTAAACTTGGTCCGTTGTGACCAATCGTAAAGCCGCCTTGGAGACACATCAAGAAGGCCACCATTTTGAAGTCTCCGATAACCTCGCAACCGTACTCGTCATATTTCAATGCATCTAGCAAGATTTTGTTACTGCTATATTCCTTTTTGAGCTGGACCGAGTGAGTAAGGGCAACAGATGGATACATGTTCTCGTTATAAAGCAGCACTGCTATGAGGCTCCTAGACGAGCTGCCAATGAAGAGGAGCCATCGTTGGGATTACAGGCGATTCCGATTGCCCCAAACAGACTGTTTACATTGTGACAAAAGCAAAGCTCAACTTGACGTGTAAAAAAGCTTGAAAAATACTAGTGACATTTTCTCTGACCTGATATTTGCACACTGTTATCTAACAAATCCCACTGCTTGAGTCTTGAAGTGAATAGATCGGTATTGGACTTTGTGAGACCAAGATCTCTGGCAAGGTCGTTGAGATCTTTCCTTTTGTGACGGCTAGATTTAAACTGATCTGTTGAGTAGATATTCTTTGTATTAATACAGTCAGTTTTTCAAAAGTATAAAAAAATCTCGAAAGTTCTAAAAAGCTCTACAGTTTATTTTTCACCAAATTAATGCTGCATCTATGTAGAATGTAAGAGAACTGCCATTGCTGTCCAGGTCGCAAAAATATAAGGGAAATAATAGCTATTACTACAGTATTACTGTTTCTATAGCTTTTTAAATACAGTATATCATATTTATACCATAACGGAAAAAAACATAACCCTTGAAACTTTTATATATTTTTACTAATTGCATCAAAATAATGTTATTTACCATCAATGGGCTTATTTAAAAATTCAATGTTGTAGCCACAAAAGCAAAGTTTTGTGATTAAAATTGACTTTTTATTATTTAATAGAGCCACTATCAATTGGGAAATAACACTTTTAATCCAAGGACAAGACAAAAGTGTAATTTTAGTACACAGTGTTATGCAAATTTCTATAAAAATCCCATACAGGTAATTTTAAAGTGAATTTTTTTATTTATTTACAAATTCGAACCTCAAAATCCGAAAACGTTTCTCAAATTGAAAATCTGCCAATACGATTTCGTCTGTGAGTGTAAGTCAATAAGAACGGAAAGTGAATGTACACTTACTGCTAACTTGACAAATTGGATGGTTTGTTGTCGTAAAGACTTCAAAATAGTTTTCTGGACCATTTCTTACGAGAGCTGAAAGAAATTGTGATTCAAATGCAAGAGATGGGAAATTAATTGCCTCCACGACGATTTTACCTTTATTTACGAGCTCTTGAAAGTAAAAGATTGAGTCTCATTTGATTCTACAAGATTGGAAGAGACCAGGAGTAATTATATTTTTCAAAATAGGTCCTAATTTAATTTTTTCTTCAATAACTGTAGGTATTTACAAGAAGCCCACGAAATGTAAGTAAATAGATATGACAATTTCACTTCGGAGAAAAGAGAAACTATGATTGCAAATTAACGTTTCAGGAAATCAACAAAATTGGAAACATATAAGATACCGGAGAAGAGAAGGAAGGCGGAAAAATTCTGAGATACCCATTGCAAAATGCAACCGCCTCAGAATTTGGGAGGAGAAACTTTTTGAAAGCTTTGCCACTGAAGTCAGAAAGTGAACTAGAGAAGTTACTTTAAAATGCACTAGTTGGCATCGTATTTTTACAAATTCTAGATATTTATTACCGAAACTAGTGTTATTCTTTTTCGTTATTACACTATTTCTGAATTAGTGTTGGTAGGCATGCGTAGAAGTCTTAAAATGAACACAAATCTAAATAGAGAGAAGAAGGAAAATCGTTACTCTTCCCTATTCACCTTCTACGGGCTCATTTATCGCAATTTCCTTTTGTTCATTTTGATCGTGATGACAACACGTGTTTAGATGTCTTGTCTTGTCAGGAGTTTATACCTCAACCAATTGCAAAGAGGCTTCCGCACACAGTCTGAAATGCAGGCTTCTCGTCGCTTGTTCAGCCGCCATGACTCAATACAAAGACAATAGCCACTTGTCACGACACAAAACAACTCATAAACACATTAAGATTTAAGTCTGGGCTTTGCGGAGGCCATTCCAAAGGGGTAATCCTCATTTCTCCAAAGCAATTCTTGGTGTGAAAGGATGTATGACATGGGGCATTGTCATGTTCAAATATAAGTTCATTTATTGGGATTGTGAAATACTATTTCTGGATAGATGACTCTAAAACTTGTGGCAACATAGTAGTAAAATTGTGGAGTTCATTCTTCACTAGCAGAAAAGCATCGCTCATGGCTTTGTTGAAGACATGCAGCCCTACAATGATGAAATCGCATCTATGCCTAAAATGTGGAGTGGCAGTTGATTAAAATATTATTAATTTTAGGAGTGTCTAATAGGTGAATCAAATCCTCATCTGATTAGATGAACCGTAGTAAACTGACTGAGATCACAAATAACAAGTATTTTCTATCAAGGCGGATTAAAGAAGCATTCTTAGATCAATCTACCGAGGGATGGATGAAGTGTAGTAAAATGATTGAGATCGTAAATGATGAATGATATTTATGAATGCGAGTTAAATAATCCTTCCGAGAAGAGAATAGTGATGTATTTATGTAGAACAATATTGGATGCAACTTTTATAATTTACTGTGAGCGGAGCTTATGCAATATGACTTGTACTCGCTTACATAAGATAAGAATGCGTATGTATGTTCTAAAAGTCACTAGAAAATGAGTGGTGGCTTTATGTGGTACAGCAGAAACCATAAGAAAAGTATGGAGGAATTCGGTTCTAGGATATCAGCTGGAATGTAGATGCATATCTGTCCGAAATTGAGGTTTATGACTATAAATATAATAAGGGCTTAATGAAGACATTTTCCAAGCAAGAGGAAAGTCTCTGCTAAAGGTGTGAGAGAGCAGAAATGCTATATCCATAATATCTACGATATTTGCAAAACACTCATGACATTTTCTAAAGCAAGATTCATAATTTCCTGAATACTTTTTCTCTTGCAAATACTCCCAAGAACTTGTATAATTATCTCAAGGAGAGAAACAAAAGCTAAAGGCCTTCGGTTTTTAAATCTTTCAAGTGTAATCAGAGACTTCTTAAGTTAGTTTGCTACCGAAGAAGAATAATAGTCTCAACGTGCATTGGACTGATGGCGATCCGACTGGGTTTTATTAGGTTAACTCCCATTTTCTTTACAAATATTTATACTAAACTAATTACTCGACTTCATGTGGAGTATCGCCACAATTAACCAATGAACATAATTTAATCTTTCATTGGCTATTCGCCCATGGCGTATTCTTCCGTCGGTTCCTCATCCTAAGGGAATCTGTTAAGAATATTATTTTTTTAAATCAACTCTCTTTTTCGGACAAAACTGAATCTATGTAATTCAAGTGAATCGTCAAAATTTGAAGGGAAGAGTTAACCTCTTGCTTGAACTTATCTAAGACAATGCGCCAAAGTCCGTTTCCCTGCTTAAATATATGTACATATATTTATATATCACCTAAAAATGACTTTGACCACTACATCCTTTACACAATTAAAAAAGAAATCATACAATTTACTTTCAAAATTCTGTTCATAACTAAACGACTGTTTGTACTTTAAATTCCTCTCTTCGCAACCTTTTTTTACCTGTAAGCTGTGAAACGTCCCCCACTACTGCTAGGGCGGCATGGTGGAGGAGATTTATTAGAAGGGAAGAACACTCCGAGGGCATGGCGCTCCATTAGGAGAAAAATAGGTGAATAACGAACGAAAGAAGAAACAGGATAGATGAAATGGACGCAAGTATTTCACAGCTGATCGGTCCCAAGATAATATGAGCAATTGGACGACCTCGTAGCAGAAACCAGCAAGAAAACTTTGGTTAATTAAAAGCGAGTAACAACGTGGGTATCGCCCGCCTAAAGCTTGTATGGGAAAAATTTGAAAACAAAGTGATAAAGATAGGGAAAGCTAAATTGTGTGGAAAATATATGACGGCAGATCCACCTTTGAGACTCGGGGCTGGAAGAGCGCGTAATCATCGAGCTTTCACCTGCTGCATATTAACGATGCCACACCTAACACCCCCTTGTGGGGTACATACAGGAGCCGGGAGAGCGTGTCACTCTTATGTTTTAGGTGCAACTGGGATTATACCTCTGCTAAACTATCAGCAAGAGATCGATAAACTTTGTTTCCAATTTTGCCATATTTTTTAAAGTCATCCATCTTGTTTTTGGTGTTCTTTTCGGTTGTCTTTTAATAATTGGATTTCAATCAGTAATTTTTCTACCACATGGCCTGTCCAACTCCATTTCAGGTTTCTTATAGCTTCTAAAATATTCTGTAATTTAGTTTGTGCACGTATCCAAGTGGCTGATTTTTTGTTACGCCAAGTTATTCCCATCATAATGTCTTCATAGGCCCTTTGTAATGTTTTAAGTTTCATTGTAAGTTTTTTAGTCAGATTCAAGTTTCAGCTCCATAGGTCATCGCTGAGATTATGCATTGGTTGAATAATTTTCTTTTTATGCACATTGGCATTTTGCTTTTGAAGATGATGTTTGCCTTTCCTAATGCCTTCTAGCCTAGAGTGCTTTTTGCGCAAGATTTCTTGATCTTTTTCAGATGACATTGTAATCTGCTCATTCAAATAGGTAAATGAATATATTTGTCGACAATTTAAATTTGTCGAGCTTTGGTTGGTTTGTCATGACTATTTTTCCTAAGATTTTATTTAACATCGACTCATGCTTGTCAGGTCAACTTCTTGACCCATTGTTTGAATCTATTCTAGGCTATCAGCTATGATGGAAATATCATCTGCGAATGCCTGGTGATTAAGGTATTCCCCAAATCTTAATGCCTTTGTTCTGCCAGTTTAGTCACTTGAAGATTTCTTGTAGACAAGACGTGAACAATTTCGGAGAGATAGTTTCTCCTTTTCTTACACATTTCTGTAATTGAAAGAAGACTGAATAGTATGTAACCTAATGTATGATCTGCATTTTGCAATTTCGTATATGTGTCCTATCATATTTATGTAGACCGGATATCTATTTGATTTTTTCAAGGCTGTTATGATCGCTGGTAGTTCTATTGAATGAACTGCTTTATAGCAGTCTACAAATAGCAAGTGTAGAGGTATATTGTACTCTGAAGTTTTCTCAATGTGCTGGTTGAGAGTATGTAGTTGGCTAATCGTTGGGAAACCTTTTCTGAAACCAGCTTATTCTTTCTGTTGTTGGTTATCAAGTTGGTTTTGCATTCTGTTGGTAATGGCCAGTAATCTTGCCTTGTTTAAGATATACAGTGAAAAGGCAAGCTAGTTTATATACACTGACATCTCCAGAATCTTTCACTGAGTCCGAAGTGATGTTCTCCGGATTCGGTGCTTTGTGGCTTTTCATTGGTTTCATTTCAATAATAATTTATGATTTGAAAATGGTTGGGACATTATTGTTTTTTTTTCTTTTCTTGAGTACAACTTTTCATAGTATTTACTCATTTGTTCTTTTAACTATTCTTTTTCGATGATTATATCAGCTTCCTCTTTTATAGCTTAAATGTGAGATTTTCCTTTTTGAAGTCTCTTTTTAGCCATTTTACGAGTATACCCTTCGACATTAGTTTTATTATAATGTCTGATGTCATCTAGCTGTTTCTTTTTAATAAGCTTGTTTAGTTCTGCTAATAATTCACTTTGCTAGTTGGTGTTTCTTGCTTTAAGCTCTTTGCTCTTCTTCATTAGGCTTAGAGTTTCTTCTTATGGGAGATTACGCATCAAGCTCAGTTCGGAGACGGTTTTAATGTACACAGAGCGTACCAAGTATCCTTAAGGAATTGATATCTCTAAAGTCCCTGGTCACTGTATCTACCATACCATAGTCATTAAGAATATGGATAATGTTGAGATTTTTTTCCTGGACATGCATATGTTACAGGAAATAGGGCTCTGATGAAGAGATCAGGCTGTCTGCACAGACTAGGCAACTAGAAAAAAACATTTTCTTTCCCCAATTCTGACTATATGGCAGGAAAGAGAACAGCCCTTAGTGAAGCATAGCAAAGAAGATAAGTGACGACGATTGAGGATTTACAGTTTCGTGTCATTTTGCCCCAAGGCTTCGGTAAACCTACTCCAATGCCTTGACCAATATCGTGCTATTTTCTGTCGATTCCGAATCGGGCTCACTTACGGGACGCAGTGACATCTGATGGAGTGGTTCCCTGAGCCTTTCGGCGAACACTACTTGGCATCCCAGGCTGTATCTCCATTTTGATGGAGTGTACTAGTCTAGTGGAGCTTTATGCGTGATGACTCTGCCGGTTGAATGACGAGTGAGGTCGATACCACTTGTACTTCATCTCCTTCCTAAGATATGATATTTTTTTTAAATTATTGGTTGGCGCTATTATTGATTTGAGAGGCAAGCCTTCCCTGTGACACCAGAGCCTGCTTTTTTATCTTTGAATTTTGCTCCTTTTTGTTGTTCTTGTTTTTTTAATAAGCCTGAATATAGGGGTTTCATGAACCTTGGTGGTTATGCTGTCGTTGGTAGTCGCCAGATAAGTTGGGTAAAACTAAAAAAAAAGGTACTCAGAACAGTGTGTAGGTTCAGTATAAATGTCTGGTGAAAAAATACATACTTCTGTCTGTTTCCGATTGTAATTTACAATTTATGGTCTTATCGTTATTAAATACTGTACTAAAAAAATAGTATTATTAAATATTTGGTAGAAAATTTATAATGTTATTTTTAAAATTATAAGCTCAACAGTTTTTTTTATGGCGAATGAATAACAATAGCAAACACCAGCTTTATTGTCTAAGTTCCTTTAGCCGATTTAGTAAAATTTTGATGTGCTGAATCCAAAATCACATTGGTCAGGTCAACTTTTTGATTTATTGCAACATGATTTTTAAAATTATTATTTTACATGTAAGGATATTTTCTATTTATATTATGCAAAAATCTTTCTTATTTCTTTAAATAAACAAATTTTCCAGATTATATATGAGGCATCTTTTGACTTACTGGCATTATTTTTCTTTTGCAGGTAAATGAAATGATGTATTCTGCTACATCTGCAGTGAATACATCGTTGTTCCTAACAGGAATCCAGTTACAAGTTTCATAAAGCATGCTTAACATGCTCATTTTGGTATGAAACTTAGTCACTAGGAAAAAGCTAGGTTGTCACACATGGTATGCAAGACATGCACCGAGTATCTGGGTTGTTGGACCAAGGCAAGAATAATTATCTGAAGTTTAGAGCTCCCATGGTTTAGAGAGACCCCGTAAACCATGCCAGTGACTGATACTTCTGCGCTATTGATTTAACTGGAATCAACAGAAAAAACCGGAGCAGCTTCAAGTATCCTGATCTTCAATAAGATCATAGTCCTGTAGCTCCTTGTGATGAAATTCCAATACCTCTCCTTGAAAAACTTCCTAACATTAGTGACGAAGATTCCTCTACTGTTGAAGAAATTGAGGAAGTACTAGTTTTTGACGATGATATTCCACTTCCTTTATCTCAAATGGAGCTAAAGAATCTAGTTCGTGATCTCAGCATCCAGACTAAAGTAAATTGAACTCCTCTCTAACAGTGCTTGCATCACCTTCTACCGCAAAAGACACCAAAAGTGCATCCGTTTTTTCTCTGAAGAGAAGGACTTAGCCGTGCTGTACAGATAGTGCGCACCTTCTACACAAGTTTGGAGTGCCACAGTACCAATTCTACGATTGGAGACTGTTCATTGACAGCAGCAAGCAATCGCGGAAATGTGTTCTGCCTCACAACGGCAACCAGTTTGCCTATTTACCCCTAGCTCACTCGACTACACTGAATAAGAAGTATGAAGTGGCACTGTATGTGCTGGAGAAAATTCGTTATGTTCAGCATTAGTGGTTGATTTTTATTGACCCTGAAGATGGTGAAGTTTTGTTGGAATAACACTATGGGTCATGAACTACCCGTGGTTTTGTGCATGCGGGATTGTATGGACTGAACTCATCATTATACAAAAAAGGACTGCCTTGTGTGGGAGGAAATGGCGCCTTGCAGAGTAAGAAACATCATAAGCAACCCTCAGGTTGACAAATACAGGATACTCTTTTGACCGCTGCACATCAAGCTCGGTTTGATCAAACAGTTCACCCAAACTTTGGACAAGAACGGTGGCTGCTTCACTTACTCGTGCGACGCTTTTTCCGGATTGACCATGGAAAAGTTGAAAGTTGGCATATTTGACGGTCCTCAACTCCGTCAACTTAGATATCGATCCAGAATTTGAAAACTCAAAGAACGATGTTGAAAGGGAAGCCTAGAAGGCAATGTTCTGGTCGTGAAAAACTAGGAGTTCGAAGAAACGGAAGTTCATGTACTGAATTCTAAATAATTATGACCTAATATCCAATTTATATGTACTTACCTTTATCAATATCTACTATCCAATGTACAGTAATCAATTTTTGAAACATGTAATTAATAAATTTCTAGAAAACGATGTTGATATCTTAAAAACCTATTTTGGATGAGAAATATTAACAAAAATCAATCAAAAATATTACAAAAATGTAATCGATTTAGTTATAGGATCGGATTTTTAAAAATTCGACTTGGCACAAAAACTTGACCTGATCAGAGGAAAAAGATGTCAGAGGAAACGGTGCAAGATTATCCTTAATCAGTTAAAAAAAATAGATGACTTACAAAATTTGTTGCTTTGTAACCCAGTGCATTGTTTTATATATATATTTAGAAACATATCCTATGTTCGATCTTAGGGGGTGGGTTGAAGGTGCAGTATTGGCGATTCTCGCCAATATCGATACTGTTGTCTACTTTGGAGCGTGGCCCAAATCACCCACTTTTTCCTGCTACGAAAATTTGGATTTAAAAATAAGAAAAGTCACTTTTCATATGCCATGTTTTATAAATGCTGCCAGAAGGTGTTTATAGAATTTTTGGATCAAGAGAGACGCCGTTTATGAGCTATACAGGGTTGTTTTATGGGGAAGATTCCATTTTCTTCAGAACAGTCGTCGTTCTCCAGCTTATTTTCATATGACAAGAGAAACGGAGCAAATGAATTCATAAATGATAAAACATTTCGTCTCAGGACGGATCCTTCCCTTAAAATAAAAATAAAACTTTCTAAAAGGTATTAAAGGCCACCTCTTAAACCTATGGTTCAGGAAACCCATTTTATTAAAACGTTTCTTCTTATGTACAGTTGGAATTTTCAAATTAAGTCGCGTATGTGTTTGGGAAAAGTGACATTATTTTTTCCACAGAGTCTTCTAGCAACCCGTTTGGGTTAAAAAATTTAGACAAATATTTAAATTCCCTGAAAAAACTAGTGTGGGAGGAACGAATGTTTTTTAGGAAGGAAAAATAAGGTTTTAAAAGAACATATTTTGTAAGAGAGGTCACGGAATCTAAAACCGCTCAGTTTCTGGAAAGTGAAGCGGGTTTAAAGAAAGTGATTTAAAGTGGTTTAAAGAAAGATATAAATGTCAAGGAGGGGAGAAAACATTGCTTTTTTCTCTCATTCTTATAGGATGTTTGGGGTGAATAGTGTTGACAAAAGGCAAGAAGTCGTTTCGAAATAGTTCACAATTTAAATAATGCAATATACCATGCACAAGGCGACCATACATCATTAGCTTAATGACCACCCACAAGAAAAAAGGAAGGGAGATTTCGATTGCTTTCGTATATATTTGCGAAGACCTTCTCAAGGAATGAACAAGGAGGCAGAAGACATTAACTTATATGGAAGAGAAATATGGCCCTACTTCCCCTAACACTAAGTAAGGGAGGCAAAATCAAGGAGAAATTTTAATTTGAGACCTGATCAACGATCTGATAATGGGATCAAACAAAACAAAGATACGATTTTTAAATGAAAATTGGGGAAAGTCTCAATGTCTACACCTTTTAACTTCTACTTTATACATTCTACCATATACCTTTTCATTAAATGACATCATACATCAGGTTTCAAAGTAAAATTCTCCTTGATTTTGCCTTCCTTACTTACTGTTAGTGGAAGTAGGGCCCTCTTTCTCTTCTATATATGTTAATGTCTTCTGCCTCCTTGTTCATTCCTTGAGAAGGTCTTCGCAAATATAGACGAAAGCGCCCAGAATCTCCTTTCGCAATAGTTTCAGAATTGTGACTCACGTACTACTTTGTGAGCTCTTATTCATCACTTAATCATCTTATTCATCACTTTAATGTTTCTAGGTTCCTTTCAGCAGTTGCTCTTCAACCACATCATCCAAATGCGATCAGCCACGGACCTAAAGTGATAACCCGTTCCCTCAGCATATATTTGACAGGAGATCTTTCTATTAGCTGTGAAGATGACATCCGTATGATTTTGGGCCCTCCTGGTCCAAAAACCCACAGGATCATCTGCAACTATATATCTTATAAATATTTTTACTTTGTTTATCTTCCCCGCTTTATTTACAGATCTCTCATTACAAAATTGGGCAGATTCTCTGGTTTGGTTTCATTTTAATTAAAAAACTTTTAAAAGTGTAGATTTATCTTTAACTGCTAAGGTTAAAAATCCTCTAAACAGTGGAACGTTAAACCCGTGTGAGCCGAAGTTCGCCTGCAAGATTACCCGCTTGATAATGTCCATCATTTAACCGAAATTAATATGTTTACAAATACAAATAAAACTTTTAAAGTTAGCCATAGGAATCGAAAAGGGAGTTCAAGATTCAATAACTACCGAAGGAAAAGCTGAATGGTCCTTTAGCGAGCGATTTGCAAACTCATATCTTATTATCGTATTGGAAATATCAACATAACCTAACCTACTGTAGGTTAAGTTTTCGCCCTTACTTAAGAGAGTGAAAGTGCTCGCAGGCAGCCCACTAAAAAGTCCAAAACAAAATATGACATATATTACCCAAACTACGTCACATGCCAGAGTTACACTTTCACCAGAGACCTTTTCTTACAACTTAAGTCTAGTCTTTAACTCGATATTACTAAGCCAGCGAAACTATTTTACCAGGAAGCGATTTTTTCACTCTTCGACTTAAAGCCTACATCGCTTAACTTTGGCCGAGTTATTCTTTCACCGGAGAATCCAAAATTTCACATTCTTCTCTTTCCTATCTTTTCCCAATTTTTCCCACTATACCCTCTAACTATATACTTATTATAGGGCTCTTGCTAGCCGAGTGGAAACGGCGTTGGTCCGCTAACGTCGTGGTACCGGGTTCGATCCCGGCATGAGCTGACACAAACGTCAGCGCACGGAGAGATCTGGCTACCGATTGGCGGACGCGCTCTGCTCACCCCTGTACTGGGGTGGGTAGATCTTACACTTCCACTCACCCACATAGCCAATGACAATACTGCTTTCTTTCCTCTCTAGTCTTCGCGGCACAACACACACACTTTCTCTTTTCCAAGGAATCCTGCCGATGGGTATCTATATCCACATACCTCTGACGCGGAACAGGTCCCTCTGTCCCAGGGTGACGAAGGCTTCCACCTGAACGCTGTTTGGTGTCAAAACATAATATTTCCTGGTAACTTTCCTCAAAGAGGACCGGCCCCTGGTGCCTTCGGGTTCACCGGCGATTGTCATACTGACTGCCGTGGTATAGCTCTATATACCATACATACATCTATTACACAGGCCTGCGTTTGAAAAAAAATTTTATGTTCCCCAGGATTTCTTTGTGGTTTCTTAATGAATCCAACCTCCTGAGCTCAAAAATGAATGTATATTTGTTCAATCAGGTCAGATTTTCTCAGTACAGCATACACCATTTTCATTGAGATTACCTCATTTTTTCTGAATTAAAAAAAAAAAACTTTCTCTATCTAATGATGCATTATTACTGTTATATCATATAAACAGGAATACACGTATGTAAACTATAATTCTTTTAATAAACAAAAAATAAAAGAATGCAACATAATAAAGAAAATAATTATAATTTCGAAGAACAGACGCCCTTGACGATTTTCGTTTGTGCCTGTCATCTGGTGCATCACGCTTCAAACACCAACAGTAGTCAGCAAGCATGTTTCCGTTCCATTTACACTGGTACCTGGATTCCATTGTTTTTATTTCCTGGTGGAATCTTTGCCCCTGTTGTTTACTGTAATCCCCGCAGTTGTCGGGAAAATAATCCAGATGGGACTGTAAAAAGTGTATCTGTATAGACATTCGAGCTCCCAAATGTTTGAGACTTGTTAAGAGCTGATTGACCAGGGCAAAATATTCTACTAGGGTTATTTTATTGCCTAGAAAATTGTTAACTAGAGCTTTGAAAGCTTTCCAGGCATCTTTTTCTATGTCTTTCATTGATGCATCAAATTGCTGATCAAGTTCCTGATTTGAACTCCATCAAAAATTCCCCCATGGAGCTGAGCGTCACTGATTTGTGGAAATTTTTGAAGAAGAAATTTAAAAGCTTGGCCTACTTTATTAAGGGTTTTGACATAATTTTTCATTATGCCAAGCTTCATATGCAGTGGAGGGAGGAGTATTTTTTGAGGAGGCACTAAAGGTTCAGCTATCACATTGTTTGATCTAATTCTAAATGCTTCTCATGGAGGCCAAACCTTCTTCTCATAGTGCATACTATCTGCACGACTGTCCCATAAACATAGGAAACAGGGATGCTTCGTGTAGCCTGTTTGCGTCCCAAGCGTGAGAGATACTACCTGAAAAAAATTTAGCACGGTATGTAAATTCAGTATAATATTTCTAAAAACAAATTCAAAGTAATATTTCTTAAAACAATAAGAATATGAATATGTACTGAAAAATCCTGTATGCCGATGCATTAAATCATCGTATTGGAACTAATTGGATATATGTACATCTTATTTTGAGTTTATTGAGTTGTGTTGTATACCTTCTCCATTAGGATAAGTTCCCCGTTAACCCAATAGGATGAATTAACCTATAGGGATACACTTCAACAAAAAATATAACTAAAAAATGACTCATGATTTCCAGATTTGCATTCTTGTAAAATGTAAGTTGACCAAAAGGTGTATACAAGTATTAACAATTAAAAATGAAAATGTCAATATCAAAAAGCTTAGAAATGCCAAGTGTAAAATGATCATACCTTTAAGTCACCACATATCCTCCACTTATAGCTAGAGTAATTTATTGCATCCAGCATTTTTTTCATATTTTCATAACTTTCAGTAAGTTGGATTGAATGGCCTATAGGAACGGAAGCTATCTTGTTACCAATATTCAGTAACACAGCTTTTAAACTGCTACTGGAGGAATCTATGAACAGTCTCTATTCTAATGGGTTGTAGGGAATTCCAAGGGCCTCAACAAACCTTTTAATATTGGCGCAGTATACTAAAGAGCTGGAGGAATGCTGTAAAAAATAGCTTCGAAACTCTTGTTCTCTATTTCTGTACCCCCCTAAATGTTGTTTCTTAAGCGAGAAGATTACTTTCACGAAGTCGAGAGCCAAGAAGTTGTGTATTCGCCTTTGAAACCCCCAGATCCCTGGTTAGGTCATTTAACTGAACTTGAGTATATGGTCTTGCGACCATATCATGTGTGGAAACCTGATAAGACTCAGATGTGTCATAATCTTGGTCAACTTCCATATTAATCTCTTCATGTACCTCTATATGTTCAGGGGGAGAAGGAAAAGGAATTCCTGGGCCATGGGGCAGGGGTTTGATGGCAGAAGGAACATCCGGATATGCCACACTATGTTTATTCTTCTTATTTATACCTGTGGAAAATATAATTGCATATTACATAAAGGAATGGATTTGGAGTTGCAGATAGTACATAAATGTTTAGTAAAGGATATGTTCATGCTGAAGTGAACTACGTTAGTTTTTAATTTTATGCTAAGTCTTTGCATAATAATGACATTTTCAGAAGCCAGTATAATACAGAAAGCTTAAATACTTGATACAATGCTCACCTTTAAGATTTGTCATGCAAAAATAGCAGTCCGTAGTGCGGTCCTTGCCATCTCTCCACACCATGAGAACACCAAAAGAGAGGGACTTCTGTTCGCCCTGACTCCAGCGTCTTAAACTTATGTAGCATCCCTTGCAGCAGATATGTGGTGCAAAACTTTTATCTTGATCTCTTAGCCTAACTCCAAAATATGCATGATACAAAGATTTAATTACAGGAGGGATTGTACTTTGCTGCTCGGGAAAAGTCACTTTGCCGCAAACATAGCAAAATCTATCGGAGCTATTCTTACATTTTCTGTTCATTTTTAACTCAACCACTATTATTATTATTCTTATTATTATAATGCTAAGCAATTTTTAACCTGCTAAATATAACCTATTTGCATAATTACTTAAAATGTACACAAAATTTACTGCGAATAGAGCAGTGCAAAAACTATTGAAATTTGATGTAATATAGGAGATGTATAAACTATAAAATTATTATCACCCCCTGTATCGCAAAAACTGGAGGTGATAGAGAAAAACAGATGACAGATTCGGATTTACGAGGTCAATTTTATTAAGAAACACTACAGAAAACCTAAGGTACATTTTTGACGCAGACCAGTGTTATATTTGATTCTAGAGTGCGCGGGGGTTTCCTTTAATAATTCTGGGTAGGCCGAGGTCCGGTTACAAGGTCAGATCCTGGTAAAGGAGGGCTAGTGTAATAGATGCTACTTTACATCTTGGTATTGGCTGAGAGTTCCAGAACTCACTTAGTTACAGGCTGTTCCACGGCTATGATGAGCTCAAGGGTCGGAAAGTAAAGGAGTCGGCAAAAATAGACTTTAATAAATCTTAATAATTAAAGTTAAATGATACAACAATAAAAACACATATAAGACAAATAGTTCCAGTGGTCAACGGGCTAGTACGAAGACTAGGTATTTAAAATGCAATAAAATTAGGTAGGCTGGATGGAATTAAGATTTGAGCTTGACACGGGGACATGGTAAGCACACAAATGGTAATGGGCAACGGTAGACGGCAATTATAGAATTTTGGGGAAGCTAAAATATTCGTTACAATACCTTGTACAAAAATGGAGGATTTGGGGGAGACGATGGTCGTTTCCGGCGAAGCGGTGAGATGATGGTTGGGTCACTTCGACGGGGTCCAGGGCCAACTTGTTTGTAGTTGAAGTATTCTTTGGAGATGACGGGGGGGGGAGCAAAGCCTTCGATAAGGAAGTAAGGGAGGCTGGGAATTCTTCCGGTGTTAATTCCTTTGAAGAAAACGGAGAGTGAGTTTCTCCGAGACGTCAAACGGTTTTGGTTTGGTCGATTATGCGTAATCAAGGGGGAATTACGCTAAGATTAATCTTCACCGAACCATTTTGGGATAAGACTTGGTTCTTTTCTGGAGATGGCGTCGTTGAGCCGAGTCAGACGGGGGCTGGAAGGAGGGGGGAGGGGGGAAGACTTCTTATCTTGTTTAAATACTCGGATTGATAAGGGCTGCATTCCATGAGTCCGCTCCCATACTTTTACACGCTTTTGAGTATCGAAAATTGCTTAAAATTAACAACGAGGCCCATCACATGGAAACAATGCTTAAAAGCGACGCTATTTCCCCCATCCTGTGCCGGTTCCCTCACACAGACCTTTATGTCTAGTTCATTATTCGGTCGAGATGCTCCTGGATAAAGGCAGGTTGACGAACCACCACCACTACGACAATAACTACTACTATATATTATCTTCAACTATAAAGTATATTTTTCCTCTTTTTGTGTCCAAGTCCATTTCCAAGATAACGCACCAAGGAAGGAATCAGGAAAAACAAACGCTTCTGCCATTTTGATGTGTGTTAACAGTTAGAAAGCTAAAATTGACAACTGGTACATGTTTGTCTTACTTACAACCCTTAGATCAACCATAATAGAGAAGTCGGCAACAACTAGATCCTTGGAACCAGTTTTTAAGTAAAATCGTCCAAAAAACTTCTTCTTTTTTTTTTAGATATAATTAAAACCTGTCTAATTTGAGGTGTGGCTTAAAGACGAACCAGTCTGAGATCCAGAAACCTTTTTAAATTTGTAATTATATGACAAAAGTCATATAATTTGTATTAAAGAATAACTAAACCCTTACCCTTATAAGGTTTGGTGATAACCACGTGTTCTTTACCAACACAAATTCCTAAAAATATCAGTAATTTTCTATATAAAAAGTGAAGAAAAAATTAAATTCCAAGATAAAAGATAAACATTTGGGGCAAAATAGAGGAAAAAGAGAAAAAATAATCACTAGTTTTAATTCCTCAGGAATTTTCTTAAAGTTTTCTAAAAAATGCCATTGTCCAAGTTTGAAAGAAAGAAGCTTAAATTCAAATCTCGAGATGAAAGTTACAAAGGCAATTATAATAAACAAGGACAACAGACCTAAGTCGCATGCTCCCAATTATTCTGACCTATGACCTTCTGACCCTTATATGACCTTACGACTTTAAACTTTTCAATAATTCCCAAACTAACCAGGCAAGGACCTTTGCAATTAAATAATTCAAAAAAGAATGTAAAACAACATAAAGGATTTCAAATTCGTTAGAATCAGCCGAATAGTTACCATGTTATTGCTAAAAAAACTCATTGAAAAATAAAAAAGGTTACCATCCGACCGACCCACCGACCCACCGACCGACATAATAATTTATAAGAGACGCGACTAAAAATATAACCGTATTTTCGTAGCGAGTTAAAATGTTCAAGTAATTTAGGGTCATCCGCATAAAGATGTGTGTGTAACAGGGGTGCTGCCTATGTTACAATTGAAACCTAGAAGCACGCCTTACCCACCCTACTGCTCCAAGAGAAACTGGCGATCTCTCTCGGGTCGCCTTTTGCATTTCTTTTATATTTCCAACTAACCTTTAAACGCCTGGATAGACCCAATTACGGCTGAAACAAGGAGCTAAGCATTCTGAAAAAATTAGCGTCATATTTTTTTATTTGAGATTGATATAGTTTTCGATGTTTTAAACTAAAAGCAAAACAAAAGCAGGCATAATCGAGGGAAGAGGTACTTTAAACTTTGATTTACATAAAAACAAGGTCTGCTGACCGAAAGTCGCGTGTTCTCACTTATTCTGATGTATGACCTTACGAACTTCAAAACTTTCAATAATTCACGGACTAACCTTGGGCAGACCTTATATCATTCGAAATATAATGTAAAACAACATAAGGGTTTCATACATCGTTAAAATCAGTCGAATAGTTATGATGTTATTGCCAAATAATTCCCCGGCTCACCTAGTGAGGTCTTTGGCAATTATATCATTTGGAAGAGAATGTAAAACAACATAAGGTTTTTCATATTTCGTTAGAATCGGCCGAAGAGTTACAATGTGATTACCAAAACAAAGCAAAACGGGGACCCATCGACCGAACCATATAGTGAGACATACGAGTAGAGTCGCCCGCGACTAAAAATTTCTTGTTAACTTTGAGGAGGAAAAGTAAACATTTTAAACTGATTTTACTTTTAGTTGCGTGCACTCTATATCTCACTATGTCGGTCGTTCGTTTCCCGTTTTGCTTTTTTTTTTTAGTAATGACATTGTAACTATTTGGCCGATTTTAAGGAAATTTGAATTCCTTATATTGATTTACATTCTTTTTCGAATGATATAATTGCCAAGGTCCTCCCAAGCTTAGCCCGAGAATTATTTTGTTTTAGCAATAACATCATAACTATTTGGCCGATTCTAACGATATTTGAAACCCTCATGTTCTTTTGCATTCTCTTTGGACTGATATAATTGCCAAAGTCCTCCCAAGGTGAGCCGGGGAATTATTTGGCAATAACATCATAACTATTCAGCCGATTCTAAAGAAACTTGGAACCCTCGTGTTGTTCAACATTTTCTTTCCAATGATATAATTACCAAGGTCTTCCCATAGTTAGTCCGGGAATTATTGAAAGTTTTGAAAGTCGTAAGGTCATAAATCAGAATAAGTGAGAGCACGCGACTTTGGCCAGCATACTTTGTTTAGAGATACATGGAAATAGGAGAAATTTAGTATAGTGCAGGCTTATGCGATAGAAATAATAGCAATGAGTATAGACTTTTGTGATCAAGCTTAAAGAAAAAAAGAGATTTCGGGAAGACGGTGTAAACAAATTTAACTTGAAATTTTCTGATTTTACGTCGAGACACTCATAGTGTTAATATTGAGTCCTAATTTGTCCCTCAATAAATTCCGCCGCCCATCCATTTTGAATCTTAAAATTAAGATACAGGCCAGAATTACAATGGCTGAACAGCCCGAAAGTACCAGAGAGTGGTTTAACCAAAGCCAAAAATTTCCAGTAATCAGTAGTAAAAACATTCACTCACCAAAAATTATGAACTAAAGATAATCTCTCACAAAAATGAACAAGTAAAGACAATCAATTATATAAATAACAAGGTAAAGATAACCAGTCTATAAAGACAAAGATAACAAGTAATGACAATCTCTCACAAAAATGAACAAGTAAAGACAATCAATTATATAAATAACAAGGTAAAGATAACCAGTCTATAAAGACAAAGATAACAAGTAATGACAATCTCTCAACAAAATAATTAGGTAAACTCAACCCTTAACAAAATGACGAAGTAAAGATCATCCTGCCCCACCATGAACGAATAAAGATAATCCCTCCCAAAATGCACCCCCCTAAAATCCCCCTCCCCAAAACGACTAAGTAAAGAAAATCCCTCCTTAAAATGAATAAATAAGGAAAATCCTTTCAAAAACGATCAAGGAAAGCCAATCCTACCCCAAAATGAACAAGTAAAGAATATCTCTCAAAATGACAGAGTAAAGCAGCGAACCCTTCACGAAATGACCGAACATTGAGAATCCCTCCAAGACGGAAGCAAGTAAAGACAAGTCCACCAGAAAATGGCAAATAAAAACAATCCAACCGTAAAGGACCAAGTAAAGGCAATGACCATAATAACCAAGTGAACAAAACCGGTTCCAAAAATAATGAAGTAAAGAAGACTATCCCTTCCAAAAGTGACCATGAAAAGATAATTAACATTGTATTGATTACTAATTGTTTTGCAAAAAGGAATGAAAAGGTTGTGTTTGTGTTTTTTTCGTGGCATAAATTATTATAGGTAAGAGTATAGGAATTCTTTCTTGCATACAATAATCCGTTTCATTTATAGTTAAGTTAGGTTAGGTTCTTTAACTCAACTGAAGACAATTCATGAAAGCAGAGAAAATTACATAGCGTGAATAATTTGCATAGAATATAAATTATATGCTTGCATGAAAGCCTAGAGACGATTGATGGACATAAAAAATGTATAAAGTGTCTGAAGTGGAAAAAGGCAGGGCACTTAAAAGCTCTAGTTTGGTAAATCGAATCACACATAAAAATCACAGAAACGTTTCAATGAATTAAATTAACGCGAATTTATATGGAGAGAAAATGAGAGAAGACTTTTATAGCGTAAATTGCTTGTGCCATCCATCTGCCCTAAAAACATAGGTGGTTTAAAGTGCATTTTATTGATGTATGTATTTACTCACTGAAAGACAAGTATTTATTTTAAAAGTTCTCTGTAAACGGCTGTCGCCTGACTTATATTCAATAGTTCCACAAATTATACCATTGCTAGTTCCTGTTTCATAACGCTTAGGACAATTTTCTTTCAGGAATCGTTTAAAAAGCAATAATTTTAGACCTGGTGAAACACTAGGACATGCTTGGAATATATCTGACATTAAAACTTCATTGATGTGATGTCAGCATGCGAAATGAAAGAGGCACCATGTCAGCAATTTTTCAATACCAAAACAAGTACCTAGTTTTTGTTGTGTTCTTAAGGGTAGACTGCTTGAACACTATCATTCATTCGAAACATTTATGCTTTCTAGAACAGCTTCCAAAATAATCCGTCCCACAAAAATTACCAAGAAAAATAATCTCTTCCCCAAATGACAATTTATGAATTTAGGCAAAGTCATTATTCTTCCTAAAATAAATAAGCCTTGAAAATTAAAGCGATATATACTCTTATAAGGAGAAAACGATGTAACGTTGAAAATTAAATCGTCCACCAAATATGAATAGCTTCAAAGAGTTAAGACGCGAAACTCTATAATAAAGAGTTAGAGAATTCCCGACCATTCTTTTAAAGGACTTTTATCGTCATTTTATTTATTTAAAAGAAACAGCCGTGACTTTTTTGCACGATTGGATCCAGTGCAAGATGCAGAATCATGTAGTAAATCTGGTAGTGTCATGGAGCAAAAAAGAAAGCGTGATCGAAATGGTGAATTTAGGCTATTCCCTCGTTGTGTAAAGAGGATGCCAAACGGCAGGATCAATTGTAAAAGCTAACATTCTTTTTCATTAAACAAACTTGAATAGTCGAATCAATAGGAAGCTAACTGTGAAATACTAAAACTGGTATTTATGTTTGTTATGGAAATTCCCATGAGTACAGCGCATACGTCTGGTACCGTTACCCATTGGTATAATATGTGCCGCAAAGGGCGCGCTGAAATTGTATAATCTAGAGGTTAAAGGATTGGCAATTCTGATATGCTTATTCAAAGTGACAAGGCAAGATTCGTTGGGAGAAGGAAATATAATTGCAGAAGGCTGTTAGAAGGTGATCATCACCTTTTTCCAAATGTGCCAATGAGAATTTGGAAAACAAAAGAAACCACGTTGTAGGGAAAAATGGTCAAGGATTTTGAATTAAAGCAGGCACACGGTTTCAATATTTTTACGAACAACGTCATGATAAGGACACCATACTACAAAAAATGCAAATGGGATGTTAAATTGGTTCCGTCATCCATTCAGACGAGTAGAGGACATATCAAACTGTTAACAACATTGAGTATTCCACTCTACAGTTAAACACCAACAGTACGATGTTGATCTTGTCGGCATCAGGTACTCATTCACAGGCTGGAAGCCAAAAATATCTATACTCAAGAAAAAAGAGGGGTGGCAGCCCCCTTAATACATTCACTTCTAGATCACTTCTGTCGGAAGGTTAAGAAAGGATCCAGATGACCAATTTTTTACTTTTCAGCCGACAACAAATGTTTACAAATAGATTTTTACGTTTAAATTTGAAACATTTCAATATTTTTTTTCAATAAAGGTTTACATAACTTGATTATTAATTTAAAATTTTAATAAATAATTACCAATATCATATATTTTCCAATAAATATTTTCATATATATTTTAATAAATATTTAGTTCGATATTTTATTTTACCGTAGATTTATGGTGTAGACCGCAACCTAAAGAGTAAATTTGTAACGTAGACCGCAAACAAAAGGACCACCGAAATTATCGATTAAGCTAAAATATTTTCTTGTGTTTTTGCACACAAGAATCAATCGAATATTTATCTTGCTTTCAAATCTGTGTTTAAGGACATAGAATCTTCGTTTTTTTACAGTTATTTACCATTCGACTCTACAAATTTAGTAGTATTAACAAAAGAAAAGGTCGAGAGTATATGATGAGTATTTCAAACTCTTATTTATTATGCAAACAATCTTTAACAAACGAATCAATCAAACGTTATTGAAATGAGACAGAAAAAGGCTAACAATAAAAAACATGTAAATTCCAAATTGGAAAGCTTCATATCAATAAAAGAGAAGTTTGAAAATCAATGAACATTCAAATCATTGTTTTCTACACTAACTGTAACTAATAAGTGTAGTCATGGGGCAACTTATGAAATAATTTTTTATAGCAAAACTATAAAGAATCATACTGAAAATAGGAATGAGAAATATATGCCTTTGAATTACTATACAGTTTGCAGCAGAATAGATTAGATAAGCAATATATATATATATATATATATATATATATATATATATATATATATATATATATATATATATATATATATATATATATATATGCACTGTTGAAGTCCACAGCAGTGGCAGCGTTATTGATTTTAACTTGTATTCTTTTTAATTTAATTATTAAGGAGAGGGGTTGAAAAGCGTGTGTGTGTGTATGAGTGGAGTTACCAGGTTACTGGCTGATCTTTTTTCTTAGTTGTGTCTACTTTGTTTATACTTCTATTTATTTTGGACGTAGTTATCTTCAGTTACTTCTACTTCTTTTTTTCTTTATCTTTATACGTTTATTCTTTGCTTCATTTGGGTTACCTGTATAGGTATCGTTGCTTCTACTTTCTTGTCTTTTTTTCCTTTTTATCTCCTGTCGTTTGATTCCTTCAGGCATTCATACCTTTGTCTTATCTTAATTACTTGGTTTATTTGTTATTTTCCTTTATTGTTATTTTTACAGTTTCTGCTTGTTTGCTCATGTATAGATTTGTACTTCCTCTTGCTGCACGCGAAGCCTATTGCTAAGGAAATGCTTTTCCTTCATAGTTTTCGTTCTCTATATGGAGTTCTTTGCTTGTCTCGGTGATTTTTTTCCTCGATCTTATTCCATATATTTCTTGCGCGTTTTTCGAGAACTTTGTTAATTGGGGCTAGGTTAGCCGAGTCTAATATTTCTCTAATTCGTTTTCTTTCTCTTCTCTTTGTATTAGTTATTAGATATGCTGCCTTGTTTTGCACTCTTTTTTATTCGATTTCGTTAATATATGCCCTAGGATTGGTGGGTATGTCAATGCCGATTTGATAAATGCTTTGTCGATTGTCTTTTTCCTTTTCTGATCGGCTTCTTTTAAATGATATAGTAATCTTACCCTCATCTTGGCTTTAGTTATTCTTTCTTTTACGTGTGCATGGTAGCCCTTTTCTCCCACGTGTAGGCCCAGCACTTTTCCTTCTTTAGCGTATTCATAGTCTGTGCCGTCGATGGTTATCTGATCTCTCTTGAAGAGGCTTATTGGAATGAGCACGAATTTATTTGATTCGTAGATGTTTTTTATCTTATCTCTCGTTTCGTTGTCCTAGCTTGCTATCTGGGATTTGTGGCTCTTGTGGATATCACCTGGCTGATATCATCTGCATATTGTATTTATGTTCATACAACCTGGTGTTATTGGTGGTGGAAGGTGGGTTGTATATATTGAGTATAGGATGGGACTCAGACATCCCCCCTGTGGGACCTATGTCTGCAGTTGGAATACGGGCCCTTCGATGTCTTTTATGCTGATGTAGGCCTTTCTGTAAGTTGTATAATCAGCCAGGATTCTCTCCATCCGGATGCCAAGATCAGGTTGTAGGAGTTTATGTTTTAATCCTTCTACCTATACCTTGTCGAAGGCTTTCTCGACATCACGTAGTAACAAGTCCACATACCCTATCTCAGATTTGGCTTGCGCTATTTTTTCGGTAATTATTGCAAGAGCCATTGTTGAGTCTCGTTCTTTTCTGAACCCGTATTGATGTTTGTTTAGTTTTTCTCCCTCTTCTAGGTGTTCGGTCAGCCTTTTGTTTAGTATTTTGTCAAAGGTCTTTTCCAGAAAGTTTAGTCGCGATATTGGTCTTTAATTTGAGATCAGGTTCGACGGTTTTCCTGGTTTTGGCAGAAAAACCATCTTCGCCACCTTGAAAATTTTCGGGAAAGCTCCTATGTTCAGATATGAATTGAAGATATCTGATACTTTGTAAAGGATCTGATAGCGCTTTTTACTTAGTCAAACGTGATCGTCTTTCCTAATCCTACTTGTTCATCTGTGCGTTTGTCCACTCTATTCTCCGGTGTTAATCTTTCTTTGTTTATTCTTATACTTTCGTTTACCGTTATTTCTTTTTCTCTATCGTATCCTTGATTATCCCTTTCTTCTATAGTGTATATCTTGCTCTAATGTTCTCTGAATTTTTATTCTATTGGTGCTTCGCTTTTTAAGAACTCGTTTTCTTCGTCTGTTATTTTTATCGGTTTTCTTGGTGGCCGACCTTGTATTATTTTTAGTATTTTCCAAGCTTCATTTGGACCTTTGGTGTTTTTTATCTTCTTAATGAATTGATTTCATGTTTTTTCCTGTTGATCTTTAATCAGGAAGATCATTTCTCTTTTCAGTCTCGTTAGCTCTTTGCTTTTTTGTCTGTTTGCTCCGGACTGACTAATTTCTGTGTATTGCTCTTTTATTTTTCTACCTTTCCTTTTCATCTCTTCCGTCCATTTTGGGTGCGGGAGAGTTTTATACCTAATCTTAGGTATACTTTCCTCATCTGCTTTCTTTATGTACTCGATTAGTGTTTCGGTTATGTTTTCCAATTCTTCGTAGCTTTTTCCATCTAGGTCTAGTTTGGTGTAGTCTTCAAGTACTTGTGTACATCTTTCCCAATTTGCCAGTCTGTAGGCTCTTCGGAGTTTTATTGGGACCTGTATTGAATTCTGGTTGATGGTCACTAGAATTCCAATATGGTCGCTGTAAGGTATGGGAACAGGTTCCATATACACATTGTATGGAAAGTTTATGTCTTTCGACACTATATTGGGTTTGGTTGCGCTTCTTGCTGTAATGTAGGTTGGGAATTCCACTTCTACTCTTTTTAGAATGTTTCTCTCTATTAAGAGATCTAGATTCTTTCCTACGTTGTTTTTTGTCCGGTAGCCTGATTCGGAAATTCTGTCGATCAGATCCACTAGTAGCATCGTGTGATTATTCTTATTGAATAGTTTCATTACTGAGTAAACCTGAATGTACGAGCGTCGAGGCGGTTTCTAGGCCGACGCTAGTGTGATTGCAGAGTACTCCATTTCCAGTGTTACGGCAACATAGGCCTCGTCCACCTCACGTTCTTTTATGTATCGAAGGTTACGTTTTATTGCGATGGCCTTACCATCGTACCTTTCCTGGTGAGATTCTTTTTTATTATATGATAATTGGAGATTTTCATTGTTTCTTCATCTTTTATTCCATGTTCCGAAATTGTGATCACGTCAGGATCTAGTTTGCTAAAAATATTTCCATATTGTATGCTTTTGTTTTTCTAGCCGCCGGTGTTAATATGAAGGATCTTTAGCTTTTTTTATCGTGTAATCCATATTTACTTACGAGTATTTCTTCTTTTGTAACTACTTACTTTTTAATTTGGGGTTCTTCCATTTTCCGTTTTCTATCCTTTCGAGTTTGACCTTTTTTATTATTTGCGTATCATTGGGGTAGATTTTAATTCTGTTTTCTTCAATCAGTTGTTGTGTTGCCTTTTCATCGTGATCGGTGACATAGTTCCACTTACATGTTCCTCTTACTATTCCTTTTTTACCCCGTAAGGGGCGCGGCGATTCGCCATCCTGGCCACCGTGCTGACGGGACTCAGCGGCCCGTCTGACCCCAGCTTAGCCTCTTCTCCTTCCTTCAAAACACTTGTTTCCTTGCTTTTCATACAACCTCTCACACAACCTTCTTTGGTCAGCCTCTAATTTCACAAAATAGATGCTGACCTTCTTCTCAGCCAACTGTCCCGGATCGGGGCTGAGGGAGAAGGGGACAATGCTCCCTAACCCCTGAGCTCCGGTTTGGGGTGGTTGGTTTTTAACAAACTGCTTCATCCCCACCCATACCTTCCTCATATCCCCTTTCCTCTCTTCTTCACAATCTATCTTTTTTACGCCGTTTCCAAGGTGCAGCCGCAAAGCCGGTAGACTGCCAGGCCATCAGGCGGGAGAAGTGGTCCCAAATGGTGGCGCCTGGCTCTGCCAGGCCTGTAAGCACCTCTTAAGGTGCGCGCTACTGCGAGAGGTGATGCGCGATTGGGTCCCGTAATACAAATAGGGTCACCATGCCCAATGAGGAATATAAAAAAACCCATCCCCCAACTTCCCCTGTAACATCAACGGAGCCACCCTCGGGCAGCTCCACCGAAAAAATGGAGGTCTCCCCATGTGCTTGTGCAGAAGACCCTCCATATCTCTCTAACCGGAAGGGAGGCTCACTCCCCTCCTTCGCCTACGGGTGTAGGGGACTCCCCCTCACCCCCTTCTTTTGAGGTGCTTTCGGGCACCTCCCTCTTTCCAGCGACAGTCCCCTCTGTTCTTTCCAAGGGGACTGCCAAGAAAGCCAGCAGGCAGCCTTCAGCCAGCCACTCCACATCGAAGCGGCTCGGTAGGGCAAACCCCATTAGGAGGGGAGAGGGAAGCCAGAACCCTTCGGTCACTGCCCTCAAAAGACCTGCTGGCAAGAATATTGAACCTTGGCCGGGTCAAGGCCTGTGCCTCCCTACACAAGACTGGCGACACTGCCAAGGGGACATGCAATGTCCTGGGAGGGGATGGCCAACTGGAGGCCCCTCCTGTGATAGACATGGTCCTTGAGGAAACCCAGCCTTAGACGGTAGGGCCTTCCATAGAGGGGAAATCCAGGCTCGGCGCCAAACACCGAACCCGAATCCGCCCCTATGCAAGGTCCTCCTCAAACAGCTATGGTTTCAGAGGGAGTACAAGGAGGATAGGGACCACCAGGACCTTCTCCATTTCGGAAAAGGACCTCGCTGAGGCCGGTCCATCTGGCATAGGGGCTGTGGCGGGCGGAGGTGAGAAGCGATTTCATTCCCCGCCCTCCTCTCCAAAAAAGAAAAAGACTAAGACAAAAAAGACTAAGAAGACTCGGGGCTCCTCTTCATCCGCGGGGGCTGCGGGGAAGGACGGGTCTGCTACCACTTTGGCAAGCGACCAGGCCGAGATCGGCACATCTGGCCCCTCTGCCCCCCCGGTTGCGGAGCCCCTGACTCAGACCAAATGTGCACAGGGCGGAGCCTCGATGACATCGGGGCCCCTCATTCAGAAGTTACCTGGCGTTTTCGAGCCTGCTGGCTTCAAACGCTTCCTCTTTATTCGATCCACTGATGGCACCATGTTAACCAAGGGCAACATGATCCATCAGAGGAGAGGATTAGCTAGTGTAATTGGTAGAGAGCCGAAGGTGACCAGTTTCTCGGACGGAAGCCTTAAGGCGAATGCGGCGAATCCCGCCGAGGCGGCCAAGATAAGTGCTCTTCGAACACTTCATGGTAGAGTGTGACGCCGCACTCTACCATGAACTTTGTGAAAGGAGTAGTTTATGCGAGAAAACTCGTTGACTACTCCATTGAGGACATCACCCTAGAGCTGGCCGACCATGGGGCGGTCAAGGTCGAACGTGTGATTAGAAAACAGGGAGAGTCCTCGAGACCCACCCCTACACTCTTTGTCACGTTCGACTGTGACAAGCTCCCTGAGTCGGTACGTGCTGGTTGGTACCGATACCACGTGAAGACATTCGTGCCACTGCCGCGGCGATGGTATTACTGTCAGCGCTTCAGCCATACGAATCGATCTTGTAGACGTGCAAAGTCGGGGTCACCCGAAGTCTGTGTAAATTGCTCCAAGGCCGCACACGAAAAGTCTAAATCATGTGTGGCCAAGTGTGTCAATTGCGGAGAGCCACACCCCGCTTCTTCGAAGCAATGTGGTGCATATCTCCTCGAGAAAGAAATCCTGGCCGTTCAGGCCCAGGATCGAATCTCATTCCGCGAGGCTAAGGATTTGGTCCTGGCGTGCCCGGCTCTGCCTGGGACGTCATATGCATCAATAGTTAGAAAGATACCTTCTGCTCCTGGCCCATCCAGGCCAACGAGCACGGTTGTTTCAGCACCCATTCGAAGCCCTTCTGCGGGCTCTACTCAACCCGGGCGCTTTCCTGGTAGAGCTGGTGGCAAAAAGGGTTCATAACCAGCCCCGGCTAAAACAAGGGCTCCATCCTCTTCCCCCAGCGTGAACGTTTCCCGTAAGGCGAAACGGCCACGCGCCACCAGTGAGTCGTTAGACTCACAGGAGGCAACACCCCTGAAGTGGGTCGCTAGGCCATCTTCCGGGGTTCCTAAAGCTGTCCCCCGAAAGGAGGACAGCAACAAAGGAGATGTGGCAAGTGGCTCGGAGACGGTGGTTCCTCAAAAAGACGGCCCCCTGCCTCCGAAGCCACAACGCCCGCCTAAGGTTTCGAGGCGGAGGAAGGAAAAGAGTCGCATGGCGGGCCCAACCTCCCTTCTCGAAGGCGACAGTGCCTTCAGCGCTTTGTCCGGCCAACAGCGCCCGGGGCTTTGCCTCCTGGAAGTGACGGCCATTCCCGTGAGGGTCTCCTGTTCGAGGAGGGCCCCCACATCTCCTCTGAGCTAGGCCTGTAGGGCATATTCCTTCAATGGAATTGCCGTGGAGTGGGAGGAGCTGCGGAGGCTCGTCTCGTCCCGTTCCCTGTTAGCTATCTTTTTGCAGGAGACCATGCTAGGCGCGTGCCCACTGCGTGCCCTCCCGGTGCATAAGGGTCTAGCAACCCCACCACCACAAGATGGCCGTCTGTGGGATGCGCGGTTTACACCCGGCATGATGTCTCCATTCTTCCTTTCTCTTTAGATACCTCCTTTCAGGCAGTGGCTGTGCAGCTGCACTTGGATAGGAGGTATACTCTAATTTCTGCGTACATTCCACCGTCAGCTGACTTCGACGCGGGGGACTTCCGCTGCTTCGTGGCACGGTTGCCGAGGCCCTTTCTCTTGCTTGGAGATCTGAAAGGCGGGCATCCTCTCTGGGGAGATTACTCAATAAATCCCAGGGGACAAGTCCTTGCCGATCTGATCGAAGAGCTTGAGATGGGTGTCCTAAACGTGGATGAGTTTACGCATCACTGTCCGAGAACCACTTCATTTTCTTGCCTTGTGCTGTTCGGATGCACAGCCTGATTTTGACTGGGGGGTGGTCGATAACCTCCATGGTAGTGATCACTTTTATATTCAAATATCATTTTCAAGGAAACTGCCGCCTGAGAGCCCACCTCGGTGATGCTTGGCTCGAGCGCGGTGGGTTGGCCTGCATTTAAGGAAATGACTGAATTTTCTATCTCAGTCGAGGCCTCACACTGTGGGCCTGACTAATATTCCTCGGACGTCTGGCCGTTTTGCACGCCGACCACTCCCATGGTGGTCGGCCGGGTGTGAGATGGTCCTGGAACAGAAGCGTTATGCCTACATGCACTATAAGCGCCGTCTAACGATTTCACTGTCACTGAATTTCATCGGGGTATGGCTAGGTTCCGGTATATTTCGAAGCACGCCCGCCGCTCTTCTTGGCGGGCATACGTGTCTTCACTTAACGGGAAAGACCCCTCTAGTAGAGGTTTGGAAGCGAGTCAAAAGGATTCGGGGCAAGTTCTCGCAGGACCCGTCTCCCGTTCTCCAGGTGAATGGGACCGCAATCTCGGACCCTGCGTCCGTGCTGGAATCCTTCGCGACCACTTTTTCCGCATTCTCTAGCCGGGATGCTGCTCCGCCAGTATTCAATGCACGTCGTAATGTCACGGAAGGCCGCCGGCTGGACTTTAACTCCAGAGGCGGAGAACCCTTCAACGACAGGTTTACTATGAGTAAGTTGCACTCCGCTCTTGCTTTGTGCGCGGACACTGCCCATGGTCCGGACGATGTCCCGTACGCCATGCTTCGACACCTGGGTGAGCGAAGTATGGCCTTTCTGTTAAATTTGTTCAACAGGATCTGAGTGGAAGGTCTTCTCCCAGATTCCTGGTGAATCGCTATGTGCTCGTCTTTCGCAAGCCGGGGAGATATCATTCTACTCTGACCGGTTTCCGCCCAATCTCTATAACCTCTTGCGTGTGCAAGTTGATGGAGAAATTGGTAAACGTTCGATTAGCCTCTTTCCTAAACAGCGGAGGCCATCTGTCTTCTGCACAGTGCGGCTTTCGCAAGTTCCACTCCACGTCGGATGCTCTGCTCCGACTGGAAAAAGCCGTCTGCGAGGCTTTCCTTCCTAGACAGCCCTACACCACGGTGTTTTTCGATCTGGAGAAAGCCTATGATACCGCATGGCAATACGGTATCATGGAGACTCTCCACACCAGTGGGGGTGAGGGGACGCCTCCCAATGTTTATATCTGAATTTTTGCGAGATCGTCGATTCCGCGTACGGGTGAGTGGAGCCCTCTCCAGCCCAAAGGAGCAGGAAGAGGGTGTCCCGCAGGGAAGAGTCATCAGTGTCACACTCTTTGCCCTAAGAATCAACGGCATCCCCTTAGTGCTGCCGGAAGATGTTCTCGCTACGCCCTACGCGGACGACCTTTCGATCTCTCTTGGCGCGGCCCATATGCCAACTCTGGAGCGTCGACTCTAACAGGCATTCAACCGCGTCTCTCGCTATGTGGAAGCACACAGGTTTCGGTTTTCTTTGGCCAAGACTAAGGTGGTGCACTTCTGCCGCCATCCCCGGCTTCACCCCGACCCACATTTGTTTCTTAATGGGGTGCAGCAAAATGTGGTTGAGTCGCACCGTTTCCTTCGTCTCGTTTTCGACCGACGCCTCACCTGGGAGGTTCATATTCACAGCCTTAGGGTCTCTTGTACCCGCGCCATGGATATTCTCCGTTCCGTGAAGTTCAGCACTTGGGGTGCTGATAGGGCTACTGCCTTACTTTTTTATCGATCCTTTGTTCGTTCGAAGCTCGACTACGGATGCGAGTTTTATGCATCCGCAGCCGAGTGTTTATTGCGGAAGGTGGATTCGATCCACCACACGGGCCTTCGCCTTGCGACCGGTGCCTTCATCACTTCCCCAATTGATAGCGTTTTGGTCTATGCTTGGGAGATGCCACTCACTCTGTGCCGCGTGCAGTGCATCACTTGCCTGTACGCGCGGGCCCGGCGCCTCCCTCAGTCGCCAATAGCTCTCACTGCATCCGCAGCTGATCTCGAGGGTGCCTATGCCGCCGAAAGACGCCAGTCATACCCTAAGCCCTTTGGCTTTAGGGCCAAGAAACTCCTTCGAGAGCTAGATATAGTTCTCGGGCTGGTGGCGCCCCTGGTTCTACCCAGGACGCCACCCTGGAGGGTACCACATTTGGCTATTTGTCGCTACGCCTCTGCTTCCAAAGCTTGTACGGCGCAGGGAGTATTGTGTTCGACCTTTTTGGAGCACACCTCGTGTCACGCTGGAACCGTGCCAGTGTATTCGGATGGCTCCAAGTCCCAAGAGGGGGTCAGCCTCTACGCCGTATCCCCTCTGTTTGAATTCAGCGGGGCTCTGCCAGGTGCTGCGTCTGTCTTCACGGCCGAGCTGGTGGCAATACACCACTCGGTACGGAAGATTACGCGACGTTCCCGGTTCGGAGACCGGATTGTGATCTATAGAGACTCACAAAGCGCCCTGAGTGCTTTTGGGGCATTGAAATCTCCGCATTCCCTGGTTCGCAATATCCGTGACGCCATGGTTTTGGCGAGCCGGGCAGATCTCGAGATTATCTTCTGCTGGGTTCCTGGACATGTAGGAATTGCGGAGAATGAGCGTGCCGATGAGGGCGCTAAAGAGTCCGCGAGGACTCTGCGACCGGACCAGCGTTTCGCTCTTCCTCACACCGACTACATGGCAGGAATACGGGCAGCTCTTCGGACTGCTTGGCAAAGAAGATGGGAGACGGTCGAAGGGAACTTAAAGTTGCGTGCATTGCGCCGCGACTGTTCCCATGGACCTATCTCCCAATGCCGCGACGGCTTCAGGTCGCTTTCTGTCGTCTCCGAATCGGACACACTCGTGTGACGCATCGCTATTTGATGGAGCGCTTGCCTGCGCCCTATTGCGACGACTGCGTCGTCCCCCAGACTGTTCGGTAAATTCTTGTCGAATGTCCTAGTCTGGGTGATCTTCGCGCACGTTACCTGTCACGGTACTGGGATGGGCGGGGTCACTACGCCTGTCCTTTGTACTCGGGACGAGTGCGTGCACATTAAATGGTGGCTTGTTGACTTTGGGGGGGAGGCTGGCCTTCTCCCTTTCATTTAACTAGGTTTAGTTGTTGTTTTTGTTATTGTTTTGTTATTGTTATTGTTATTGCTTCATAATTGTTATTTATTTTTATTGTTGTTTTCTTTTTACGGCAACTCATGCCTAAGTGGGCAGTCGCCAGATAGCCCCTTAAAAAAAATATTCTTTTTTTAATGCCATCTAGTTTTGCTCCGTTTGACAATGGTTATGCTTCGTGTACGAAGATCTTTAATTTGAAGTCTTTAGCTTCGTAACGACAGCCTTCTTCGTTTTCTGTTCCTGATTCTGATTCAGTTCTTGATTGTGTGTGTGTGTTTTGGTGTGCTCTTTTTTTGTTTGACTTTTCTTTTATTTTATGTTTTTCCTTATTTCGTTCCTTATTGATTTTTTTCAGATTTGGCAGTTTCTTTTTCTTCCTCATTAGATTTGTCAGTATCTTCTTCTGCTTCTCCCTTAGCCAGTGTGGCCCCCACCCTTAGCATATCTTTTACCTGCAGCGTTTTCCCCGGCTGTTACCCCGTATATTAATGCCGAGGAGGGGGGGCTTTTTCTGATTCCGTTCTTTTCCAGAAGTTGGTTCAGCGTCTCGGCGAATGTTCCCAGTTTTGCTATGTTATGCTCGTGGGCAAACATTATGCAAGCCAGTATGTCGAGGCCGGTTCCTTCATTCACGTTGATGTTAATTTTTTGCTTTTGCGTTTCTTTTATTTCTTTTACTGTTGCTTTTGCTATGCTAGCGTATGTTTGGTTTGCTCTCTTATGTGTTTCTTCTTTTCCATTTCTTCCTTCCTGTTTATTACGGCCTTTCTTTTCAGACAGTGTATGACCATAGTTCTAGGCGGCCCTTGGCAGTTGATACATTTTTTATTTGGTCAGTGCATTTACGAAAGGTGTGGCCAATTGTGCTACACTCTAAGCAGATCTTAATGTCTTTTGGGGCGCAGTTACTTGTCACGTGATCTTCAATCGCATAAAACTGGAAACAGATCTGCACATTAATGAACTTCTCTATTTAAATGTTTTCATGTGGTATTTTCATTCCGAATGCCAGTGTTCCATTGTTGGTGGCTTTGTCGGCCATCTCGGATGAGGTACACACTACCTTGAAAACGTGAGTATGGTGGCCGAATTTGATGATTTCTGAAATTTTGAGGTATTGGTTTCGCCTTTCTAATTAATTGTGGTGACAGTTATGGTGTAAGGCTGATTGTCACCAGCCGTTCAATGTCTTCTTGTTTGTAGCAGAGTACAACGTATCTGTTTGGGACCTCTATCAGTTTCGTGATTGCAATTTTTAAGTCAATGCATAACATAAGGTTCTGATGAGAAGTCCTCCTTCTGGTTTAGTTTTCCTTGCTTCGGAAAAGGTCTTCAAATCTATTTTACATAAAAATGTGACCCCAACCGACCCTAATACCCATATAAACCTAATAATATATTACAAGGCAAGGAAAATAAGTAGTTGCATCATGAAGAACAGCTGTCTCCCTCCGATGAGAGAACTCCAGGAGACTAACGTTGTGTACGAGTATTCATGTAAAGTCGGTGACTGCAAACACCGCAATTCCAAGTACACCAGCATGACCTATACAACCCTGTCGAGGCGACTGACCGCCTACCACAGGATTGGGCAATTACAAAACAGGGTCTCTCCGCCTCGACCGCCGCTAATACAAAATAGCAATTCTCTTTACTTATTGAACATTATCTGAACTAAATTTTTCCTTGAATGTATTTGGTTATTTTGAAGCGCTTACTTCTGAAAAAAGTCAATTATTCTATGGCTTCTATGATTTGAACGTTAGTTTGTCTTTAGAAAATATTTCTTTAACTGTGATTGGCCAATTCTGTATCCCATATGTTCAAATAGAAAAACAAGCAGTGCCAATGTTTTGAATGTTAGTTTGTTCTTAAAATTTTCTTAAACTGTGATTGGTAAATTTGGGATCCCTTATGTTTAAGTAGAAAAGTATACATAGTGTAGCATTCTGTAAGGCCATTTGGGTGATTGATGGTAGAGAGAGCCCCCCTCCCTCCGCGATACAATGTTCAACGAAAATCCAGCTCTACTCTTTTCCATGAGCTGCTGAACTGAGACCGGAAAGGCTTTGGGACGGCTTCTTCCACCAGCGCTGATACCGAGCGGCAAACTGATTGGAGATACCTCCTATTTTTGGCGATCGTGGCTGGGATGTTTCCAAGCTCAAGAGGACTGATTGGAGATCTCTCCGGTTTCTACCTGGCTTGGAGGAGAGGCAGCGACTGGGCACCGAGTTCTTGTCAGCTCTTCCTCTCGGGACTTGGACATATAGTCGCCGGACTGATTGGAGATACCTCCTGTTTCTGGCGACCCTGACGAGGGACCAAGCAGGTTGAGATAGATTTATTGGATATACCTCCCCTATACACACCAATAAAAGGACGTCCCAGCAATGAACGGAGCAGGAGAGTATTTGGACTTTCTAGCCCCATTGTGGCTAGTCGGGAATGAGAAACCCGACAAAGCGAAGATCTTTGAGACTATCTTCGGGAAACTGGGGATCGGACTCAAAAGACTAATCAAAGTCACCAGAGGATACACCACGATTTGCCACAGACAGATGGACCTAGTGAAGCTGACCTCAACAACCAGCATTAAAGAACTAGGTGTCATAGGAATAGAGCCCAAACCTTCCTCAGCCCTAGCGGCAAGGCAAGCTATCGTATGCAGGCGAGTTAACCCATGGGTAGGCGAACGCGCATGTGATGAAGCTAGCCTGCCCAGGTTCCTTTAATACCGAGATGAACAAGATACTGGCTGCAAATGGACTGGAATCTATCACGTTCCCGGGCAACCCACAGTCAGGCAATGTTCTCTCAGCAACATGCACCAAAGGAGCATAAGCAGAATCAGCCAAGCCAACAAGAGAAACAAAAACCCCCGATGATGTACCTAGAGCGATCGGAGATGAGCCCGCAGCCGACCAAACATCTTTGCCTGCTTCGCTCAGACGAAAAAAGAACAAAAAGAGAACCAAAGAAGAATCCAGAAAATAAGAGGAGGAAACAGAATGACGACCAAATCAGGAAGAAGACGAGCTCGACGGAAGGGAAATGAAACTCAGCATCGCCTTCAACAAAAACACCACTCAGCAAAGAGAGATATCCATCGAGGAGGGGGCCTCATGAATCAAAAGAGGCCACATCAAGTGGTGTTATGACTCACCCGAAGACGAAGAGTCGGTCAAGACAGCCCTACTAAAATGCAAAGTATGGCTGTACGACGAAAGCTTCAAGCTCTACGGGACATCATTCTTCAAGAAACTACGATCGGACAGAACAAACAACCAAAAGACCCCAAGCAGCTCAGAAACACAAGATGGCAACTAGAAATCGGCTAACTATTTTAGCACATAACGTGCATGGGTGGTATATGGACAAACACCAGCTGTACAACATCTACAGAGAACTGGTCGGACATTCTTCTGTTGTCAGAAAATGGAATCAGGAACGACGACAAGCAGAAGATCTTCGGATACAACGTTCTTCAAAAGAACATCACAGGAGAGAGGTTCGACGGAACTATAATAGCGGTCAAGAAAGATCTGCAGTAAAGACCAGGGAAATGAATGGACTAATTGTTTTTATCGATCATACTAAGGTGCTCTCTGGGTAACATCGAATTAAGCGAACTACCACCTCCACGCCGTTCAGACTTGCCCTACCATGACATGTATACCCTTTTCAAGAAAGAGCACCCAGTATTGTTCGCCGGGGAAATGAACGGCAGGAACAGAGCACCGGGCAATACAAGGACAAACGCAAGAGGCAGGAACCTTGACCTCTTGCTAGGAAGGTATATCGCTGAGCGCTTCGCGTCAGACTTCTCTACATTCTTGTATCCCAGATTGGCCACCAATCCTGATATAGTTCTCACGAATCCCGGCCTTCCCTTCCACCAGCTCGTCAGTCCAGGACCGCTGACACCTAGCGATAACATCATCATGTTGATAACCATAGAAACTGCTCCTTTTCCAGTTCCTGTTCTTCGAAGAAAAGACTTCTCGAAGGTGAACTGGGAAGCATACAGGAGGGCATTCCCATTGGACCTCCCTGACCTGGATGGTGCATCCGAGGTAGACCTCAATGATGAGCTTACTGCTATTAATGCCGGAATTTCAAACGCAGACTTGATAGCTATCCAGACAACCTCTCACAAAATCATACTGCCAACATCCCATACACAAGAGTGATTGGTGCGCCAACAGCGCTTTACTGATGTTCATAACTGCATCCTAGACATAGGCTGCATCAGGCCCATGGATTTCTGATTCGTTCAACGCCTCAGGGGACAGCTGAACACCACGCTGGCGCACGAAATGAGAGAGAGGTGGAACCGTCTTATTGAATTTAGACACTGACAGGAATCCGAAATCATTTTGGGCAACAGTCAACAGACTAAAGGGGAACTCCCATTTCCATGGCCCAACTGCAATTTCGCACGGAGTTAACATGGTGGCAACTCCAGAGAGAAGGAGAGGCTGTTTCGTGGAATCTGGAAAAAAGTTTTCAAAATCTCTGATTAAGAGGAGGAAAACTTTGATATAGGCTTTGAAGATCAAGTTCTCGAGTACATGAAGATGAAGGAGGGCAGGTTCGACCCTTATGGAACCTCGTACATCCACCGCCTTCATGGCAACTATCAAGATAGGGACCCCATCACCAGTGCGGAATTGTGGGAGGCAATAGCATCATTCAAGCCTACAGCCTCAGGCCTCAGCCAAATCACCATCAGGCACCTGAAGGAGGCACCCGAAAGATTTCGGATTAGGCTATTGAGCCTGCTCAATTCGACCCTTACAATGGGATATTTCCCAGATGGTCTGAAAACTTCGAAAATGATTTTCATCCCAAAGCCTAGGAAGCCAGCAAACCAGGTCATGAACTTCAGACCTATCTCATTGCTGGAGACTATTGGGAAAGTTTTTGAGAAATTTCTCGACAGCAGACTATCAAAACACCTGTCAGAGCACTCTCTGTTGAACGAGGAACAGCAATGATTCAGAAGACACCGAGGCATGAAAACAGACATAGCTCACATGCTCCAACACGCAGTAACAGGGCGGGCTAGGAGGGTGCTGGATCGACGCCGTTTGCAGAGACGTAAAGAAGGCCTTCGACAAATTTTGGATCGATGGCCTGAAGTACAAAATCTCTCGACTGAGACTTACCCCCCACTTCAAAAAGATCCTCTGGAACTATTTGGCTAACAGCAAAGCTGTCATCGCCTTCGAGCTTCTGCCCGGCCTTCCTCAGGGAGGATGCCTTAGCCCCACTCTCTTCACCATCTTTACGAGAGACTTTCCTAAACCGACCGATGGAAGAACTCTCAACATCTCCAATATGCGGACGATATTACCTAAGTTGTGGTTCTGAGCACAAATTATGCGATGATGATGGTCAGAGTCAATACAACAGAAGCACAAAGAATCTCTAGGTTCGAAAAACGCTGGAAAATACAGAACAACTATCGAAATTCTCAGCAACTGCAATAGAGAAACGTCGTTCCGTCCCTCTCAATCTAGAAAACTACGAAATTTACTATTTACCGCACGTGTCAGTCCTCGGCTACAAACATGCCAGTACTGGCATGACAAACACGTCAGCTACAGAATTGGATACGCTAACACTGAACTTGACCAACTCATCCGATTCAAAAACTTTAGCACAACGAATAAAAAGAAGTTGTACACCAGTTTAGGGAGATCGAAACTGGTGTACCACGCTATTCCGCTCAACGTGGCCTCAAGAAAAAAATATGTCGAGACTCCAGAGGGTGCCATGTCGATTCCTCCGGTTTATTACCAACTCTAAGTGGTATGAGTATCGGACCTCGAGGAGCCTCCATGAAGAAACAGGTCTTGAACCACTAAACACATACATCTGGGCAAGACTCGAAGCTATTCTTCCTTGGAGACTGTAGCGGCTCTTGACCCAGATGCAGAGGTAGGTGGATACAAAAGATACCTCCCCAGCCCCAGGACAATGGAACCCGTATCAAAGTACAACTAAAAAGACAGAGAAAATTTGCAAAATAATAAGAGACAGCGAATTACAAGAAGAAAAAAGAAGAAAGAACGAAATAAATCAAAAATATCCCGCAGTAAGACAAAATAGTATGGCAATAACAAGTATAAAATAATAAAAATATCCCGCAATGGGACAATATTAATAACAAATACGTGAAATAAACAAAATAGCAAATGGAGATGGCCCGTACACCGGGCACCCACACACATACATATCTTACTACCACTTCCTTCCTTTTCTCACTATTACCCTCCACCCTCTCTTCCAAACTCCTCCCCCTCTTATTCTATCTTTCTCTTTCAGGTTTCATGTTTCAAGGCCCTGTGAGTAATTATTGATATTTTAGCAGTCTTATTCGCGCGAAATTTATCATGTCTGGTCTTGACAACGGAGGAAAAGTTAAGGGAAGATTCTACAACGCCCTCACCAGACAGATATCCACCCTAATATCGCTTTTAAGAAGAAGATAACTCTTCACGAAGAAAGAAGCACACATTATCAAGAAGGAAGAGGGGCAACGCTGCCCAAAGGGGGCCATTGGGCCGCCCAATCTCAAGCTTAAGCGGGTCTCTCTCCTTACCATCCGGGGGGCAACGTATCCGTTTGGTACCTTTATCAGTTTCGTGATTGCGATTTTTATGTCAGTGTATAAGGTTCTGATGAGAAGTCTTCTTTCTGTTTTAGCTTTCCCTGCTTCGGTCCTTAGTGGAAATCTCCTATACTCCAAGTTTATGTATGTGATATGGGGGTCCCTTTCCCCAATATCCCGTAGGCCCGCCCTCGCTAAAGTGGCTGATATGATGTGATGAATAAATGAATGGATGGACCCGGGCGGGCTCCTCTCGAGTGGTGAAAAGTGACGGACATTTTGTTGGCTAGCGCGGAATTATAGAGCAGGTAAGTGGTAATGTTTTGTTAAAAATGTCTCCGAAGAAATAGATTCTTGAAGCTCAAAAAGCTCAAATCATTGCATTGTCCAAAGAGGGATTATCGCAAGTCAAAATTGCAAAATATTGAAATGCTCGAGAATCGGTGTCCAAACAACCATTAAAAGGTACAATGAGACCTATTCTTTCAAAAACGGTGATGGTCAAGATCACAAAAGGTGTACAACTCCGAGGGAAGAGAAGTTGCTGAAAAGGACATCTATAGCTAATAGGAAAAAAAACCTCTTCTGATGTAGCTGCTGAGTTTCGGGCATCAACAAACAAAGAGACAACAAGACGCTCAGTGTGAAGAAGGTTATAAGAAGCTGGATCAAAGGATGTAAGGCTAGAAAGAAACTGCGGTTGTCTCAGGTGAACAAGAAGAAGCGACTCTCTTGGGCAAACGAGCATGGAGATTGGACTGATGAGGATTGGGCTAAAGTTGTTTGTTCTGATGAAAGCAACTTTGAGGTAAGTTTTCAACATTAGTTTCTCCCAATTTATTACGCTTGTACAGATTTTTGGGGGGATACCAAAAATGATCAATAAAATTTGTATTTCTCCTCAGATCTTTGGAACCCCTGGAGCTGTTTATGTTCGTCGAAGAGTTGGGGAAGCTTATGATCCGAGATGTGTTGTCCCAAAGGTCAAATTTGTAGGTGGCATTGTAATGGTTTGGGGCTGAATGTCGTCTTCAGGTTTAGGATTGTTGTTCACTTGTGAGAGCAGAATGAATTCCAATACCTACACCAGAATGTTAGACCAAGTTTATCAACCTTGCTTAGGTAAAATTTCGATGATGACATTCCAGATGGTGTAATCTTCCAACAAGGTCTATGCCAGACATCTAGAGTCTCAAAGGGTTGGTTTAAAAAGAAAGGAGTTACGTTGATGGAATGGCATCCTCAATCTCCAGCCTTCAACCCCATTGAACATTTGTGGTCACACTTGGGCACAAGAGTGAGAGTGCACAAATGTTCTTCAAAAAGTTAATTAACAGCCAAAATTCTTTAAGAGTGGTAGCAAATTGAGGTGACCACCCGTGCCAACTTAGTCTCAAGTATGCGAAAACGCATAAAAGCGATTATAAAAGCCAAAGGAGGACACATCAAATATTAATTATTGATAGAATATACGCAAAAATATTTATTTGTATTATGTCAAGTATGAATATATATATATATATATATATATATATATATATATATATATATATATATATATATATATATATATATATATATATATATATATAGCGGGACATTGAAAGAAACTTCAAAGCAACTAACAGCCAGTTATTTAATTTCATTGACAGATTTTGTAATTATAATGGTAGGGTTTCTATTGTTTTCATTCACGTTTTTACTTAAAATCACTTTAAATGTTCATTGTTTAATTTAGTTTTTTTGTCCGCTCTTGTCACGTTTCGAGATGATTCATTCCCGACACTTCACCGAGATATTTACACGCGTAAATGACCATCTTTTATGGGGGGGTTCTTGCCATCGATGTTGCTGGAATTCATAATCCTTATTGAACATATTAAAAATAAGTCCTCTAATTTAAAGATTTAGATGGGGGGGAGGGTAATTCGTCCTTATGCCTTTTCTCATTTTTAAAATCTTAATGATTTTAGAGATTAGACTAAATTTGTCTCTATTTAATTGATTCAGTTAGGCACTTAAGTTTTGCTCCTACTATTTATCCATACTCTCCATTAATTATATATGTATACGCATATATATGCCTATTAATTTGATTACAATATAGTAGAATTTTGCATATGTAAGTGTATGGTTGGAGAGTTATTTTATCATTTTTATTTAAACCTGAAATCTTGCAGAACCAACTGAGAACTAAAGTTGGCATTCCTGTTGCCCATCGGGTCCCAGAGAAACGGAGATTGAACAGTGAAGTTATAAGTATTATATCATACTATAATTTCTAGTTAAAAATAAGGGAACAAAAAATAAAAAATACTGGATCAAATTTGATTTTAATCAGTTAGTAGAGCAAGATTGCATAGTTGATAAATCATTTTTTTGGGGGGCAAAAGGAAACCTTCTAGTTGCTGACTCCCATGAGCTCGGTCTGATTTTGTTAATTAATCGATATTTTACCCGTCGTTTCAAGGCTCTTCCTTTACTTATTTACACTTCACTTCATTGTTTGGTTAACGACTGCATTAATATGTAAACTGAATCCTTTCTCAACCATGTAGGAAGAATGAAGAGCTACCAGCACTAATTTTGTTTCTTTCTAAAGTGAGGATATTTATTTTGTTCCTTTGCCTAGAATGCTGTATATATCCATATATTCTGAAAGATACTTGTGCTTCAGAGTCATTTCCCAAGTCTATAATAAGCTCTTCAATTCAATTTGGATCGGCTCCATTTACTCGTGGTAAAAGGAATTTGTAATCCTATCGGGTATTTTCAGTTCTTCATGGCTTTTAAACTTTGCCAACATATTTTCCTGTTATTACCTCATTAAACTTGAGAAAATATCGAAGTGGCCATATCAGTTCTTTTCCTTTGTAGGTCATTATGCTTTATTTTATGGAATGATGTAAAAATATAGGAATAAAATTCTGGAGGTCATAACAGGCTCACAGGCAGCTTCATCTCGAGAGCTATCTCAATATGCAGCAAAAATGACCTAAATATACAGACATAGAACGAAGGATGGACTTTAATATATTGCTTCAGTAATAACTATAAAGGTTTTATATACTTAATCATTGGGATGCTTTGCAGACAAATTCTCTTTATGTATAGTAAAGAAGTTATAAATTCACGGCAGCGACTACTCTTAGAAGGTGCTGAGAGGTTGCCCAAGAAATGACATTTGTGAAGAGAATGGTTTTAATAATTAAAAATTGCTCAACTTTTGTAAATTGTTGAATCATTTGTGATATTTTTTAATTAATCAACACATAATAACTCTTCAATATTCTCTCGATATTTTAAATAGCGCAAATAAACCAATAAGGAAATATTGTTGCCATTTAATGTTGGCTCATCAAATTGTAAACAAACTAAGAACTATGACTAGGGCAGAATTAAAGTTAGTGAAGTGGTTGTATTGGATCTATTTTTGTAATATAATTTTCTTTTACATCAATTCTCATGTTTCTCCAGTAGTATGTAGCTTTCCACATTCTGCAATCAGTTTTGAAATTTCATATAATGAAACATGCCCCGCCTTGAGTTGGCTGCCCTGCTTTTCAAGGGTGACCTTTTGTAGGGCGGCAAGTATATAGCACCATTCGTTCCTTGTATTGGAGACCAGATCCCCAGCACCGATAATAACATGCACGTAAAATCCTAATGAGAGACACCGATGAGCCCGACTGCACCAAGGGGTCTTCGGTCCCCGTTGCGGGAAACGTGTCCAAGTCGTATTATGTTTGTCACACAAACTAGCATGATGGGTCGCTCGTAACGTCAGACAGAGGGTTCTCGTTCCGCATCTGAGGTATGTGTGTGGGGTGGGGGGGGATACCCACATATCTGATCGGACACTATAGTGCTCCAAAGGAGGGGTTCCTGACAGAGGAGAGACTAGGTATGTTGCGCTTCGTGTGGGTCCAATGGGTGACCAGTTCATAACACCTCGGGAAGTTTGGTGGCTGAGTTCGCTAGGATTGATCCGCCACCCTCGACGTCAGAAATGCCACACCGTTTCCGCTAAGCTCTCAAGAGCTCCGGCCTTTTGTTGTTTAACAAAATGCTTTACTTTTAAATGATCAATCATTCTCGAAAGTTTCAATCCTTCAATTGTAAATGTTGTTTTTTTTTAATTTCCATATGAAATAACATTAAATATTAAGTATCCACTGAAATACTAACTGAACACAAAGTGGAATAAAGAGTTGAATGTTTATACTGCTATGTTATAAAATTACAAGTTGGGGCTACAACACAAAAAGGATACACAGATGTTTCTATTTGATCTACCACGTTAGCCGAACACAAGTTAGAACGAAAGCGAAACTAACAATTACACCTTTGTTTATTGATAGGGTGTCTTTGACAACAATTGAAATGGGAGAATAAGAGAAACTACAAGGGATACAAGGTTCTTTATTAATAACTTTTCGCTCCTCTGGAGCTTCCTCAGTGTAATAAAGAACCTTGTATAACTTGTCGTTTCTCTTATTCTCCCTTTCCACCTTTGTTTATATTTGTGTCAGTCTTGGAAATTTCCCTCCCACGGAGGAACAGCTCCTTTCCTCTGCATCAATCGCGTCACAGGCAAAGGCGGGAGGGAATATCAGCTCAGTCTCGAGAATTCTACCTAATTCTAAAAGAATTAACGCAATGTGTTTGCCTAAAAGAATATGAGAATAACCAAAATTTTGCAACTAGCCAAATTGCAATAGCAATTTGTTATCGATAACACTGTTACAAATATGCTCACTGATATGTTAAGATAATTGTTTCAGTGTATAATTTTCTGGTCCTCTGAAGAGATAAAATATTATTAAAATTATAAAGCCTCTTTCCTATCTCTAATTAAACACATCAAAACTTTTTGTGTGTTTACCGCACCCTTGTGGGCGTGATAACGTACAGTTTATATATGTAATTACTACTTCACATCATATTTATTCTCACTTTATTATATTTACAGGGCTACTGATATACATGTATCTAGATGTGCACTTAAGAATCATGCGAATTATTCTTCTGCTAATAAAGGGAGGCCTAAATTCGCACTCACTGCATTCGAAAAGTTAGGAATAATGTTCTAGCACTCCAACCTCCTGTTAGTTGTAAAAAAATGGATTGCGCTGGCAAGAAAGTGGGAAAAAATAGGAACAACATATAGATACTTTCTTGTTAGTATCATTCTTACATCTTGCTTATGCACCAATTAACCTCCATTGCCAATTAATAACAACTGTTATCTTCTTTGTTCACGTGAATTTAATTAATATTTGTTCTCGCCAAATGCTGACCCAATCAATTCATAAAGGAATTAACCGAGTTACTTTAAATGAATTGGGGGAATAATAATAATGGGAAATATTTTATGGCGTACTTCAAGCCCCTGGGCCTTCAAAGGGCACCTGTCCATCAACTCAAGAGAGGCCTAAGAAAATCCTTTAGCAGGTAGATCATTCCACATCCTTGGGGCAAAATCGAGAAAGCATGCTCATTCATGCAGTACAATGAGTACAAGGAACAAGCAGTAATGGGGCATAGCCTGAACGTTGTGTTCTAGGTGACTGGGATAGGTTGAGTGAGGAACAAATGTATGAGAGGCCAGGGTTTAAGATCCCATGTGCACAACGGACCTTGTCAGCTGTTGAAATTAATGTAGGAGATCAAAGGAGAGAAGGAGGGGACGAAAGAAACGGGATAAAATGTTTTAAACAGGTTGAAGTGGTCGAGGAGTGGAAGCTTCTGATTCAGCGAGAATGGAATTAGAGTAACTAAGAGAAAATTGACTAAGGCGTGAATGCCAATCTCAAAAACTGTTGTGGTCAAAGTGTGAGCAAGTGCGATTGAGATTGCGCACAAATCAAAGTTAGGATTTGTATACATCAGCAACATGGGCTATCAGAGATATTTAACACTAACAAGTGCCCCCGGCCATATTTTTCAGTTTAGGAGAGAAGGGAACCGACGTTAAGAAATTAATAATAGTTTTGGAGTGAGCCATCTGAGAGGGAGTACCCATAATTCATATTTAATATTTTTCAATGATCAAATAAAAAGATGCCGAGAGCAATTAGTGTTGATATAAGTGGATAGAAGATTTCTAAGTCTCAGTGATACATATTTGCATGTAACCACCATAGAATAATATGATTGACTAATCAGGGGTCTCCAAAGTGGTCGACATCGAGTGCCAAGAGTACCATCCTAGTTATAACATGTGTTTGATCTGTGCCACTGTACGTATGTGTACGCAACCCACACATCATTGCATAAAAGTGTCCCATACTGTTATGCAATGCTTCCAGACGTACGATATGGCATTATTTAATTTATAAACATATATAAATAATCAAAAATACACACAAAAACACAGCCTCTATCCTTCACAATAGGTCTTCTTGAAAACATTATGCCAATGGGTATTTTAAATTTTCGAAAAAACAAGGTCTGCTGACCAAAGTCGCGTGCTCTCACTTTTCTGATTTATGACCTTACGACCTTTCAAACTTTCAATTAATCCCGGAATATCCTCAAGGGGACCTTGACGATTATACCATGCAAAAGAAAATTTAAAACAACATAATTCCCGGACTAACCTTGGGAGGACCTTGGCAATTATATTATTCGAAAGAGAATGTAAGACAACAAGGTGGTTCAAATTTCGTTAAAATCGACCGAATAGTTACAATGTTATTATCAAAACAAAAAAAAAAGCAAAACGGGGATCGACAGACCGACGACCGACTAACATAATGAGATATAGAGTCGCACACGACTAAAAACAACGCACTGCCATCTGATAACTTACGTCTTACATATTAAGATTAAAAAATGCATTAAACTCAATTTTGATTTATAAAGATATTTTAATCATGTTTCTTTATTATCCTAATATTAACGGTAGAATATTAACCGTTATAATTGAACAAATTTAAAAATTATAATGCCTGTCAACAGGCAGCTATTCAAGAATTTCTGTAATGAACGTGTTTCGTTTTCGTTCTGTTCTGTTTTGTTTTTTTGGCATGTTGAAAATTGAGAGTGAGACGGGTGAGGACAACGAGTGTATACTTAACTTTCTTACCTATCAGTGTGGTGCTGCGAACTTATAGCTGTGCATTTACTATTTAAATTTACCCATATCGAATGGGCACAATGGCAGCCACTAATGCTAGGAAGAAGTGCAGACAATATTCACAGGAGTACTCAAATTTTGGTTTCGTACAATGCCTATGTTTGTTATGCGAAAAGACTTTCAGTAATGATGCCATGAAATCCGCAAAAAATGAAAGACCACCTTGAAAGGATTCATTCTAATAAGAAAAACAAAGATCTTTGTCGTGGAATGGCCAGACTCTATATTTAGATATACGTAGTTACTTTGGGGGTTTGGGGCCGAAGTTGGTTGAAGACTGTTAGTGAAAGGAGAGAGGAAGAGAAATAAAATAATATTAATACAAAATCAATGCAATAATTAAATTGACAAATCGGGTTCCTATAAAAATGAAAATTGTAAAAAAAAAATTAGGAACATAAGTCAAAGCTAATTTTTCCTAATTTCTTTTTGCAATTTTCTTTTATAAATCTGGACTACGGGGTGGAGTCGCAAAACATTAATTCCTCAAGAGTTTTCTGTATTTTTTTTCTTTATCTCTCTTACTTATCTCTGAATGTCCACTAGTGTATTCATAATCTCTTTCCTTCCTTTCGTTATGTGGTTCTTCTTCTTTCTAAATTATTTTAGTCCATTGAGCATTTAGTCAAATGACTTTGGTTGTGTTTTAATGACACAATTTATTAATCTGTTTCCATTTCTTCTCGCTTCACTGGGGCAAAGCGGCTTTTTTTAAAGGTTGTTCTCTCAGATCAAGTCGAATTAAAAAGAAAAGAGAAAATGTGCGCCGGCAGCGGATTTAGTGAAAGTCAACGGAAAAATTTGTTAGGAAGAAAAGAAAGTCGGTGGTTTGAATACAACCTATTAAAGAGTTTTATAGAATACCATAAATGTTCCAAATACTTGATATAACCTCATTTAGAGAAGTGTTTGGTAATTTATAGAGTAAATTAAAGCTTGAAGTTGTTAAGGGCACCGTTTACTGAATTCGGTCAAAAAAATTCATTTTTTTTTTATTTGCTATTTTATAAGAGCATTGTATTGCTCATTCGATCAACCAACTGCCAGGCGCATGACGTGCCCCTACGCCCGTATACGCCCGTCAATTAAAGGGACGGTCATTTAATTAAATACCCCACATGCAAGACCCTCTTATTTGTTTGGCTTTGTTTTCCTTGTATTTCTTCATATTTTCTATTTGTTGTGTGTGCATTTTTTTTATCATTGATACTATTGTACGATAATTTGCACGAGCTATCGCTTGCTGCCAGTTTGTTAGCAAAGAAGAGAATGGACAGAGAAAAATTGAAATCCCCAAAGGCCCCAACGAAACCAAAGAAGAAATCTGGGTCACTACCAGGTCCTGATTACCAGCCTGGTAACTTCTAAAGCATTTCCTGGCAACAATGAGGTGAGTGGGCTCCACTGATACCCTAAGAATATGTTATTTTCATACTAAATATATATTATCTATTTATAAAAAAGTAATTAGTATGAAAAAAACAGGGGACCAGGAGCCTTGGGCACTTTAGAGATTTCTAGCTGCAAGAGAGAACTCTCCTTCCATAGACAGAAATGATGTAAAATGGTCAGAAATTATCTAAAGAAACTCTCTATCAACCTCATAAGGAATGTTAAATGAATTATGTAAGTAAATATTTGAATTTGAGTTACTTTAAATTAATATTCGTCGAATATAGAAAAATGTTTACAGAAAAATGGCTTTTTCTCAAAACTTAATTTTTTAGTATAAAGAGTTTAATAACTTTTTTAGTAATTGACCGAATTTGAATTTTTTTTTTGGCATAATAATCAGCACATATGACTTTACATTTCACGGCATTTTAATTTATTTATTCCTTCAAATAAATTTTTGGAAAAGCCATAAACCTCAAATTTTTGCCATAAAAAAATTATAATATTTCAAAATTTAATAAAATTATTGTAAACAAAGCTATGTCTACAAAAATGCCGTGAAATTTAGTTTGTTGTGTTTATGAGGTGCCATTAATAGTAATATGCTGTACTATTAATAGATTAAAAGTTATTAGGGTTTTTCCAAATGGACCAAAATTTTCAAAAAAAAAATAAAATAAAAAAAATACATGAGTCAGAGTCAAATTTATAACTTAGAGACGTCATACAGCTACTAATACATATTGTGTATAAATTTTATTTGTCTACGATAAAAAATAAGAGAGTTATTAGCGAAAAACTGAAATCGCGGCTGACGCGGTAAACGGTCCCAGTGATCGTAGAAATAGAGATTGATTCTACTTCCTGAAAATAACCACCAAGTCTGACCAAAGTAACGGTAATTGACCTCTTTTGGAAGATTTTACTTCATTCTAGAATTTGTACAGTATCACTTCTCTCAATCACAACAACAACAACTCATATATCTATAATATATATATATATATATATATATATATATATATATATATATATATATATATATATATATATATATATATATGTATATATATATATATATATATATATATATTATATATATATATATATATATATATATATATATATATATATATATATATATATATATATATATATATATATATATATATATATATATGAACTGAATCACGAAAATATGGAACGCGATGAATATATAAATAAAGTCATCTGCCAGGCATCTCGACTAATCATCCTTTACAAAGAAGACGGGCACACATATATGACAGAAGGAGACATTTAGATTATAAGGGCATTAACGGATACCTGGAAACCAACTCTATTAAAGAATTAAGCCTGCAGAAACAAAAGGTAACCATTAAAAAGGTTTACAAAAAAGAAAAGGGGGACTCAAACCGTCAAAACTAAATTATAAGATTATAATTTCATAATTCTTCTATTTGAGAAGTAATAACAATTTATAAGAAAGGAAAATTATCAAGAATAAAACCGAAAATATATTAAACATTGGAATAACTAGAAAAAGTATATAAACGCGCATACATGACAAATGAAGAATATAGGGAGAAATAAGCCTGCCGAAACAAAGGGTGACCCTAAAAAAAAAGCAATAACAATTTCTAAGAGGTGAACGTTATCATGAATAAAACAGAAAATATATTAATCATAGGAATAACTAGAAAAGCTAATTATTAATTAGGTCAGTGATTTTATCTTTAAGGTCAATCTTGAACATTTTTGTCATACACGGGTTCAAAAAATACATGCCGGGGCTGAGGTTAAAATTACAATTAGAAGTAAGTTGTATAATCGCAAATTCTAAAAGATTTCGTGAAAAGAAATCTTTCGATCTGGCGATCACAGAACTCTTGGTCCAATTTACCCGATGAGAGTTTTCACTCAAATGAATAAATATTGCATTTGATGTTTGCCTAGTATTTACAGAATACTTATGCTGTTTAATACGTACTTTCCGTGTTTCATTTTCCTTAGTGGCTGTTGACTTTATATATATATATATATATATATATATATATATATATATATATATATATATATATATATATATATATATACATAAAATTAGGTATAAGGCCATGTTGTATGCATGTACTATTGAAGTCCACAGCCGTGGCAGCGTTGTATTTTCTTAATATTTCTTACAAGTTTTTTAACGGGGTCTTCGAGGCGAGAAAAAACATCCGCAAATGACCTCTTTCGACCGTGTTAGGTCATCTTCAGGGAATGAAGAGTTTGGAAGGCAAAAATAGCTAGAAGATGATGCCCGGTACTTAGGACTTCTTCGTTGTTTGATTTTCCTGTCCCACTGCGGGATCTTTTTTATTTCCTTTGATGTTATTTTGTTTATGTGCCATTGCGGGATCTTTTCTTTTCTTGTTTATTGTTTTATTTATTTATTTATTCTATATCTTTCTTTTTATTTATTTTTTTACTATTTAGTATTTGTTGAGTTGTTCTTTTATTTTGTTGTTTTACCTTGATATTTTGTATTTTGTTCTCTTTCGGTTTGGTCAACAGTTTATAGGTGCTGGTTCTGGTTTTCTGGTGTTGGGGAGGTATCGTTTGAAGACATCTCTTTCTCTCTCAGTTTCAAGGGCTGTTAGGGCCTCCAGTGTGAGAATGTCTTCCAGCTTTGACCATATAACCCTTCCTCTTTTGTAGAGATAGATGTTTATAGGTTCCATTCCTATTTCTTTGGGAAGGCTCCGCGAGGAAGTCATACCACTTTGTATTAGTGATATACCTAAGACCTCGATTCTGCTATCTCTGAAGTCTTCTTGTGAGCGGTATGGCAGGATACACCAGTTTGGACCTAACCAAAGTGGTGTAAAGCTTTTTCTTATTACGTTAGTTAAGGTATTTAAATCTTGCGAGTTTGTCTAGCTCGGTACTTGCAACCCCGATTCGTGTGCCCATGTGTGCGATCATGCCAGTGTTGGCAAGTTTGAATACGAGCACAAACACTTTCGTCGAGTAGTCGATTTCAGTGTCTTCCAAGTTGAGGGGAACGGTTCGGTGTCTGCCTATTGCTTTTACCTTAAATTTAGACACGTTGGTCTGGATCTTCCAGCGTCTTTTGAATCTGGAGATCCTTTCAGCCTCAGCGGCCGTGGCTCTCGCCATCATCCTTGTGGTTTTGTTCTTTTTACCACAACCTGGGTGACATCATCTTCATATTGTATTTTCAAAGTTGTTGGATCAATAGGTTTTGGTATATGCCTCATGTAGATGATGAAGAGAGTGTGGCTTAGGCATCCCCTTTGGGGGACACCGGGCAGGAGTACGAAGGCCTCCCCTGTATGTTTATCGAAGTCTATAACGGCTTGGCTATTGGTCAAGTAGCTACCTAGGATGTTTTTCGAAGTGGGGCGCGAGTCTCAGTCGGGAGATCTTGTACTTCAGGCCGTCGATCCAGACTTTGTCGAAGACCTCTTTAACGTCTCTGCAAATGATGTCGATCTGCCACCCCATGGCACGCCTTACTGCTGAGTGTTGTAGCATGTCGGCTATGGCTGTCTCAGTGCCTAGTTGTTTCCTGAATCCACGTTCTTGCTCGTTCAATAGGGAGTGTTCTGCTGTTGAGAATCTTCTTAAAAACCTTCCCAACCGTCTCTAGCAGTGAGATGGGCTTGTAGCTCATGGTCTGGTTAGGTGGATTGCCTGGCTTCGGAATGAATACCATTTTGGACGTATTCAGACTATCCGGGAAGTATCCCATTGCCGGGGACGCGTTGAGAAGGTTTATCAGTCTACTCCGAAGTCTCTCTGGTACCTCTTTCAAATGCTTGATGGTAATCTGGCTAAGGCCTGGGCCTTTTTGCCGAAACGAGGAAATGGTCTCGCACAATTCTGCACTGGTGATTGGGTTATCCTCCTGCGAGTTACCCTGAAGACTGTGGAGGTTCACAGTATCATGAGGCATGATGCTCTCCTCCCTCCTCTCCAGGTATTCAAGAACCTGATCTTTGAAGACTAGATCAAAGTATTCCTCCTCTTCTTCTGAGATTCTAAAAGCATTTCTCTAGACTCCGCAAAAGAGCATTTCCTTCTCTATTGGGGGAGGCTGCAGAGATACCTTTGTGCGATTTTGCGGTTGAGTTGTGTGTTTGGCTGGTCCCCTTCATTCTGTTGATTGCTGCCTAGAAAGACTTCGCATTACTGTCACTGTCTAGTTTCGCGATCAGACTATCCCAATTTACTTTTAGTTCACGGGCCAGTGAATTGTTGAGTTGTCGCCTGAGATGATGAACGAAATGGAAACACCTATTTTGTAGCACCACTCTCTTTTGTGTAGGGGTAGTTGGCAGCAGTGTTCTGTGAGTGATCGTCGGAATCGCTATTGCGTCTGCGTTGTAAATGCAGTCGTTGAACGTAGTTAGTTCTTTGTCAAGGTCTTCCTCGGTAGCGCCTTCCAGATCTGGCAGGTCCAATGGAAACGCCCTCCTGTACCCTTCCCAATTGGCCTTCAGGAAGTCCATTCTGGGAGCAGCGGGAACTGTTATAGGAGCCGCTGCTGTGGTGATTAGCATTAGTGCGTGATCACTAGGGTAACGTTAGTGGTCCTGGACTGACTAGCAGGTGGAAGGGAAAGTTGGGATTGTGAGAGCAGCATCTGGCTTGGTGGCCGACCCCGGGTATAAAAATGTGGGGAAGTCTGGCCCGATGCGCTCAGCATCATCCCTTCTTAGTAATATATCTATGTTCCTGCCTCTTGCGGCTGTTCTTGCGTATCTCGCAGCTCTATTTCTGGCGTCCAGGTCTCCGGCGAACAATGATGGGTGCTCTTTCTTGAAAAGGGTGATCATGTCGTGGATGGGTAGATATGGGCGACGGGGAGGTTGGTAGCCTGCACCTAATTGGCAATCACCTAGAGAGCATCTTAGTATGATCAAAAGAAACGATTTATCCATTGGATTCCCTGGTCTGTACTGCAGGTTTATTTTTACTGCTATCATAGTTCCCTTGAATCTCTCTCCTTTAACATTTCTTTGGAGAACGTTGTATCCTAAGATCTTCTGCTTGTCGCCGACCGTGATTCCAGTTTCTGACAGCAGAAGAATGTCTGGATCCAGATCTCGATATATGTTAAACAACTGTTGCTTATGTGCCAGCCACCCCTGCACATTATGTGCTAGAATAGTTAACCTATTTCTGGTTGCCATCTTGAGAGTCAGATCCGCCCGATGGTTTATAGTGGTAAGGTCTACCTGATCGAATCTTTTCATGGAGGGATGGTTTATAGACCTTGAAGTTGTCGTCGTACAGCTTTACTTTGCCGTTCAGTAATCTGTCTTAACCAATTCTTCGTCTGCGGGTGAGTTGTAGCACCACTTGAAGTGGCCTCTTCTAACTCCTTCAGCCACGTCCTCGAGGGTTAACTTTCTTTGTTGTGTGATCTGGGAGTTTGGGGCGATGGTAAATCTTATTTCCTTACCGTCATATTCATGTTCGTCCTGCTGTTGTGGTCGTTGTGCACCCTCTTCTTCTTTTTTTGGCTCTTCTTAGGATTTGGCTTTGGCTTTTCGGCGTGGGCGTGGCAGGCCTATTTGCTTGTTCGTCTACAGATTCTTGCTCTGTCTCTCTAGGTTCTATTTCCTGAGCTTGTATTTCCTTCTCTGGTTTGGCTGTTTATGCCGGTGCTACCTTGGTGCATGTGGCTGAAAGAACTTTGTCAGACTGCGGATTTTCCGGAAACGTAATTGACTCTAGCCCGTTCGCAGCCAGCATCCTGTTCACCTCGTAATTAAATGATCCAGGACAGGCTAAGTTCATTGCATGCGCGTGCAGAATGCATGCCAGCATTTTTGGAGGTGTTGTATCTGTGAGCTGCAGAACTATTTGGGGTTGAGCCGTCTTAGCGTAAGTTTGTGGTGGGGTTTTGGTCTTGGCGACTGCCGCGTAAGAGCTACTCGGTCTGTCTGCTGCTTCGCTCTTCTTTTTAAGATGCTCCTCCCTGACTGAGGACTGCATGCTTAGGGTCCGATGGGGCCCCGCGCAGTTATGCACATCTTCATATCCAGTTGTGATCGGTTTGTGCGTACTCAAAGCAGATCTTGACTTTTTACTCGCATTCACAAATTGCTACACTTATTATATAGTCTTTCTACATGAACATAAGTAATACAAAAATTGTCAATCATGGCGCGGGGAAATTTTTAAGGGCAAACTAAGCGCTACAAGAAACATATAAAATTGGAAGAAAAAAAGGAAAGCGTTAGTCAGGCAACCTAGTGTCGTGGTATGACATTACATTATATCAATACGATATTATATCTATCAGGGAGGGAACAATAACTTGAAAGCGAACCGACAAAAGGGACGGAAAACCACGAGTTTAGACGGACTGAGTAGCGTGAGAGAGTGCAACGGGGTCAGGTAAATTATGGACAGTGGCAAAGCTCAAGGTTATTTAAAGAGACAGGTACAAAAATATAATTTTATTTACACAAAAATAATGAGAGAATTGGTGGGTAAAATTACCTCAGAGAATTAACGGGCAAAATCATATCAGTAAATGAAAGGGGGAATTGTAGTTATAAATCAGGCTTTGAAGTTAGAACTTAAGGTTAGCCAGGAGGAGACTATTAAAATTGAGGGGGGAGATTAACTAAATTGGGTTACTAAAAGGGGGAGAGGGGTTGGCTTACGGATGTCTTCTGCACTTGAGGTGAGGCCGCTCGGACTTCAACGCGGGAAGTTGGAGTGATGACGGTTCTCCAAAAAGTAAGGGGGGGGGGTAACCTTCCGGTCCAGGGGAGAGTATTTCGGCTACCCAAAATGAGGAGAGCATCGACAGGAGTTGATGAAAGAAGTCAGGAAAATCACTCGGGGCGATCGTTCAGTGGAATTACCTCCTGGCTGGGGCTAATTCCAAATACACAAAATAGTCCAGCTGTCACTTTGCTTTGTTGCTAGCACTTGACTTGGAACTATGGGGAAATCTTCTGGGTTCTGGGTGAGACTTCTCAACTCTGTGTGTCTTCCGGGGAGTCGAGCGTTATTTATTTCTGAGACTCTCCCCGGAGTTGGGGTTTAGCGGGAAACAGCTCTACTCTCGAAGGGCCTCGAATCTTATTACAGAGCTATTTTAGCCCGCATAAAGGTGAATCGTGGGGGACTTGATTCGAGGCTACCGCTTGTGGAAGGGGGGGGGGGTAGGCTTACTACTTTAGGACTAGCCTGGCCTTCTGCTGCACTTGGGAGTTCCTTTCTGCTAAAGATCTTCGACGTGGGGATTCTCTCACACCTAGTACGAATCATTATCATCCTTACCTTATCATCCTCATCGTTCATCCTACACTCATTACCATCCCATCAACACATACACTTTTCACCCATTTTTATCCATCTATCCTATCATTCTCCTCACATTCTAACTTTATGCTATCTTATCTAGCTATTTGTCGCTCCGTTCTAGTCATATGGCAAAGGAGGCAAAGGAAAATGAAGTTTAAAAACGTGCATCTTTTAACGACGGTCAACTTGGGGACGCCGAGATTTCGGGAGTATGGCTTCCGGCTGAAGTTGCACGTTAATTGCCGATTTCTTTATTTTAATAATGACGGCTTCGGCTATCTGCAATCTTCTGCGGTTAGGGAGTCTCAGGTTGATGGAGGTGTCCTTATTCAGCTCTTCCGACCCTCCCCCGCCCCTCTTGGCCCTCATGGAGCGGCTAAGGAGGGAGGGGGGTTGATACAAGGTGGCCCTGGTGAAATTGATTGAAGTTTCATCAGGATTTATTGCCATCTGCGCAAAGACCAAAGATGTGGACCGGCTTCTGTCTGAAGAAAGAGCTATCACATTGAAGATCATCGGACTAGAAGCAAATACCCCCCCACAAGTGGCAGCGAACCGCAGTGTTATTTGCCCAAAAAGGGAGAGCTGGGTCGGTGAAAACAAAACCGAAGAACTAAAAGAAGAGATCATCAGGAGCAACCTGTGAGCGAAAGTCCTGGAAATAATGAAATTTCGCGAACACACCCACTTGTTCAAAATAACCTTCTCTACTACCAACATGGCCAGGAAAGAGACGACGGACGGGATTTTGGTCTTAAATACAAGAATCCCAGGTGAAAACATTCAGCAGGAGAGGTTTAATAGCATACATATGTGCTTTGTATGCTATAAACTAGAACAACATACAACCACGACCTTCCCGGACAAGAATAAACTGTGGTCCTGCGAATGAGCCACAGAAGGACATCGGTTCGATAAGTGTGAGAGCACTAAGAGAAAATGTCTCAACTGCAAAGGGGAACACGGGACCATGCCCAAAGCACCGAGGAATAATAAAAAGGAAGGAAGAAGAAGAGGATAAAGCTAAAGGTATGACATACACAAGCGCCGCCAAGAAGAGTGGGGAAGTGAAGACAATACCTGAACAGATGGGCATCGCAGGAAATTTGAGTGCAAAGATTCTGATCTACATTACTCACGCAAATGTGGCTAACGCAGTGAATCCTGACTGTTACAACCAGGTCTTGAATGCACTCTTAAAGGCAAACAATTTTCCTTCAGTGATCATGCCTGCAGACCAAGAATGCTCCAAGGTATTCAAGGAATCAGTTATAATATATAACACTGAAAAAATATGGACTGGAGAAGATCATCGAAGTTCCCTCATCGGAGGAATCCGAAGAGGACGATAAAGAAGTAGAAGAAAAGGCTGAACATGAGGAGGGATCCACCTCTTCAGACAAAGATGAGGGCCCCTCCACCCGTACACGAGATACGAAGAGCAGGTACAAGACCCCAATTCCCCCCCGGAGCAGGAAAACCATGGGTACAGTAAAACAGCCCAGACAGCCCCCAAGGAGAAAAAGAAGAATGAGAAGAAACATAGGTAAAAACAATTCACCATATTACGGAACGCTCTGAAGATACTGGAAATCAATACCAAAGGCTGGACGATGAAAAGGACTCTTTACGGAAATGTATTTAGAGAAATTGATGCAGACATCATCTTAATTTCGGAACACGGGATCGACACGCGTAATGCAGAAATAAAAATCTGGAACTACGATGTGTTGATCACGAATTTTTCGCAGGAGCGGTTCGACGGTGCCACTATTACAATAAAGAAAGGGATTAAATACAAGCAGATAAGAAATTTAGAAGAATCCTACCTCGCGATTGAGGTCGAACTCGACATAGAAAAGTTAGTCATTGCTACCGGATATCAACCACCAAGGAGAGACGTGTTGCCAATTTACACCCTCACTGGCCTATTTGGCAGAAGAACCCCCACTATATTATTGGGGGATCTGAACGCCAGATGCCGAGAATCAGGTTACAGGACCTTCAACGGTGTAGAAAGAAGCCTGGACCTATTTCTGGACAGAAATATTGCCCAGCGAATAGGCCCCAACTTTCCCACCTTTGTCAGAGGAGGAAGTGCCACAAAACACGACATCTGTCTGGTGAATCGTCAGCTAACGTTCAATTACTACATGGAACCAGTCCAGGTACCATGTATTGACCATATAGGGACCCTACTCACTATCAACAGGAACCATATACAAGTTCCAGCTGTAGGCAGAAAGAACTACAGAAGAGCAGACTGGACATGGTACGCGCGCCTACTCGAGGCCTACAATCCGCTCAACTTAGAAGAGGCAACTCTCGAGGAGATTGACGAGGCACTCGACGACCTCAATATCCATCTCGTCAACGCAGATAACCTTGTATCCCTAAATTCGTGTATAGGACCATCTATACCTACAGATGGACCGAATACATGGAGGATTTATACCGTAAGTTGAAATTATTGTATGAGATCAACATCAGATATGCATCAGTTGACTCAATACAACGAAGTAAAGAAATCAAAGAAGAACTGAACCAGTTCATCCTCGTAGAACAATGGAGACGATGGGATGATGCGATCGATATCTTCGATCACGAAGCAACTCCCAAAGAGTTTTGGAATAAGATTAAACGTCTCAAAGGATCGATTGGGAAGAAGATCAAACTAGTAAAAAAAGACAAAAACATCCAAACAGAAGAAGGAAGAATTGAAGAGCTATTCCGAAGTTAATGGGAACAAATCTTCAGTATAACTGAGGAGGAAAACGAATACTATGACCTAAAGTTTGAAAGCAACATCATAGACGAGCTTAACGACCAAATACACAAGACGTACCCTCACCACCATGTTGATAGACAGCGAGAAGGAGAAGCCGAGATTACCGAAGAAGAACTACTCGGCGCGCTCCGCTCATTACATCAAAAATCCCCAGGACAATCGGGGCTTACAAAGTTAAACGTTGAAAAGGCACCATCCAATGTCATTGAAGGGATGAGAAGTATATTTAATACCTGTCTGAACACGGGATACTTTCCAGATGCTTATAAAACGGCCAAGATGATTTTCTTGCCCAAGCACGGAAAGGACCCAATGTTGAAAGAGAGCTACCGGCTAATTTCACTTCTAGAATTTAGCGGGAAGCTTTTCGAGAAGATCCTCAGCCGAAGACTGGTGTCTCACCTAGAGGAGAACTCCCTCTTCAACCTATATCAATTCGGGTCTAGAAGAAAGCGAAGTAAGGAGATGGCGATTAATGTCATCACGGAAAAGCTAGCCCAAGCAAAACGGGAAAGAAGTTACCTGGACATTGTTTGTTGGGATGTATCAAAGGCGTTTGATAAGAAATAGCAACGGGGAATGCAGTACAAGATCTTACGACTGGGCCTAAGTGAAAACTTAGAAATAACTCTCTGTAACTATGTCATAGACAGACCGGCTTATATCAGTTTAGGGTGCACGGACAGACCAAAGTTTCCTCTCACTGCGGGCTTCCCACAGGGGAGGTGCCTATCCCCCACTCTCTACTTGATTTATACCGCTGATGTCCCAGCCCCTGTGAGCACCACTTGCATCAACATTCAATTCGCCGATGATTTCACCCAAATAATCACTTGTCCATGGAGGAATGCACCTTGGCAAGCTCGTATGACAGCAGCAGAAATTGAGAACCTTAACACCTACGAGGCCCGGTGGAAAATCCGCACGAACCAAGACAAGTTCAAAATAGTCCCCATAGGCAGGATACTACTATACGATATCAGGGTGAAGGATAGACGCTATCCCTACACCACGGAGTGCAATGTACTCGGAATGAAGATTAATTCAACCGGGTACACGAAACACGTCGCAGAAAGAATCACCAAGGCCACAGCTGCAGTCAGAACTCTATACATGTTCAGAAATCTCCGTGAAAGCAATAAGAAAAATATTTACAATGCACTTGTAAGATCGATGTTGCTATACCGCGCTTCCGCCCTCTCGTGTGTCTAGAAGACACAAAAGAGGAAACTACAAATGGTGCAGAACAAATGTGTGTACCTAATTACAGGTACACTCAAGCGAGAAATAAGACGTCAGGAAGAGCTGCACCGGGAGGAGGAGTTAAGTCCTATTAACGTTGTCATAGGAGAGCGGACAAGGAATATGCCGGAACCGGTTACTCGAGAATTGAACGATGATATCGTCCAAATGATTAACCAGAACAGAAGAAGTATAAGTAACGCCAGATTTCCGAGCTCCGCTGGGCTTATAGCTGGTGGAGCAGAAGTGCCGTTTTACGCATGAGAATAAGGATGTTTGTACCCAAACTATTGACAAATAAAACCGACCAAGAAAAGAAAACCTAATTACGAAACCTCACCGATTTCTACAAGAATTCACTGAATATCAACAGCAAATTCACCGATGAAGACCCACCTGTAACGAAGAATACATAAAAGAAAAAGCAAAAGACACGATTTACACTCACTACAAGATATACAAAAAACAAAGACACTAAGCATAATATTAAAGTGATTAAAATAATTTATTACCTTAACAGCAAATGCGCATAACATATCAAGAACATTAATTTTTATAGAAGACAAATTGCTTGAACTCCATAATAATATAAACTATCCCAAAGACAACAAAAGAACCACATAACAAGAAAATATTTAAAAGCGATAGGCCTGATCACCAGACACTTAGTATCTCTTTGCACCTTATCACACTTCTTTTTCATTTCAGTCCCTGACTATTTTTAGCTATCTGTTCCCACACCCTTTCTTTGTCCCCTACCCACACTTACCCACTTACATCATTCAGATTCAGATTCACAATAATTCCATTTCTGTTCATTCCCTGAAGATGACCTAACACGGTCGAAAGACGTCTAGAAATAAAGAATGTCATTCGCTGATATTTTTTCTCGCCTCGAAGACCCCGTTAAAAAACTTGTAATAAATATTAAGAAAACACAAGTTAAAATAATAACGCTGCCACAGCTGTGGACTTCAATAGTATATATATATATATATATATATATATATATATATATATATATATATATATATATATCAAAGTAGCGCGAGAGAATGATGGAAATGAATCCATTAAACCACATTGAAAGAGAAAACGGAATAATTTTTCCTTGCAGTAATATTTTTATTAACTTTTTACGAAAAATCCGTGCAGGGAAGCGATTCGAACCAGGCACACTGAGGCAGCGAGCACCGCTTTGATCACAGTTAAAAGTACTAATGGCATACTTTTAACTGTGATCAAATCGATGCTCGCTGCCTCAGTGTGCCTGGTTCGAATCGCTTCCCTGCACGAATTTTTCGAAAAAGGTAATATAAATATTACTGCAAGGAAAAATTATTCCGTTTTCTCTTTCAATGTGGTTTAATGGATATATATATATATATATATATATATATATATATATATATATATATATATATATATATATATATATATATATATAACTGAATCACGAAAATATGGAACGCGATGAATATATAAATAAAGTCAACAGCCACGAAGGAAAATGGATCACGGGAGATCTGCGAGGCCTTTCGTCTAATTGATTAGTCGAAAGGCCTCGCAGATCTCCCGTCTTTCATTTTCCGTCGTGGCTGTTGACTTTATTTATATATTCATCGTCGCGTTCCATATTTTCGTGATTCAGTTATATATATATATATATATATATATATATATATATATATATATATATATATATATATATATATATATATATATATATATATATATATATATATATATATATATATATATATATATATATATATATATATATATTATTTTAATTACACTGCAATGACAGCTATGAATTGTAATTAAAATAGCAATGCTAAGCTTCTTCGACACATCAATGGGCACGCTAGCGGAACCACCTCTTGCTTGGGGCGGATGAGGCGTGTCACCCAGGTATACCCGATTCAGGGGCGAGGAGGCTAAGCACTGCTATTTTAACCTGGACACCATCTCGAGTTGAGATTGATAACAATTCTTATATTTCACCAAAGCCAGGTCGTGAGAAATGAAATCTTTGCAACAACTCTTGAATAACAATTAATAAATATGACGACCTTATAAATAATTTACCAGTATCGACCTGGCGATTCCACCAATTTATTAAAGTGAAATTTCAAAGAAAGGGAGACAAAAAATATCAAGCAGAAGGAATAACAGCTGGTAGAGGAAGGGTAAAATCAAATAGATACAATCTCCATTAAAATACCAGAGAAATAGAAAAAGTATAAATTAAAATGGAGACTCACATAAAATGTAAATACAAAGAGGCACAGATATACATACATTATGCAATAAGCAGAAAATGATGAAAATAAGGAAATCAAACTCGATTTATATTGGACAATTTAATTTAAACGAATTTTATTTATTATAGGATCAAGTATTAAAGAGACCGGGGAAATATTAAAATTAAGAGAAGCATTAATGGAGGAGAATTCAACAATATTGCGCTTGACTTAATCTTCTGAATGGTAAATAAATTTAGTAGAATTCCAATAAATAGGATGATCAGTTCCAGTTAAATGAACAAACAAAGTTCTCTTACGTTCACCTCTTCTTACATTGTATTTGTGTTGTTTTAAACGAACAGTTGATGATTTTCCAGTTTACCCAAAGTAACGCTTACGGCAAACAGAGCAATCAACAGAATAGTCCCCTCCCCCTATATTTTGATTATAATTGTGAACCAGCATTTGGTACATCGTTGTCATATACTTATGTAAATACAACCAAAATATTCAAACATTTCAGGAGACGGAGAAGAACGAAGAGGCATCAGAGAGGGGGTAATACCAAAGAATTCTCATAATTAAATGCGCGGGAGGAGGGTCATTGTTAGAGAAGTTTTTGCGGGCAGAAATTAAGGAATGTAGCAAGAAATCTTTGAGGGTGACAAAGTGTGTGACATGTTTTAAAGCTCTTGGAACAATCAATGTCCAGGACGACCCTCAGGCCCCGAAGAAACATTGAAGTAAATACAGACCGTTTGAGTTTATCACTATGACTAGAATAAAAGTGAATATAAGAACCAGATGTGGTAGGCTTGCAGTAGACTGAAGAAAATGCAGACTTCTGTGCCGAAACGGAAGAAAGGGAGTATGAGTACCTACGTAATAAGTTCAACAGGAATACTCCAAACCATTCAGTAGAACCTTACAGGAAAGAACAAGTGGGGCCTGGAGCTATAACGACGGATGAAGAAATATTGAGCGTAATTTCCTGATTTAAGCAGAAAGCGCCAGTACCATCAGGGCTTATACGAAAATATAAACTCCATCAACGCCCCGAACACCATCATTAGAGAATTAAAAACATCTTTAAAGTAAGTTTAAACACCGTTTACTTCCCTGACTCATTAAAACACCGAACCTAATTGTCGTTCTTTCCGAAACTAGACAAAGGTCCAAACCTACCTCCTAAATAGTTATAGGCCTATATTGTAATTATATCTTATCGGCCAATTATTTAAAAAAAGGAAGTTAATATATATAATATTTTCCAGTTTGGATTCCGGAAGAACAGGGATATCACCATGACCCTCGGATTAATATAAAAAAATAGCACAAACAAAAGTAAATAAAAGGTATATATAATTATTGATAAGAGACGTAGAGAAAGCTTTTAATAAATTCTGGATCAGAGGCTTACAATATAAAATCCTTATTCTCGAAATGAACAACAATTTGGAGAGAATTCTCTGCAGATGGAAAGAAAAGCAAGAATCGTGATAAACGAATACAAGGACCAGAATTTTAAATGTAAGCCGGATTGCCGCGAGGCGGGTTTCTATCTCCTAAGCTATATTCATCAGTTACAGCGGACATGTACCATTAATAAGAATAGAGATGCTGAAGATCCAGTTCGCTGATGATATAAGACAATGTATAACATCCCTAAGCACAAATGAAAGACGGCAAGCACGATTAAAGGCACTGGAAATTGGAAACATCAATACAATAGATATGAAAAACAATGGAAAATACGGACGAACATCCAAGAATTTAACATAATTCCTATTACAAGAAGGAAAACAGTCGTTATCTTATATGAAGTAAAAGTGTATAATTATCGATCCAAAGGTAAAGATTTATATATAAAATTAACATCAAAATGGTTACATAGGTCATCAACGAGAAAGAATTCCAACTTTATAATTACCATATTCCATCCGAGGAATCTCCACGAAGAGCAAGAGTAAAGTATGTATGGCATTGGTCAGGGAAACACTAACATACCCTTCCAAATACCATTGAATTTGATGTCACAATCAAGAAAAAAGAATAAGCAAGGAGTACAAAATCAGACCCTAAGATTAATAAAGAACACTAAGAAGAGAGAAGGGAAAAAATTAAACCTAAACGAAGAGGCCAATATACCAACAATCAATAAAGTCATGAGAAAATGGCGGGAGATATATGGAAAAAACAAAAAAGATCTTGGTGCCGCTTCTGTCACCATCCTCCGCACCTGAGCGGCGGACTGGGTGAAAACAACTCCTGTATTTGTCACTCGTAACGTAGGCGAAAACAAGCACGGACGGACGCATTAGAGATTCCTCTTTTTCTTGCCATGCTTGGGGAAGAAGTCGCGGCATAAGTCCGTGGTCTCAAAAGGTCGTCAGGCTGATTGGAGATAACTCCTGTTTCTGAAAACCCTGCCATGGACTAAACAAGCTGAAGTAGACTGAGTGGAGATTCCTCTTGGGAAGGTAAAGAAAGGGTAACAGGGAATGAGGAAGCTTAGGCAAAGTCTAGCTCAATGAGACAGCCCCAGCAAAAACGGCATAGAGGAGTCACTAGAGTTTCAGGTCCTTCTGAGGCTCAACGAAACTGAGTTCTCGGGAAAAGCCACAGTCTTTGAGACGATCTTTCGGAAACTGGAGATGAGGTTCAAAAGGCTGATAGAGATTGCCAGGGGATCTGGACAGGCTGACCTCTTCAGCGGCCACCCAGGATCAGAGCAAAATAGAACCTGATCTAAAACTGTCACTGGCTTTCATCGCAAGGAAAGCTATCATCAACAGGCGGGTAGACCCTTGAGTTGGTGAAAGGTCCGCATAAGATATAAATGAATAAATTGAAAGTAAACAACAATGGGCAAAGGCACCAAATTCATCAAATTACACAGTGTCACGCATGTATTCAAGGTCATATTTGAGGAGGTGGATATGGCAGCCAAGTCCAAAGAAGCAGGACTCAAGCTCTTATTCATGAAGATATCTCCCGATCAATTGAAATGGAAAGATTTATCCAGCGTTTGACCTGCTTGCCACGCTACAAATTCAAAGATCATCCAACAATTGTATGTCCAAACAAAAGTGAAGTTAAGATATGTTCAGTGTTTTCAAACCTGTCACGACTGGATGCACTGCACAAATGACATCAAAATGTCCATAAACTGCGCTGGTTCACACGGAAGTAGAAGAAGGAAGTAAAATGTCAGGAAAGAGCACCTGAACAAGAAGAGCAAGTCAGCGCAAAGCCGGTCAAGCCTCAAATAATAACTGAACTCATTGACGCGACGCCCCCCAGGATGGTGGATTGCATACTTCATGCTCAAGTGATGAACTTACCCTGCCCCAGAATGTTCATCACTGAGATAAACAAGATGCCATCTGCGAACGGTCTGGAACCCATAAGGTTCCGGACAAACCGCAATCGGACAATGTTCTCTCGGTTACCAAGGTTCAGAGCAACCAACCAAGCCAATTTCATAAACAAGAAAGGAAGGAGGAGAGACCAACCAGCCAAGAATCTAAAGAAATCCAGGAGACGGCACTTGCCCCATCACTCCAAAAAGGATGGTAAAAATTATCGAGGAAGAGCATAAAAAACAAGAAGACAACGCCAGCGTGACATCCCGGTCAGCGGCCGCACCAAGAAGATACAAGTGCATGACAAGGAGATTACCTTCACCATCGCACTTAACAAAAACACATCTCAACTAAAAACAATCATTCCTGAGGATGTGGCTAGAGGAGTGAACAGATGGCATTTTAAATAATTATTTGACCCCCTTAGCCTAGTAGTCGGTCAAGACAACTTTGATGGAGAAGAAGATTAAGCTGAACAATGGCTGATTCAAGCTCTATGAGCCGGCTCTCTAAAGGAAGCTTCATTTTTGCAGGCCCTATAGCCTTCCAGCATTGTCAAAAGCCTGCAAGCAGGACGAAGAGAGAAGATGGTTGCTGAGAATAGCCTCACTTTCCTAGCGCATAAAGTGCAGGGATGGCAGTTGTACAACCAACTGCTGTGCATTATATACAGAGAGCTAGACCCCAATATTCTTCTGAAGTCAGAAACAGACATCAAAGACGAAAATAAGGAGAAGATTTTAGAGTACAAAGCTCTCTAAAATAACGTTACGGGAGAGAGATACGACGGGGGTATGATAGTAATCAAGAAAGATCTGCAGTTCAGACCGGAGAATCCAATGGAAGAATCATTCTTCTCTATAGTTCTAAGGTGTGCTCTACGTGACATTGAGATGGACATCGGCCATCAACCACCCCGCCGACTTAATTTTCCCATCCGTCACATTTTCACCCTATTCAAGAAGGAAAACCCAGTACTATTCGCCGAGAACCTGAACGCGAGGAATAGGATAGCAGGCTCTCCAAGGGTGGACATAAGAGACAGAAATCTAGATCTTTTGTAAATGAGGGATATCGTAGAACGTATCGGGTCGGACCTCTCTACATTCATGTGTCCAGGGACAGCCACAAAGCTTGATGACGTTCTGCTGAACCCCAACTTTCTTTTTTACCATCTAGTCCGACCAGGGCTACTGACGCCATCTACCACATGTCATGCTCATTACCGTAACAGCTACGCCTATACCTATTGTCCGTTACGCCCAGGAAAAAATTCCCGAAGGCAAACTGGAAAGCATACAGGCGGGCATTCCCGTTGGATCTCCGATTGCATTTCAAACGCAAACAAATTAGCCAGCCTGGAAATCTTTCACAAAGTTCTGCTACCAATCATACCTATACATGAGAGTGTAGTGCTTCAAGAGATTCACTGCAGCATACAACCGCATCTTTGACATAGGCTACACAAGCCTCATTGACTTTTAACTCGTTCGCCAACTCAGGAGAAAGATAAACAGCCAGCTGACACATGAATTAAGGGAGAAATAGAACCACCTGATCGAGAGGTTAGGCACCGACAGAGATCCGAGAACTTTCAGAGAGGCCATTAGAAGGCTGAAAGGAACAACATGGCTCACGGCCAAACTGCAATAGGATAGCAGGCTCTCCAAGGGCGGACATAAGAGGGATCAACGGCGACCAGTCCTTGTGAGGAAAAAGGCTCTTCCGTAGAGTCTGGAAGGGCGTTTTCAAAATTTCCTACGAAGAGGAAGAAACTTCCACCCATGCTCCGAGGAGCAGATTCTCGAGTACATGGCGGGGAAAGAGGACAGGTTTATTCCATACAGAACTAGGAACCTCACTCGGCTACATGGCTACTCCCAAGAGGGCAATAGCGTCATCAGTGCGTGATTGTGGAGGGCGATCTCCTTGTTCCGGCCCAAAGCGCCCGGTCTTAGACAAATCACCATCAGGCATCTGAAATTGGCCCCCGAAAGATGCGTCTATGACAATGGAATACTTTCCTGACGTCCAAAAGACTTCGAAAATGATTTTCATCCGGAAGACTGGAATATTTTTGAGTAAGTTCTCAACAGCAGACTCGCGACGCATCTGTCGGATCACTCTCTATTGAACGAGGAACAACATGGATTTAAAAAACACCGATTGACGGAAACGGATATAGCCCTAATGTTGCAACATTTTTCATCAGGGCGAGCTAAGGATTGCTTGATCGACGTCATCCAGAGAGATGTAAATAGGCCTTCGCCAAAGTTTGGATGGACGGCCAGGAAATGCAAAATCGAGAGATTGAGACTCGTGCCCCACTGCGAAAATATCCTCTGTACCTACTTGTAAAATAGGCAAGCCTTCATCGCCATCGATAAGCATGCAGGGAGGCCTTCAAGTGCCTATCAAGTGCTCCACAGTGAGGATAGCTTAGCCCTACTCTCTTCATCATCTTCGAGTATGACATACCAAAAACCTATCGACAACACGACCCTCAACGTGGAATACACGGACGATGTTATACAGGTCGCAATGCGGCGCACAATCTCCGCGAGGATGGTGGCCATAGCTACGACTGCCGAAGCTGAAAGGATCTTCAGATTGAAATAACGTTGGCAGATTCAAACAAACGTGGCTAAATTTACTGCAGTATTGATTGTGCGACATCGGACCGCCTCACTAGATATTGACAATACTTAAATCGAATACTCACCAAGTGTGTCAGCCCTTGGTTTCAGACTTGCCAGTATTGGCATGAAGGGACACATTAGCACAAAAATCGGACACACGCGTACTGAACTGGATAAACTTAACTGATTGAGAAAGCTTAACAAGAAAACAAGAAGAAATTATATATCGGTTTAGTTAGATCTAAATTGGTGTACCTAGCCATACCACTCACCCCAGCATCTAACAACAACATCACCAGCTACAAAGAATGTAAACCACCGGACTTAGAATCATCACCAACAAAAGTTGGCAAGATTTCCGGACCTCTAGAAGCCTCCACGAAGAAACTTGAATAGAGCCTATCAACATCTTTCTACACAGTAGAGGTCGGTACATCTGGGCCAAGCTGGATGAGATCCTTACAGGGAGACTCTGGCAGGTTTTTTTATCCAGGGGAAGAGGGTTCTAGATTCAAACACTACTTACCGAACACAAGGACGCTAGAGCCCGAATCTAAATTTAAGTAAAGATTAAAAAAGTCTCAGAAGAAACAACAAAAATCAACACTAACCTTCGGATAAGGCCCGCTCACCTGGCGCCCAATATCACTACTTCTTTTCTTTTCCTTAATATTTCGCCCTCCCTTCTCTTCATTATTTACCCCTCTCTTATTCTATCTTTCTACCATTCCTTGATAATTGATTCAGAATTAGTTTCGGACTGAGGCGGGAAGCTTTCGAACACCCAGAACTTTTATCCGAATAAAATTCCAATATACTACTGGGCATGTATGTATCCAGAGGAGACATGCCTAAGTTACCCAAGGAGAAGCCCGCTTTCCTCAGAGACAGCGTACAATCAACAACTTAAAAATCAAATGGTATGGATGAGGCCCACCACATCCACGACCTCTCCGATGCCACAATTTGGCGCGTTCCTCCCAATGAAGGATATGAGCATTGTCAATTCCCCAGTAACCTAGAATAACATACGTTATGTACTCTTAATCTCTATTACCACGGAAACTGGTTAGATAATAAGGTATTTTAATTTGCTAGTGTTTCAGGAAATTTATGGGTGTTAATTGATGAGATTAACATAGAATGATGAGTAGAAGTAACGAGGTTATGTGAAAAATCAGTTAAGGCACCAATGTATTAGGGAAGTAAAGTGGGGAGAAAAGTGGAGACATCAACCTTCTGTAAACATACCCACATTGGTATGATTACTGCATCATATAAATAAATAAAAAGCAAGTATCATTGATCACTCGGAAATGCAGGAATAAATTTGCCATTAATAAGTGACTGGGTACATGCGAAAACCGACTCTTACTTCGACACAACATATCATCCACCAAAAAATGCGCACAAGAAAACAAAGTCGCAAAAGCTAAACACTTTTCATGCCTCTTTCAGGTTGACATAAAATTATCTGGAATATAATATAATTGAATAATCTAAGACGTATATTTCTTTAACTATTTATTGTGTTCATATTTTCTAATTCAAAAAGGAAACCACAGTAATGTCGTAGTATAATTGTCCGAGCCTTTTTCTTCTTTACAGAGTGCTCCATTTGATTGATCTCCAAAGGGTGGCTCTTCGACAAAATGAACCCCCAAGAAAATTTGAGCTTCCTATTGCAAGAGGACCCCTCCTTGTTCATTGGAGGAGACTCGGGCCCTCCCTTCTCATCTCACAACGAGGGCATTAACGAGTTTCTGAATTTGAGCGAACTGGACGGGAACCGTAGCAATTACGTTCCGTACCACCTCCGTCTTGAAACTTACGTTGTGCCCATCATCTTCAGCCTGATTTTTATTGTGGGTTTTCTGGGTATGTTAAGGACTCTTTTCTTTTTATATTTAGATTTACAGACAAAATGTGCGCTGTCGTACTGTTGCCTCTATTGAATGAATTAAGAGAAATAGAAGTGTACGAGGAGGTGAGCAGACAAGAGGTAATAGGGAAGAGTTATAGAGAAAATGCGTGAGTGCTGGGAAAAGATGGGAATGAGTATAAGTTTTTTTTTAAATTACAAAACGCAGAAGTTAGTATAATTTGGGTCAGTAAACGAACCATAAAAAACGTGTGTAAAATCTCCATAAGAGATCCCGTACCGAGGAAGCAGGAATTTCAGTCATTTGAGTTCAACTCACGGGTAGGGAATATTTTTTTGCTTAAAAAAAAGAACAGCGAAACCAACTCCAAGTATTAATTTTTAGAGGGATTTGTCAACATGACCGTGGCTAACCTCCCTGGCTGACCCCGTTTGCAACTTTGGCAGGTTTCAATGGCAGTGGGGAAGTAAAAACAGTAGGTTTCCTGTAAATGCCAGGTTTCCCGACGCAAGAAGCGCCTTTGATCAAAAAAACTCAGTCGGTCCAGATAAGACCGACAAAGGAATCGAGGTTGCCGATTTGTCTCAAGATAAGATATTTAATAGAACGAAAGCAATAGAATGGTCCCGAGGATTGCATGGATTTGGCTCCTTCTGAGTTAATAATATTTGCCGTTATGTTCGTGAGAACAATATATATACGCCATTTATCAAAAGCAAAGAAATACAACACAATTTCAAAAGGGCATTAAGAAAGGCCGTATAAAGGGTACGAAACACGGCATTATATAAAATATATCCCATAAAAGAGCTCACCTTTTTTTATGGTATGTTGGGGTGCAATAATGTAGTTCTTCGAGGATTAAAATGCATCCAGTCATAACATCCAGGAAAGGAAAAGTTTTATATATTCATCACCTTTCTTCTATTTTTATCATTCTACTCCATCGCAACGGTAAACCTCCCTCCTTCTGTCTAAATTGACCACACTTGCAGGACGCTCTCCCGCCCTACACTAAACAAGTGACTGTATGCAATAGACAATAAAAAGACGTCTAAAAATAAATGGCTCAAATGGCTATCTTAACATTCCCTCTTGGTGAGCGTCCCTCCATTTCCCCACATTAGGCCATCTTTGTTTTAATAATCCCTCTGATACATCAAAATGGAGCAGGGTAAAGACTCGCGCCATCATTCAGTGAATCGGAAAAAATGAGAAAGGAATTTTCTTTGATAGCGAGGACGTTTTCACTAATTAATTTGGGAAGGAGGCAGAAAATAGGAGATCGGGAAGGAAAAGAGTCGGATTTGGTGTTTTGTGGTCTCAATCCAGAGTTCAGATAAGTAAGAAATTATTCATACTTCATGAATTTCATTGTTTTTAGAGTAAAATCCTAATTTTTTTTCGGCAGATTATAATAATGTTAAAAAACTGAAATAAACATAAATATAATTTCAAATGCTATGGAGTTATAAAATTTGAAAAGAAAATATGATCGAATACAAGTATATTCCTACCTTCGCTAATAAATTATGGGTTAACAAATATTATGTACACCTAAAACGTAACGCAACTGCCATGAGGTCGAACGGAATCGGTACTCCATATAGCCACTTACCGCACCCGATGTAGATTAATTTTGCCGTAATCCTAAGCGGTGTTTTCCTCGGCTAGGCCGTATCCCATACTCCACTTAATGTTCAATCATACTGTAGAACCACTTTTGCGACCACAGCTACAAGCCTTTTCCTCCAAATAACTACCAAGTTCTTCTTACAAGTGACAACGAAGATCTTTGCTCACTCATTCTTCAGCAATGAGGCCAATCTTCATTCGGATGGATGAGCTTCGTAATTTGAAATGGCCACTCTAAAAGATACACTTTGTCCATCCCGCGAATAAACGCTGATAGGCCTCAAATATGAGGTCTCCATGGTAACGGAATTTCGGCTGATTTATACAGGGTGTCCCTAAAGCAGGGATGGGCAACAATTTTAAGGAGCGGGCCACATTGAAGTTTATGTGAAGCTTTTCCGACCGCACTTCAACCGTTAGATGCAAATTTCGAATACAGATAAGTTAATTGCAATTTTTTAGTGCATTTGTTTGCATATACTACACAATCATAGATAAATAAGAGTTATTTTTTTGCTTAGTTTTGCCACACCGTTTAAACTGTCTCCACTTATATCAGAGTGGGGACTTACATCTTAACGTGGAATCCGAATCACGATTTACACTTATACATCATGTGATCATTGCTCAGGGACCAGGCTCCCCCTATCCAAGTACTAACCATAGTCAACGTAGCTTAACTTCCGCGAGCGAAAGAGAGCGTGTAGATAAGGGTAATGAGAATAAGTATTTATAAAGTATCGTATTTTTTTAAGAACATTTTATCTATGAATGAAATATATTTAAAAATGGACTGATTTAAGATAAAAAAATTAATGAGATGAAATTTGGGCAAAATGTTCATTAATTCAATATTTTGTCGAATTCTGAAATGAAACGCGGCCTCAGTTTGCCCACCTCTCGGCAAAATGCATATTTTCAATAAAAAATTTAACTACATTTTATTTAAATGAAATATTAATAAATAACATCTTCAATATGATTTCCACCATCTGTGATTCAAAGTTTAAAGCTCTTTGCGACATTCACCCGACGAACCCGATGCATTAACTCCAAATTTTCGTCAATTTGAGCTCCTCCATTTATGATGCGCTGTTCCCTCAGGTGTCTCCGAGGAGACCAATGTGATATTATTTCCTTTGTGTCAAGACTTAAGGGACACACACTCTTTATGACTAGGCTAGGCACTAAATATGTGGTTTTTCCTACGAGCGACGATTAAAATTATCTTTGTTCTTCTTGAATAAATGCTACTTTATCTGGCAAAACTTAATAGAAAATCTTATAATTTACAGTTTCAATTTACTAAGCCATTTTTCACACTTCTTGGGATTATTATCTTGCCGAAGGATTGTAACCACAGTAATGCAGTCATCGAGAGTTTGAGGTTCTCTTTTAAGTATATTAAGAGGTTCAGTACCACACGAGGAATTCAGGATGACGATCGTCTTTTCAATCCATAAATTTTAAGTTAAAATAAGATGGATTGCGGCAAAATAATGCAGAAATTGATACATTCCAAATCTTATTTATGCACAATATAAAAATACATTTTACGTTCGCATCACTCGGTAGACACCGTTTTGAAATCTGGTTCTTGTGGTATAAATCTGCTACTATGGCAAAAAGGACGCGTCAATACGAGGGAGAACTGAGTAAATATCCTTAGACAAACTATTTATTATGTTATTTCACATAGTTTCCAGAGTTAGGCAGTCCGCTGAATTAGTCCTCTACTCCGCTACTTCCAGACATTCTAAATGGTTTCTATAAGCAAAAAGTAGCGGAGTAGTGGGTAGCGGACTAAAAATATTCAAAACCACTACGTTTACGTTTCTTTGCAATAAAACTGCTAATTTGGGATGTAATATACAGTAGTCTTCCTTAAAATTTATTAAAAACCAGTGAAAAGATGTTTTAGGGTAGCAGCGCTTTAGTAGCGCTTTACAATAAAAAGCAGCGATAGCGGAGTAGCAGGTAGCGGTTTCGCGATTTTGAAAAAGTAGCGCTACTGGTTTCAGCTAGCCAAGGTAACGGAGTAGCAGATAGTGGTTTCAAATATTTGGTACCGGCGCCCACCTCTGATATTTTCCTTCATTTCTAAAGCATAATCCTATTTTTATTGGTCTATCGGAGACAGCCCTGGTGAGGTTGTATATACGTTTCATATAACTTCTCCGCGCAAAGGGTAGTAACAACAAGGAGTAACAACAAGGAAAGAAGGTACCCTAGAAGACCTTATGGTCCATTCAAAGAGGGTACCTTTGGACTAGCAATTGAGCGGGCACAAGGCTGCTCAATTGTTTTGCGTCCCTAAACGGCCACTTTTCAAGACTTTGTCTAGTCTTGACTTGAACTGGTCAACAGATTCACTGTTGACAACTTCCACTGGAAGTGCGTTCCACATACCGCAGATACTGTAAGTGAAAAAAATTTCCACACAGATTGCGGTTGTAACGCTTCAGTTCAAGTTTGAAGCCGTGATTGCGCGTTCTGTTCTCACTCAGTGTGAAAATATCCCGATAGTCAACATTGTCGAACCCTCGAAGTATTTTGAAAACTTCGATGAGCTGACCACGCTGTCTACGGGTTTCCAGCGAGAACAGATCTAATTCCCTTAGTCTATCCTCATAACTTTTATGTCGGATAGAGGGAATCAGCTTGGTTGCCCTGGCTTGTACGCGTTCCAATCTCGCGATGTCCTTTCGCAATGAAGGACTCCAAAATTGTACGGCATACTCCAGGTGCGGTCGGACAAGTGAGTTGTACAGGCACAGTACAATCTCCTGGTTCCGATAACCAAACTGGCGCTTAATATAGCCTAGCATCCTTTGGGCCTTTTTCTCCGCCTCAATGCACTGTTTCGAGAACTTGAGGTTACTAGTAATAGTAACACCCAAGTCCTTCTCAGTGTCACTCGATTCAAGAGCAGTGCCCTTAAGGATATACTGAGATTGGGGGTTTCTGTGGCCAATATGCATCACTTTGCATTTGCCCACGTTAAAAGGCATTTGCCACGTGTCCGACCAATCCCTAATCTTCCCAAGATCTTCCTGCAGGCGGGCAGTATTTCCATCCTTTGCAACGTTCATACCAAGCTTGGTATCGTCGGCAAATTTGGAAATCTTCGCAACCATGTCACCGTCCATGTCGTTGACGTAGATGATGAATAGTAATGGTCCCAGGACAGAACCTTGAGGCACCCCGCTAGTAACGGGCACCCACTCAGAAGACTGTCCATTTACCACCACCCGTTGCCGTCTACCACTTAGCCAGTTCTCGATCCAGCCGGCTACCTTTCCGTCTATGCCAAGCGCTCGCACTTTCCGGAGAAGGCGGCGGTGTGGTACCTTATCAAAGGCTTTCTGAAAGTCTAGGTAGACCACATCCACCGCCTTGTCCCGATCGTGCTCACTGAAAACGAAGTGGAAGAATTCTACAAGGTTCGTCAGGCATGACCGTTGCCTTCGGAAGCCGTGCTGGGAACTCCTCATTAGCAGGTTTGACTCTAAATACGACGTCACTTTGTCCACCATGATGCTTTCCATGAGTTTACCGACTATCGAAGTCAGACTGATAGGTCGGTAGTTCGACGGTTGGTTACGGTCTCCTTTCTTGAAGATAGGAGTCACCTCCGCCTCACGCCAGTCTCTAGGAACGCATTTGGTCCGGATTGACATGTTAAAGATAGCGCACAGATGTCGTGATACTTCATCGCACACTTCCTTCAACACTTTAGGTAGAAACCCGTCCGGTCCAGGGGACTTATTCGTCTTTAGGTCAGCGATCTTTTTCTTTATTTCTCCTTCGGTGAAGTCCATTGCCTCCAGCTTTTCCCCCGAGTAGGAATCCGTCGGCTGGGGAATGGGACCACACTTCAGTAAACACTGAAGAGAAGTAGTCGTTGAGGAGGTTGGCATTTTCTGCATCTGAATGCTTTAATGTCCCCTCCTCATTCCTCAAAGGGCCAATCGTTCGACGGATTGGTTTACGGCTGTTCACATATCCAAAAAACTCCTTGGGATTCTCTTTACAGAGTCTCGCCACTCGGAGTTCCTCAGACCGCTTAGCCGCCCTTATGCTGGACTTCACTCTCCTGGCTAGCCTCCGGTATTCGTCAAAGTCACCCGAGATCTTCGATTGCCGGTACACATTTCTCTTCTCCCTAAGCAGTTGCCCGATTTCTCGATTAAACCACTTTGGTTGAACAGAGGACCGACGGGGGCATTTCAGAGGGATAAAACGCGATTGAAGACTCATGAATGTGGTTTTGAAACTGTTCCAAGAGTCTTCAACAGCATCGCACTCTTCTAGCCTCGCGTAAGTCAGTCCCGCGCGTAGACCTGCAAAGTCTGCTCTTCTCAAATCCAGTTTCCTTGATTTACTAGTTGCAGGCTCTGCTTTGGGGACTTTGACTACAAATTTAATTAGTCGGTGGTCACTGCCACCGAGCTCTTCGCCAACAGAGAGGTCCTCAACGATGTCATCCTCAGAGGTGAAAACCAAGTCGAGGATATTGTCTCCTCTCGTTGGCTCTCTCACCCACTGAGTGAGGAACTCGTTGTTCGTGAACTCCAGGAGTAGTGCGTTCTCGCCACAGGGTTCTCTGGTTTCCCAGTCAACTTGTGTGTTGAAATCACCCATGACGATACACACTCTGTCTTCGACAAGTTCTCCTAGCAGCTGGTACAGATCTCTGTCCTTTTAAACGAGTTGGGCAGGAGGTCTATAAAGCACCAGGGTCCTGTATTTGGCAGGACCTATCCCTAGGTCAACACCTAGTAGTTCATGGTCGGATATGATGTTGCAATCCGTCGAGTTGAGAGTATCCTTGACATACAACATCACACCGCCACCCTCTCTGTCTGGCCTATCTTTCAGGAAGAGCTGGTAACCGGGAATCGTGAATTCACCTTCAAAATCTCGGCTTGAGGTTTTTATCCACGACTCCGTTATGGCCACCATCTCAGGTTCCTCTGTTACTACGAGGCCACGGAGCTCAAGAAACTTATTCCTGATTGACTTCGCATTGAACAGAAGAACTTTGAGGGAGTCCCCTAGTGTAGGACTCCCTGCGCTCTTCCGTAAAGGGTAGGAAGGTGTAAGGAGGGGGAATGACCGTCCTACAACTAAAACCTGGAGGATACCCTCTACCCCCTATCTCCCTTCGACCCCAATGGCCAGAGAGAAACTGGTGCACACACACACACACACTCTCTCTCTCTCTCTCTCCGGTCGTCCTTTTCACTTATTTCTAAATATCTCACTCTCTTTTTTATTCTTTCTACTTCTTCCCTTATCCCTCGCCCCTGTGCCCCTATCCCCCAGCTACAACTGCTTTTATTTGTCTTTTTTCATTGTCATTTTCCGTTGTCCTTTTTTGTTTGTACTTGTTCTTTGTCTTCTTCCTTTATACTTTTTTATGTCACTTTTAATTTGTCCTTTACTTTTAACCTTTTCTTTGGCGCTTTTCCTTTACTCTCTTTTTTTCCTCGGTCTTAAATTAGTTGTCATGTTTATTTGTCCTTTTTTCCTCTCCTCTTTTCTATGTCCTTTTCAGTTGTCGTTTTCTTCTGTCCTTTTTTATTCGTTCGTTTTCATTTGTCCGTTAACATCTGTCTTTTCATTTGTCCCGTTTCCTTTGTCCGTTAACATGTCTTTTCATTTGTCCTTTCGTCCTTTTCATTTGTCCTCTGTCCTTTTTCTTTTTCTCATTCCACTTTTCCCCTGTTCTTATTCATTTTCCTTTAGTCATTTTCCTTATGTACCTTTTTATTTGTGCTTTTCTTTTTTCCTTCGTCATTTTTCCTTTTCCATTATCTGTTGTTGTTTTTCTTTGTCCGTGGCATTTTAACTTTGTCAATTTCTTGTGTTCTTTTGCTTTTTTTTTTCAAATGTCGTTTTTTTAATGGTCCCTTTTCCTTTGTCCTTTTACCATTCTACATTTTCCTGTTTATTTCCTTTGCCCTTAACCTCTGCCATTTCTACGTTGTCGTTCTCCTTTCTCCCTTTTCGTTTGTTCCTTTCCTTTGCCCATTCACTGAATCCTTTTAACTTGTCCGTTTGCCTTTGTCCTCTTCCTAATTCATTTGACCCTTTTCAGAAGTCCATTTCATTTTCCTGTTCTCAATTCATTGCTCCCTTTTCCTTTGTCCTTCTCTCTTGATCTTTTAGCTGGAGCATTTTTTTCCGTTTGCGTTTGCTCTTGTCTCTTTTATATATATTTTTCTCTTTTGTCCGTTTTAATTTGTCCCTTTCCTTTCTCTGTTTTCATTTCCGTTTTGTCTTTTGTCCTTTTTCCTCTTCTCTTCATTCGTGTTTTTTTCTTCTTTTTTACTTTTCCTTTGTTCTTTTCCTTAACCCTATGTGATTTTCTATTGTCATTTCGTTTGTCCTTTTTCCTCTGCCCGTTTTAATTTGCCTTTTCTGTCCTTTTCCTTTGTCTTTTTTCCTTCATCCATTTACATTGTCTTTTCTCTTCTGTCCTTTTCTTTTTCTTTCCTTTTTATTTTTCGTGTCCTTTTCCTTGTCCTTTTTTCATTTTAATTTTCTTTTATACTTTTAATTTGTCTTTTTTTCTTTTCTCTTTTTCATTTTTTTCCATTTTCATTTGTTCTCTTTCCTTACTTATTCTCTGTTGTACTAATTCCTTTGTCCTTTTTCTACGTTCCTTTGTCCTTTTTATTTGTCCTTTTTCCTTTGACCTTATTTATTTCTCCCTTTTCCTCTGTCCTTTTTTTCATTTTGCTGTTTTCTTTCTTATTTTTCTGTTGTTCTTTTTCCTTTGTTCTATTCTATTTAGTTGATCCCTTTCCTTTGTCCTTTTCTTTTGTCATTTATATTTCTCACTGTCCTTTTTATTTTTCCCTTTTCTGTTGTCCTTTTACCTCTTCCTTTCCGATGTTCTTATTTTTTGTCACTTTTGCCTCTGTCCTTTTTCCTTTTAGCAGGGTCTATTTTCCTTTGCTCATTTTCCTTAGCGCTGTGTCCTTCTCCCTTTGTCCCGTTCACTTTGTTTTTTTCCTTTGACCTTTTTTCTCTGTCCTTTTTCTTTTCCCCTTTCCTTTTAATTTACCCTTTTTCTGTGTCCTTCGTACTGAATCCATTTTATCTTTTTTTTTCTTGTTGCTCATTCCTGTCCTCTTTTAGGAGTCTGAGAGCTCAGATCAATAGGCTTTGCGTGTAATGGCATGAAAACATATTTATATTACCGAGTAATATAAGAGGACGATTTCCCTTTATTATAATATTTAAAAAAATATGATGAGTAGGCAAAGGAAGTTTCCATGGTACATAAAAGCATGCATTTTATATATTTTGTGAAGATTTTATATGATACAATCGTATATTCAAGAAATTATACTAAATACACTGACAAAATAGAATATTGACACGTGCAAAATATGAGAGCCATTTATTAATGAAAATTCTAGAACTTTCTTGAAATGATCTGGCAACATTTTGCTCATAGGTAAGAACTGTACAACTACCATTGTTGTCGTCCTCACTCTGCGGAGATGTCATCACACGTTAATGTACTCCTGAGATCCTGGGAGGACTCTTGATTTCAAGAGTGATAGGTAGGTCCAAAAGTGTGATTTCGCTGGTTCTGAAGCTATACAATGAAAAGGAAACCTATAAATCTCCTGCAAAAGCTGTAATTAGCGTCCGAGAAGACAAAGCGATTAATAGTAACAAAGAAGTTAGCTGTTACACAGTGTCTCGTCGTTTCAATGAAGCTCGTTCTCCAGCAACTAAACCAATTATCAGTAAGAAAAACTAGAAGACGAGACTCGAAGATGCTAATACTCATATTGTTTGGAGGGATGAAGATTGAGAAAGAATTCATTTCAGCACGAAAGTAAATTTAAGTTAGTTGGATCTGATGGCAGACACTTTGTTAGACGAACTGCAGTTGCTAGACTTAACCGTAAATGTGTTAGAAAGTCTGCCAAGCATGGGGTATGTTTTCCTATGAAGGAGTTAGTCCGAAAGTGTGAATAATTTGAACAGGAAATGTGAATATGTATCTAAACCTCGTGCATCAACTTTTATACCTTCACTCCGAGCATCTCTGAACCAGTCAGCAGTGTTTATGCAGGACAACACGCCATGCCATACAGCAAAGCGAGTAAAATACTATTTTAGACAAGAAGATATAGAGTTAATGAAGAGGTCTGATCAGAGCCCAGGCCTGAACCCAATTGAGAAAATGCATTGAATTGTGACGGATTAATGGACGAAAATTGAGCGAGAATGGAACAAAGTAACACTTAAATTTTGCAAGAAACTGTTGAGATCCTGTCGTCATCGTTTCGCCTAAGTAATAGAAAACCATATCCTCAACACTTTATAGTAAATGTTTTAAGTTTCATCGTTGTCAAATCTTGCTCTGTTTCTAGTGTATTTGTTTGCCAAGCAATTTTGTGAATGATCATTGTCTCATTTTGCACGTGTCACTATTTTTTGTTAACTTATTTAGTATAATTTCTTGAATATATGATTGTATCGTATGAAATCTTCATAGAATATATAAAATGCATGCCTTTATGTACCATGTAAATTTCATTTACCCAGTCATCATATTTTTGAAAATATTTTAATACAGGTAAATCGTTCTCTTATTTTGCTCGGTAGTGTATAGCTTTTCCATAGCTATTAATTATATATCATCACCATCATCATCATCATCCTCATCATCATCATCATCATCATCATCATCTCACTAACTCTATAATTTAAGAAAGGGAGTTTTTTGAGTATTTGAATAATAATTTCATCTTTGTCGTGGTATTGTAAGGGACGAGTTGGTGTACGTACGTAGGTTTGTTACGTACTTGAATAACTCCTTGATTACGTTTTCTCTAAGAGTGCTATATTATTTTACGTTATTTAATCTTTGAGGATTTTTAGTGCCATGTGTAGCGTTTCGAGGATTGAATTAAATACTTCTAAAAAATATATATCTTTAATTACAACATAAAAAAGTGAAATATAAAAAAAAAACTATACAGCTATGAATAAAAGAGTTTATGTTAGAATTACTAATTTAAACCAAATGAATATAATGTAATGGTTGACTCAAAGCTCACTTTAATATTGGACGCTAATTGACACTCAAAATTAATTGAATTTCTTTACCTTTAAGTTTCATGTAGACAAAAAAAATGCTTTTGTGGTTAGGCGCGTGGGCGCGCTTACAGACACCCAGCTGTTTGACTGGCGCGGAGACGGGCTTGAAGAAACAGGTCATTTCTGTGAGGGCAACGGATGGCGTTAAGCACGTTGTCTTAGTAAGATGATTTAAACAACAGGACCGTGAAGGTATGCTTTTTCCAATCTTCGGGTTAATCTTAGAATGGTTCGCACTGACAAGCGATGAGCAAAGAGTGAATCCTCTGATGAATGGGGGTGGGGGGTGAGGGAGTTCACTTTGGGTATTCCTCAATGGCGAGGACTATCTCTGGTTTTTGTTGCAAACAGGGATAGGGGGTTTCTCTAACAAGAGATGTAAGAAAGTGATTATCAATACAAAAAAAAAAAACAACTAATTTTCGGTGTGACCACCAGGAATTGGCTAAGTATGAGCTTCTTCTCTGTTCCTTTCTCTGATTGCCGGGCACTGCCATCGGACTTCGCCGTGTCGATCTCTAACTCAATCTTCCTCGTTCTTCTCCCATTATCCGCCTATATACTTCACTAACCCACTGGGGGTAGGGAAAATGGGGTGAGGGCTTAGGAATTAAGCCTCGCTCCGCTAACCACTCTTCTCCGAGCATCTTTCAATTAACGCTAAAGGCATCTTCTGGCTTTTGGCCGCCGCTCCTCTAATTTCGTCTATGACGCGAAATTAGATCCCAAATCTTAGTGGAAATAGTGCCTGTTTACCCATTGTTATGGCACCTGGTCTCCTTCCCTTCGTATTGATATGCTCCCTGGCACATAAATCTGATGATTCTTAAATCTTAGTGGAAATAGTGCCTGTTTACCCATTGTTATGGTACCTGGTCTCCTTCCCTTCGTATTGATATGCTCCCTGGCACATAAATCTGATGATTCGTACTTCTCGTGGTTGGAGGAGGCCTTCTGGTGGCCAGCAGGTCGAGGGAAGAGAGAGGGCGGGGGGTGGGAGTAAGTAATCGGGTTACACTACCAAGCGCCAGGACGTTGTGGTGACCGAACAGGGCCTCTGTTATTAGGGTGGGATATCGATTTCCCTACAATCTTAGTTTGGTTATGACAGGTTTTTTATCAAAGTTATTTCTAATAATTCTTTTATATTATCAAAATCAAAATGGTGAAGTTCAAAAATAAATATAAGTATCGAAACTTTGTGAATTTTTTTAAATCCAAAGAATTACAAATGGTGAAGTTCAGAAATTTGTTTTTATATATCTTCTTCTATAACTATATTTTAGCAACGTGATATTTTGAAAGAGGAGAAATTTAGTTTAAAGTTCCCTTTTAAAATTGTTATAATTGGCGAAGCTCAGAAGATTTATAAAAATTTAACCATGGCTACTTTTTTTAGATTTTAAATCTTAATCTTAGTAGCCAAGTGCAAGCTTTCCCCGTAGGGAAAAATACTAAACAGTTTGATTTCCTGCGAAAACATCTTTGTCGCATAATGATGACGCGTCGTTAAAATGACATTGTATAATTTTTCCGAGGTTGATCGTATTAGTGCCTTTTCATTCATCCGAATGAGAATGTCTTACTGATTCCGATTTTATTTTGACAGTATGGCAGTTTTGTCAACAATGTAAATTAGCGATTTGACGATTTTAATTCCACTTATGTGATATCTGGTAACTCACAAATGTATTTACGTTTTAAGGGTATCCTTACTTTGAAAAGATATGACAGGAGGTAACTAATGCCTGCAAAAAATCTATTCAAACATTGAGGTCCTTTTGGGAGAAAGATCACATTCCATCCAAGCTGGAGTATTCAACGTGGCGGTTTTAGATTCATCTATGAGCACAGATAATAGCTAAGAAGAAAAGGCATATGGTGGATCTTATTCACTAAAACAAAGAGCAAAGCAGTACATGATAACATCGAAACTAAAGGTAGCAATTGATTACACGCAATTATTGCCGAGACAGACCATATACCTGTTAGTTAAAGCAACTATCACCTAAGACAATAAAGCCATTGATTACAAGATCAATCGCTGATACATTCATCGTCAGCGTGATAAATTCCATACCCCTAAGGCTCAGAAACTGAAGGGGGAAATCCACGGCAATGACCCGTTGACTTTTCACTGTGATGTATTGATCTATCAACCTGCCAGGTCAGTTCACTTCCAAGCGACACGGACGGAGTAGCTCCATCCATGTCGAATACATAGTACTTTCCATGAACATGGACAATGTGACTGTGACAGAAATGGTTGAAACATCTGATTTACCGTCCAGATCGACACAAACACGCAACGTGATTTCAGGCACAGCATGGAAAATATGCTTTAGTTGCATTTAAAATATGCGTGCCATCCCTGCTTCAATACAGCACGAAGATGAGTTCTCTTCTGGCCACAATGTCATTTACAGATCTGAGGCTATATAAGTTGATCCCTCAAAACATTAATCACGTGCAAAAATGAGTGATTGCACTTAAAGCCCCAAATGCAATCCAATGCAGGATGTAGCGGAATTTGCAGTTGTCTATACGGTACGGTTATTAGGGTCCAATTCCAACGGGAAAAATTCCGGTATAAATTAAATTCCAGTGAGTATTGTTGCCGAAAGACGATACTGACGAACTGGGACTGCTGGAGTGTTTCGCGGCTTATGGCTAAAAATTGCTTCTTTGCAAAACGTCAACGCCGGTTTCGAGGCGCAAAGGGTAAACCGTAGTAGACTGGAAACGCGTCATCTGGTCGGAGAAATCACGTTTCTGTCGGTATCTGAATAATGCCCTGCGTCGTGGTCATCCTAAACATCATAAGTCATTCAACGAAGATTGTGTGCAGGGGGCGTTTCTCGTTAAAGGAGGCTCTATGATATACTGGTGGGGGTAATAAGGCATAAATGTCTCCTTTGGTTGAGGTGAAAAACAATTTGGACGTGTATGCCTACATCGAGTTGCTAAACGACCAGATTTTCACGTTCGCCGTTCACCTTTGCGCGGAACGTACCATTCCAATTCCTTTCTTCCGCATTCACTGGGCTAGAACTATGACTGATAGGCATTGTCGTGGTATAGGGAGGACCGAGAGATGGTGTTCGTATGTATGGGTTGGTTACATACTCAAAACTCCTTGATTATGTTTTTTCTCTAAGAGTGCTATATTCGATTATTATCTTATTATTATTATTACGTTAATCTTTGAGGGTTGCTAGTGCCATGCTCAGCGTTTCTAGGATTGAATAAAAGATGTTTCTAAGAAAACTAGACCTTTAATTAAAAACATGAACCAAGATTGAAATTTGACACACAAACTACACAGAAATGAATTAAATAAATTTAATTGAGGCTTACTAAATTACACAATAGAATTTAAAGTACTGGTTGACCCACAGATCACTTTAATATTAAATGCAAACTGACCTTCAACGAAACAGATACCAGGGGTTTAAATACCTTTCGAGATTCTACGAGAATCGGGTTTGAGTCTGACCTTGAACTCAATTGTTGTCACCTCAAGAATGTTGTTTCTGGACCGGTGCGTGACCAAAGCGTCCAGCTGGTCAGCAGGGGGAAGCTTTAAAGCCGCAGAGGATCTCGGAGCGTGTAGCAAATGGAGTGACGCACACCTTCTGGAGGAAATGATTTCACCACGGGACAGGGAAAGTATGTTTCTTCTAATCTTCTTGTTACTCTGAGAATAATTCGCACTGGCAAGTGATGAGCCTAAAGCGTGAATCCTTTGACGACTGGGAGTACTTGAGGGAGTTTACTTTGGGGTATTCCTCAAGTGCGAGGACTATCTATGTGTTTTGAGATACACCAGGATAGGAAGGCTTCTCTGACGAGAGTTAGTTGGCTTGCTTCTCAATCCAAGTTAACTAAAAGTTCGGTGTGATCACCAGGAACTGGCTCCGGATGCGCTTCTTCTAAGTCCCTATCGTTGGTTTGCCGGGCTCTTCGCCGGTCTTCGCTGTCTAGATCTCTTTAATGATATACCCCTGACAGACTTCTAAATTCAGTGTGACCACCAGGAACTGGTTCCTGATGAGCTTTTTCTAAGTCCCTTTTGTTGGTAGCCAGGCCTCTCGCCGGTCTTCATCGTCTTGATGACAAACGTAATCTACCTCGTTTTTCCAAAGTTATTTGATATTTATACTTCGCCACCCCACTGGGGGTAGGGAAAGGGGGGGATGCGTGGACAGGCTGCATTAAGTCTCCTCCTCTCTAACGGTTTTCTCAGGGCGTCTTTCAGCTAGCCCTAAAGGGGAGTTTCTGGCTTTAGGACGACGCTCCTCTAATTTCGCATATGCGGTGAAATTGAATATCAACTCTTGTTTTAACCCATGTTAGGCTCACCGTGGTTCGACCCGTTAGGATTAATGCATTCTGTTGTCCTGGGTGGCCTTTCAGGTTCTCCTCGAGACGAGGGGAGAGAGGTGGGGGGAGGTTGAGTGGTCGGGCTACGCCGCCTCCAATGCCAGGACGTTGTGGTTAAGGACCAGTGGCTCAGTTGTGCAGTTGTGAAGGTGGGGTATTGATTCTCCTACAGGCATGATAAAGATTCCTAAATAAAATCACACACCTGGATTATCCCGAAAAACCACCGGATATGAACCACATCAAAAATCTATGGGACTATCTTCAACAAGGTGCCCAAGCGGCAGGGACGTCATCCACGCAATCTTGACAAATGGCACAATTCTTTGATACATTTGTGGCTAAACATTGATGTCTTCTAGATCCAGAAACTTATCCAGTCTCGTCTTAGGTGACTAAATTTTTGTGTGGTGAGATTATCTTCAATACATTTTCACCTACTATACCTTCACCACTTTCTGTACAGGGTTTTTCTTAAAAAATTTCTGCAGAATATGCTCGTTGATTTTATCTTTAGGTTTTCAGAAAAAAGATTTCCTGAAAAACCTAACTCACAGGTCTTTGACCAAATCTCTACCCTACAGGTTTCTTTCCAAAGCGTTAGCTCTCACCCCCCCGCTTAAAATCTAAACATACATTTCACCGCTGTCCTTCTCCCTTTTTCAATGCCATGATTTCTCGACTCATTATCTCCTGCCTTTAGTCATATCCTTTCCTAAACCAAACATTTGTTTCCCTTTCTCAGTCCACCCCAAAATAGTATTCAGTCTACCATTCATTCAATGCTTTCAGTCCTACCCTCGTCGTGACCTTAGACTAACTAAACCTCTGGATCATCTGGTTCTCTCGTCCATACAATCCCTTTCCCCGCGTTTAAACGTTAATTTTTTATTTCGATTCACCCGTTTGTCTTATCATCTCTTCTACCGTACTCAATGGGCTTGAGGTGTTTTATAGGATAACTGCAAGAACATTAATTTTTTAGTTCCATATCAACCTAGCTATTTTTATCTCCAGGTAATGATTCAGTGTGGCCGTTAGATCCATCGCCTGTGGCGAATATTGCTCAACTTTTATTCTGCCGAATATCCTATCTCTCTCATATGCGAGCTTTCCATCTCAGGTATAACGTTGGCTCACCCACATATCGCCACCTTCCCACCGACACTCTCTTCTGTCTTGAGTTCTCTCATCTCTGATAAAGCACTATTAAATATCTCTCGAGTTGTATCCAAGTTGGATTTCTGTAGGGACCACTTCTAAGTTTCTCTCTCGGTCCCTCCTCTCAGTCCTAATGTGGTGAAAATGAGATGGTTCTTCTGCAGGGTAGACTGGCGTCGCTTCTCTGTCGGCATAGCATGTCTAAAAGGGGGCTGGGTATGACTTTCTTACGACTGAAGAAGCGAGGCAGACTTGTATATCCGCCAATCTTTCCTCACAAACCATCTCTCGTGGTGCTCTGGTGTTTCGATTCTATCTTTAATTAAACTACATAAAGCCATGAAATAAATTTGTATGGTAATTCGTCGTTGTCTTAAATAGACCTGCCACTACTTCTGGAAGGCGCAGGTAGGGCGTAAGCCACCAAACTCATACCCACGCACCCGACCATCCTCAGGGACAAAGACTCATTCATATTCGAAGAAGGATTGGTTGCCTCGATCCGAAAGTCATCATCAGATAAACCATTCTCGCCCTCCCCCCCTCCTCCTTGGAGATGAAACTTCTAGCCGCATCTTCTCTGAAAAGAGATAGAAAATGCCTACACTTCCTGTATATTCAATAAATACTCTTGATCCTGAAGTAATTAACTCCTGCTTTGTCCAACAGGTCGGGCGATGAGGTCTTGGGTTTAGCTACCATTCATACTGCAGAACGTCTAGCAATTTTGCACGCTGTCCGCTCTCCTGGTGAGACAATCCTCAGGTACATAGAAATTCACCTACATACGTAGGTGAATTTCGTCAAGATAGGGCTAGGTTTCAGTTTAATTCGAAGCACGCACGTTGCTCTTCTTGGCGAGCATACGTGACGTCACTTAAAAGGAAGGCCCATCTTGCGGAAGGGTGAAGGCCAGTCAAAAGGTTTCGGGGAAAGTTCTCGGAGAGGCACCCTCCTATCTTCCAAGAGAAATCTTGAAGCCATTGCCTGTTGCAAAGTCCTTCACCACTGCTTCCTTTACATTATTTAGCTGCGATGCTACTCTAACAGCATTTAATGCAAGTCGTGCTCTCGCTGAAAGCCGTTAATTGGACTGTACCTACAGAGGAGGAGAACTGTACAACGACATGTTTATTCTAAATGAGTTGCGTTCCGCTTTCGCTTCATGGCTTCATATGTGAATACCGCCCCTGGAATGGACAATATCTCGTATGCCATGAGTTGACGCCTATATAAATCAGTGAGGCATAGCCGTTCTCTTAGAATTGTTGAACATGATCTGGACTGAGCTATCTTCTCAGATTCCTAGCAAATTGCTACTGTGCTCTCTTTTGAAAATCCGAGAAGAGATTACTCTATCTCGGCCGTTTTTCCTCAATTTCCCTAACTTACCTAGTCTGCAAGTTGATGGTGAAATTAAAAAAAATGTTAGATTTAGCCTTTTTCATGGATAGTGGTGAACACCTATTTACTGCACAGTGCGGCTTCTGGAAGTTCTTCTTCACTTCGGATGCTCTGCTCCTCTGGAAAATGCTATGTGTAAGACTTTCCTTCGTAGACAAACGTTACTCACGGTGTTTTTTTTCATCTAGAGAAGACGTATGATGCCGCATGGCGATACGCTATCATGGAGACCCTCCACAAAAGGAAGATGAGGGGACGCCTCCCTATCTTCTACCACGTGAACCAGGCGGATCCCCCTGACACGGGCTGCTGTAAAAGGTTATGGGCTATGGTTGGATTCCTCAAACCCTCAGCTATCATATCCAGGTTCACAACCTCGCCAATCGGCTGCTCAATCCGTGTAATCTAAGATGGCCGTCACTTGCATTTTTACTCATTTTCATTAATATCTATCACATATCTATGAGTAATACCTTGATTATGGGTTTTGGAGGGTCAAGTAATCTGTTTATGATATTCTAGATATGTCAGAATGGTAATTTGTACATACAAAATGAATAAAAGTATTTTAGTAATTAGTTTTATCTTATTTTATAGCCGTTTGACATCCCACACAATCAACATAATATATACATTTATACAACAATCATAAACAAACAAAGTAATAATTGAAGAGCAACCACTATACAAGGCAACTTGTGTGATTCAAGCTAATGAACGTTGGACACAGTTCCTCCTGTTCGAGCAACTAACTTGGATATTTCTTGAAAGACACCACCAATGTAGAGGGCTCTTGATCCCATGAATGAACTTTTCTTTTCCAGATCACTCCAATAATTGGACAGATAAATCAGAAGTTGAAATTTGTTCTGATTGCTTGAAAAGAACTCTCTTGGGTTTGGAGCATTATACTCGCTCCACACTTCATACAGCTTTTGAACTCTGTTTCCAGTGCATTTCGAACGGGTTGCATCTTTCGTACTAGAGGCCAAGTATTGGTCACAACAGAAGTAAATGGACCGTGCACCATGTTGAACACAGTTCAGAATTTGTTTTTTCAGTCTGTTTGCATAATCTGCAAAATTTTCATCTTTGTGGAATGGGAAGTGACGAATTAGACCCATTACATAAATGATAACCGATGTACAATTATCAGTGGATTGTAGCTCTTATACACTTGATACATTTGTTGAGGTTCGATTTGGATCCTGGTGACCTCATCGAAGCATCGCTTACAAACAATGCTGGTGACATTGGGATACATTCATAATCACCTAGACAATGTCTGATATCAACTTTGCCACCACTGGCATCTATTTGGGTGATGCGAAGCAACGCGGCCATTTTGTCACTTTTTGTGGTGTTTGAGGTTTAGTTGGCTCGCGATTTCTTTGGCTGTGAAATGTATTTAGTTTAACAGTGCTTGTTTTGGCATGATCTTTTCCAAGAATGCTAACCAGTAATTTGCAGTGTGTTGCTGCTGCAAAGTTTGTTTGAATTGTTTGATGAGGTCTTCAATATGACTTAGAACCAGTTCCAGCAAATCCTGCATGGTATATCTTCGGATGGACTTTCCCATTTGTGTAGCAGTAGCCATTGCAGATTCATCAATAAGTATTTCATTATTTTGAAGCCAGTTCTGGAATAATTCCCCAAATAATAACTGCTAGATTGCCTCGTTGAGAATTTGAAGAGCATGCAATGATTGATAGTAGTCCACCTTCTCGCCAAATATCTTGTTCGCTGTTCCATCTTGATACAAACACGAACAGAAAAGGAGCTCTTCACCTCCACTTTTCCTCATGATTTTCAAAATTGCCTTCAAAAAGTTATGTATGAGCTTGGTGAAATCTCCCTAACAGAATAATAACTTTCTCAAAATTTTGAGGGTCCTTCATTCTAATTGCTGTGGCAAGCTCATATCACAAATTATGATGGTCCATGTGTTCCATAGCTTCTGCAAAGTTTTGACTAAACGTTGCATTTCTTCTTTGACTACAAAAGGGTTTGTTGGTAAATGTTCAATCAAAGACAAGTAGGCAATTTTGCTTGCTGGCTTTCTTTCACTAATTTTTCAAAAAAATGCTGAAAAGCCAGTTATTGTATTCTCACCGTCATCTTTATATATACTTTGTTCCTGTAAATCTGCACTTCTCAGTCTTGCCAAAAAACAAACAAGTAATAGTTTATCTGCGGATTTGTCGCTTTCAACTTCAAGATCTATGACAGAAGTGATGTTTTTCATTGACCTTGCCTTTTTTTTCTCAGAGGCAGAGAGGCTGTTGTCTTCTGCTCTTGGAACTAGTAATTTCAGGATTACTGGAACTAGCAGGCCGTTCTTCCGAATTTAAATTTTTCAACGGCGATGGCTGTTGTTGCATGGAAAGTACCTCCTTCGATCGTTTTGTTCTTCCAATCGAGGTTTTCCATGGCAAACACCTGAAGAGTATCTGCAGTAGCATTCATGCTATCAGGGATATATACCCCAACTTCCTCAATTTGTTGTTAGATAGATGTACTTTTAGCCGTCAGCTTTCTATTTAAACTCTCATATCTGATACTCTGGCCAAGTCTATTGTTCAAAGTTATTAAGTCTTTGCTCCTCGTTTGGCTCTACAAGTGGTACCCATTGCCAACACTTAGTGGGATGACAACACCGCATACATGCTGTAGAATTTGTTGTGCCATAATCAGAATTTTCTCCTCCTTCGCATTGTTGGTACACACTCTGGAATTTTTAGTATCTGGCCTTTGTGTTTTGTCTGTTAGGAGATAATTCAGGAAATTATGGTAATTATCTGGTATGAGCATTGAAACACCCTCTGTTGAGATTTCTGTCACGCGCCCATCCTTCTGATCTTTCTTACATTGATTAGCCTCATTTCTTAGGATTTTTGCATCCTATCTTAGGATACCAAGGTCTTTGCTCTCATTTCTGTCCTTTTCGAGCTCTCTCAGCTTATCCATGGCATCACCTAAAGCTATAATAGATGCACAATCAAAGCCAGCGCCACAACTTTGATCCAGCACTGTGACTCCATAACCAAAATTTTGCTAAAACCACAATTTCAATGTGTTGGATCTATATGGTCGGTGGATAACGAACTCTCTCTCGTAGTTTCGTAGGCTGGGTTATGTGATCAGCAAGCTTCCTTAGGATAAAAGAAAATATATGTAGCTGGATTCTTTACTCCTTGGTAAATAGCTGGAATAAGCCTCAAAATGGCAAACAATAATGACAACTTTCCTTCTTGAATAATAATGATGACTCTTTCTGTACTGACCTTTTTCCACAAAAGTACACCTACTCGTATATAAATAATCATTTCATCTATTCATAATACTACAAAAATTCAACCAATCAGGATTGAGATACATTTAATCGTCATACTTATGTTCATTTTTGGAATAATAGACCTTAGCGTTAACAAATTGACCAATCAGCTTTTAGACATAAACACTGCAATAATTCTCTTATCAGTGCCACGATAGATTTCAAAAAGTTAATAACGCTCAAACTGTTTGCACATAAACACGGTTGAAATCCATTTTCTGATTTTTTCTCAGAAGCAGTCAGTAGTAGAGTGTAGTGAACTCTCGTAGGAGACCCGTTAGGGGGCCAGAGAAGTAGACCGGTTATCGGTGACAGGCCCGAATCTGACTGCAAGACCGCTTATAGGGCTAGGCCTAATTACGTAGGGTGGTCAGGGAGTGTGCTCTCCAGAGCAGGTAGGCGAGATAGTATTAGGAACAGATAGGGGGCTTCTCCCACTAGTAGAGTGATGTTAATAATGGAGGGGGCATGAAAAATTAAACATGGACCCATAGGACTTCACCAAAAGGCCCCCACTTCGGTTAATTCAAAACGGGATAAAACAGATACCACAGGATGTAGCACAAAGCATTTTCAAAAAATACAAATCGCCCTGATCAAATGCATAGAAACAGCTAATGGATTTATTGTCATCTGTGCGGAAAACAACGATGTCGAACTGCTACTTTCATCGACAGGAACCATTACTTTAAGAAAAATCGACTTAGGGGCTAAAGTACCACCCCAGATTATCGCCAACTGAAGCATCGTATGCCGTAAGGTAGAATCATGGGTGGGGGAACACTCCCCATATGAAATTAAACATGAAATAATGGAACAACAAGCCTGGATGAAGATACACGACATAATCAAATTTAAGGAACACACACATGTGTTCAAAATAATGTGCGAGTCAACCGATATTGCAATAAAGGTACTACAGAAGGGAATCCTCGCATACAGTATGAGAATCCCAGCTTGTAACATTCAAAGGGACCAGTATCACAATATACAAATCTGTTTTAGATGCTACAAAATGGAAGAGTACATGACCGCAAACTGCCCAAGAAAGGAAGGAGAAATAAGTTCAGAATGCAGTGGCCCGCATCTTGGAGGAGCTGCACAAACTCCACGAAAAAGTGTGTTAGTTGCGAAGGGAGCCACAGAACAATGGCAAGGACATATCCGAAGCGAAAATAATAATAAAGAGAAAAGAAATTAAAACACAACAAAGAAAAGAAGGAACAAGACACACCTCATATGCGGCGGCGGCAGCAGCAATGAAAAACAATGGAACAACCACTCAAATAACCCTTGACGGAACTCTGAACGTTAAAATACTGACATGAATTCTACACTCACACGTCTTAAACATTGCCCAATCAGGAATATATGCCCCTACGTTGAACTCCATGCTCAAGGAAAATGGGCTGGACCCAAGGAAATTCCCGCAAAATATTGATTCATCGGCTATATTTAACATAAAAATTTCAGAAGATACAAAAAAGAAACTCTTGGAAGAAACACAAAGAAAGGAAAGCGAATCTGAACAAGAGGAAGACACAGAAACCGGGGAAACAGAATCTGAGAGCAGCACCGACGAGAATAGTAAGAAAACGTAAAAAGAAACACACGCAAAAACAAAAAAACAAAAAATAAAATCGACTAGGGACACCTCGCCATGCGACCAAAGACCGGAAACACCAACCGCTAAATGTGAAATGGATAAGAGTCAGAACTCAGCAAGGACAGAGATGAACGGCAGAAATACCAGGAAAAAAATACAAATAAATTTACGTAATACCACCACTCTCCCCTAAAGAAGAACCGATTAAGAACATACAAACAAGATGGATAATAAGAATTCTACAGATAAGTGCGAATGGCTGGAAGGATAAAGAAAACACATACGGAAATATCTGTATAGAAATAAATCCCGATATCATTCTAATTTCAGGTTACAGGATTAACCTTGAGACTCACAAACTAAAAATATGGAACTACGACGTAATTACGACTAATCACACAAACGAACCACACGACGGAGCAGCAATAGCAATAAAGAAAGGAATAGAGTACAAAACGAAGCAAGGACTAACCGAATCTTACCTCGCAATTGAGGTCAAAATGGAATTAACCAATATAATAATCGCTACGGGATACCAACCCCTTTGAGGACCGGGACTCCCAATGAATAACTTTGTGAGAATATTTAACAATAAACTTCCAACTTGGTTTTGGGGAGACCTGAACGCAAGATGCACGTACACAAGATATAGAAACAGAAACCAAACAGGAAAAGACCTACAAGCTCTAATATACAGACGGATAATAAGAAGACTAGGACCAGAGTACCCAACGCTAGTTAAAAACAAAACAGCGACAACTCCAGACATTTGCCTAGCAAACAATTGCATTCCTTTAACTACCACATGAAACCTGTAGATGTTATCTGCAGCAACTACACAGCAACACTACTCACCGTTAATCCGCAACCAATACAAATACCCACTAAATAATGGAAGGCATACCATAGAGCAGACTGAGAAAAATACAAACTAGAATTGAATGACTACGCACCAAACAGACTAAGTGAAGCTACTTTAGAAGAAATTGACGGCGAACTGGAAAAAATAAGGACGCAGATACAAACAGCTGATGAGATTGCAATACCCAGAAACACATACAAAACAGTTAAATACTTTATATTGACAGAGGAAATGAAATCTAAGAATGCAAAAATAAAAGCAATAAATGAGGAGATAATAATAAACGGAATGTCAAGGGAAAAATACTGCAATCTGAGGACGAAGAAGAGAGAACTACTAAGTGCAATAACGGAAAAACAACGAGAATACTGTCACATAGCCGTTCAAAATATTGACAACGAGCTATTGCCCCGAGAATTTTTGAAAAAGAAAAAAGAATGGGAAATGCTAAAGGTAAAGAAAAAAATAAAGATTAAGGACAGAAACGGAAAATTAATCGAAGATGAAGGCAAGATTGAAAAATTGTTCAGGAAACACTGGAAAAGAGTGTTCAACATCGGCGAAGAGGAAAACGAAAACTACGATATAGACTTCGAAAACCAAATAATTGACGAACTAAATGAACGGATGGAGAGGACTTTCACATATCACTACGTAGAAGAGGAACCGTATGCGAAGGATGGATTTAACACCAAAATCACACTCGAGGAATTAAAGAAAACCATTTCAAATTTAAAAAAAAGGCCCTGGGAATTCGGGCCTCACCAGAAAAAAACTATATAGAAGCACCGGATAATATACTCGAAGGGATAAGGAACGTGGTTAACGCCTATTAAAAATAGCCAAAATGATATTCATACAGAAGCCGGGGAAAACACCTTCGGAGGTCGAAACCTTCCGACCTATATCCCTTCTCGACTTCATCTGGAAGGTGTTTTGAAAAATCCTGAACACAAGATTAAATGAATATCTCACAGAAAACAATCTCTGGAACAATCAACAATTCGGCTTCAGAAAGAACAGGAATACGGAGATGGCCCTCAGCGTGATTACAGAAAAAATAAGCAAAGTGAAAGGAGAGACATGATGTAAGCATGGACGTATCGAAAGCATTCGATAAACTCTGGCAAAGAGGCATACAACATAAAATTATAAATCTGGAAATGAACAACTATTTGGAAAGAATTTTATGCGACTACATCATGGAGAAATATGCATACATAGACACGGGGAATTGCCAAGGTGAAAGATTCATGCTTAATGCGGGCCTCGCTCAGTGTATACCTCGGACATTCCCTCACTCAGGAAGGATGGCTGAGTAAACATACAATACGCAGATGATTTCACTCAATTAATTCCCTGTGTTTATTGTAACCCTCAGATGCAGGCCAGAGTAACGGCAACAGAAATAGAAAATCTAAACGAGTATGCACGCAAATGGAAAATTAAAACTAATAAAGATAAATTTAAAACTATACCTATGTATCGCTAAACACTATCAGACGTTTACGTAGATAGAGAGCGATACAGGTATAATGGTGAAGGCAAAATTTTACGCCTAACTATTACCAGAAATGGTTACAAGAAACACCTGACCGAAAGAATAAACAAGTCACGTGGCATGCTAACTTTACTCTACAGATCAGCTCATGCTAGCCGAGTGGATACGGCGTTGGCCCTCCAACGTTGCGGTACGGGGTTCGATTCCGAATTCCGGCATGAGCGGATACAAACGTCAGCGCACGGAGAGATCTGGCTACCGATTGGTGGACGCGCTGTGCTCACCCCGTTATCGGGTGAGTATATCTTACACCTCTCACCTCGCACAAAGCCAATCACAACACTGCTTTCTTTCCTCTCCCGCCTTCACAGCACAACACACACACTCTCTCTGTTCCAAGGAAACCTGCCGATGGGTATCTATATTCACGTACCTCTGACCCGGAACAGGTCCCTCTCCCCCGAGGTGACGAAGGCTTCCACCTGAACGCTGTTTGGTGTCAAAACATAATACTTCCTGGCACCTCTCCCCAAAAGAGGACCGGCCCCTGGGGCCCCCGGGCCGACCAGCGATTGTCATTCATTATCCGGTCGGGGATCCTCCCAGTATCCTGGAAGGATTGGCGCTAACTAACTAACTAACTCTACAGATTAAGAATTCTGAACATGAAAAATAAGAAAAAGATCTACCAGGCCATCATACAGCCTACCTTGATATATCCAACAATTACCATGTATACGGTTTCAAGAAGCAATCTAATAAGAATGCAACGTATACAGAATAAGGCAGTATACATACGAGTAATTACGAACACGCGACGATTAGAGAGGAAAAAACAAAGAGACTTACACATCTAAGCGAAAATAAAACCATTAAACAAAATAATTGAAAGAAGAGCCAAAAAGATCATAGAAAAAACACAAGACTAAATAACCAAATAGCACGAGGGGCAGGATGGAGACAACATATGCTGTTTCCTAGTGCTAAAAACAAAGCGGACCAAAGGAAAGAGGAGGAGATTTACATGTAAACCAAATAAGGAAACTCGATTGTGACAAAAATTTCTCGAATAATGACAAACACACCGGCTTGGACTTGATACCCACAAGGAATGACAAAACTAACCAAAAAGTGCAAACGAACGAAAAAAGGAAAAACAACATGAATAGAGAAGAGAAATAAACAAATAAATAAGCAAGGAACATGAGCCCACACAACAGAAAAGGATAAAGAAGACTACGAGACCTGCACAGGGAGGCAAGGATAAAGCCACTCAACAGAATAATTGCAAAAAGAGCAATAAAAGCCTTTGAAAAGAAACAGAATGAAGTAGGAGTTTAATTAACCAACCAAATTGCCCAAAGAGAAAGATGGAGATCACACAGATTTCCCAAGGATAGATGAGGGAGAAGAAGAAGACGAAGAAAAATCTACACCTAGAGAAAGAGAATAATACTAGCCGACGACTAAGAGTAATTAATTAACCGAGGCAACACCAGTGAATTTCATATAGTAAATTATAACTAGGATTAGAATAGGAAAGAATAGATAGAAAGGTAGAAACCTACACCAGTATTTAATAAGAGTATTTACTAATAACGGTTTGAACGCCTCATAAATACCAATACTACTTTCTAACTTCATCACTACCTAAAATAGGCAGAGATAAGCCTGACCTCTAGGCAACTAGCATCTCTTTGCAAACCTTTTACTTCCTTCTGCCTTCAGCATCTATTCGTTCTTTACTATCGTATTCGCACACGGGACTCACAGTGATACGTGGAAGAGGGATCACGATAAACTACAAGGTTATAGTTAAAGACAGGCGACACATCATGGTTCGGATTCCACGTTCAGCTCTAGGTCCCATGATTAACTAAGTCCACTTTTGTCTTCTACTATTTTCTTCGCTGTCCTATCCTAAAACCTTCTTCTTCCTCTCCTTCTCACTCCTAACCGCCGCACTCACAGTGCTTGGAGCCTACTTTGGCTCGAGGCAGTGTGACTATGGGGGTCACATAGATCTATATTTCTCGGAATTTCGGACACCTAAACTGACCACTGGTATCCGTTTGGTGACCGGTGCCTTCCGTCTCCGTCTCCTATTGAGGTCCTGCTTCTCGATGTCGGGAAAATGACACTCGCTTTACCGCACGTAGTACATTATGCACCTGTATGTGCCAGCCCGGCGTCTCCCTCAGTTGCCAAAAGATCTCATTGCATCCGAGGACGATCTCAACAGTGTCTCTGACGTCGAGTGACACAAATCATATCCTACCCCAAGCCTTTCGTCATTAGGGCTAGGAAACACCTTAGAGAGCTTGATGTAGGTAGCTCTTTGGCCGATGGCGCCTCTGGTTCTGCTCAGTACGCCACCCTTGATGTTACCACATTTCTGCATTTGTCGTCACGCACGTCCTCCCAAAGGATATACATCGCTCAGAGTATAGCGCTTTAACTTCTTGGAGCACATGTCATGTCATACTGGAGCTGTATCAGTGTACACGGATAGTAGTACGTGATATATGGAGTTGTGCCTGGTCCTGAAATCGTATCGTGCTTTTGGTTGTCCTACAAAGTGCCTTGAGTGCTTCGGTCTATTAGAATCTCCGCATCCCCTAGTTCGCGGCATTCGTAAAGCTATAGCCGCTGTTGCCGCGATTAGGGTGGATGTCCAGATTATTTCTTCTGGATTACTCGACAGTTGGGGATTTAAGGGGATGAGCCCACCAATTAGGGCAACATAGAGTGGTCAATGACTGGGCGACCACACCAGCGTTTCACTTAACTATACACTTTAACTTCATGACAGGATTGATTACCCCTTTAGGCTTCCTGCCAAAGAAGATGGGAGACGGAAAGCGCAAAGATAACGTCGCGTGATCAGAAAACTGTAGTGAATTACCTTCATTCGATGGGTAAAGTTCAAAAACTCGGTGCATGGGTTCCGCATTCTTTGAGTAAAAGCAACAAACTTCAACGCTCCACGATTGCCGCAGGTTTGCTTGCTCGTCACAAGTCTACTCGTGGATATGAGGACAGATTTCTTCACCGCATCATCACTGGCGACGAAAAGTGGTGTGTTTATGTTAACATGAACCATCGAAAACAAAGCAAGGACTTCATCCACGAAAGACGATGCTGTGTATGTGGTGGGATTGTGAAGGCATCATTCTTTATGAGCTCCTTGCGAACAACGAGATTGTCAATGCAGAACTCTACGTTCAACAAATGTATCGACTCGCCGAAGCTATTCGTGAAAAGTTACCTCATCGATGTTATGGAGTCCTTCTGCAACACGACAATGCTCGTCCTCAAATTGCCAATATGAAAAAATACGCCATCCAAACGCTTAATTTAGAAATCCTGCCGTATCCTCCATATTCGCCAGACTTGGCTCCATCGGATTTCCATCTGTTCCGATCGCTCTCCAACAATTTGTGTGGCGTTTAGTTGTGGAATTAAGAACCTGGTTAGACGAATTCCTTGAGTCAAAACCCAGAGATTTTTATTGCAGAGGCTTCGAAAAACTAGTTGAACGTTGGGAAAAGTCATTAATAACAACGGAGAATACATTATTGATTAAATTGCATATTGTTATCAATTAAAAATTAAGTTTTTCTAAAATTGTTAATGGTAATGAATAAATTTGATAAAACCGCAAGAACTTATTCCTCAACCCAATATAAGTTGAAACTTCTTGTATTGGTGGAAATTTTCTTAAAATCTTTACGGACTTCTTAAATAATACATCTCAGTGTCTAATTGTTGATAGTATCTCTTTTGTTCAGTGTATGTTGTGTCTGGTGTTCCACAGGGCAGTGTCCTTGGTCCTTTGTTTTTTATTAGTTTACTTCAGATATGGTCACTTATCTTGAAAATAACCTCATATCTTATGCCGATGATACTACACTTTACTCCACTGTTAACTCTCTTTGTAATAAAAGTGAAGTTACTGCGTCTTTAACTGAAATTTGGCTAGGATCACTTATTGGTATCAACTTTGAGGCATTAAACTTAATGCTAGCAAACGTATTTTATTACTATCAGCAGATCCCGTATATTAGATCCACCTCATCCCTGTTTGCAGATTTCTGGTGAACAGGTTGAGGAAGTTTCTAGGTTGCGTTTGTTGGGTTTTTTTTTTACTCGAAGCTGACATTTGAGAAACACATCCGTTCCTTATCTTCTTCGAAAATGCTTGAAAACCTTTGGTCGTGACTCCACAGTAATAAAATCTTTTTTTGCTTTCACCTTGCCTCATTTCGAGTACTGTGCTCCTGTTTGGATGTCTGCGGCCAACTCCCATTTGACATTGCTGGATAGAGCTTTGAATTCTATAAGTTCATCTATCCTGAGCTTTCCCTTGATTTGTATTATGGGCGGCTAGTTGGCGCATTTAGCGTTTTATTTAAAGTTTTGAATAACAATCGGCGTCCGTTACATAGTGTCTTGCCTGGACTTTTCAATCCTGTCCGTGTGACAAAGTATACTCTTAGTCTTAATGAGTTGTCTATGAATCCTATAAATCCTTGCACTGTGCAATTTTCTCGGTGTTTTGTTCCTTCATTGATCCAAATTTGGAATCAATTACCCAATGATATTGTCTCTTCTACTAACATCTCTACATTTAAGTCTCGATTAAATGTTTATTTATTACCCTAACTCCTCATTCATTATTTGGGCTTACTAGGGGCCAGTTTCCTTTTGTTGCCTCTGCCTTTCTCTAGTACCCATGGTATTTTGTGCGAATTCAATTCTGTTATAGCGGCACCCTGGGCGAAGGCTTAGGTAGCTTGATAATAATAATCCATTAGACTCTTCGGCACATTCTGATTGAGTATTCTAGTCTTGTGAAACTTCGCGTACGTTACCTGTCTCAGTACCTTGAGGAGCGGGGTCGTTACCCCTTGTCCTTTGTACTCGAGACGGATTCTTGTATGGTGTACACATGGAAGTGGACTTCTCCAGTTTTTGGAGGAGGCTCCCTCTCTCACTTTATTTAACTCTTTTGCTGTTGAGTGCATGCTTGGCGGCTGGACTAAGCATCCCTCCCTATGACGCTAAGGCCTGCATTTTACTTTTCTTTTCTTATATTTTTTTGTCTGTATTTGTTTGATTTTGTTGAAATAGCCTAATAATTAGGCTAGCTTAATTACGGCGACCTACGCTCATGCAGGCAGTTGCCAGGATAGACTCCTAAATAAAGCTATCCAACACAAAACCTCCATATATCGTCGCTCCACTTCCTTCTACGATCTTTTAAATGGATATGATTGAAGTCAGCTCGGTGCAATCCTCAAGCTGGACTCCGACCTTCTGGATATCTCGCCCTACGACTTCATAGCCATGACCTAATGTTTAAGTACTAGCATAGAGAGAGTATGGTGACCTTCCGTATATCCTTTCATACTAAATGGCATTCATTGTTCAATGTCTACCATAGGATGACTTCCGCCAATTCAGCAATGATCTTGATCCCCATATCTGCTTTAGCCACGACGTCCAAGAAGCATTCTCGCCGCACAGTTGTATCACGTTAGTTGTATTCTTGGACAACCCCAATGCCTGACACTACTCGATGCTCATTTAGTAAATCTAGTTTGCTTTCCTATAAATTTCATAGAATTCCAACCTCATTAAGTTCACATTTGAGTGCGACCTTTCTTTTCAGGTTAATATAGAGTCATCATACTCCAGTCGCTTCTCACAGGAAGAAGGTGATCCCTATGGCTCGGTACTAAACGGCCACCTCTTTTCTTTTGTGATGAAAACCTTGATCTTTCTTACCCGCTCCATCAGTAACATAGTCTATCCAGGAGACCTAAAAATCTACTACTGTGCTAGCTCTTTTACTTTAGTCGCCAGAGAGGTCCAACTTCCATTACTTCAGCTGTTGAGTGGGATACCTTCCATGAATTTTATTTTCCCACAATTCTTCCTGTGTTCTCTTCCTCCACACCTCCTTATACAATATATTAGGGGATTTTACAACCTTGAAGTAATTATTGATTTTAGGACTCATCTTTTATGAAACTTTCACAGAAAACTCATATCTCTTATCCCATTGCTTCCACGAAGAAATAAGAGTAGCTTTAAAATGTAAACAAAATCCAAAGGAGTTTTTTGCATTAGTAAATAGTAGAAAACCAATAAAAAATACCATTGGTCCAATAAAAAACAAAAATGATATATTACAATATAACGATTTTGACATAGCAAATACTTTAAATGAATACTTTGCATCCGTTTTTGTAAATGAGAATACGAGTAATAAACCTACGCCAACTATTAATAATACCGGTATTAGACCACTCAAATCTATTAGATGTACCGAAATTACTGCAAACAATAATATTGAGAAAATGAACAAATTTAAATCTCCTGGACCAGATAATATACTTCCACGAGTCTTGAAAGAAGTTAAAGACCAAGTGTCTGGACAATTGACACAGATTTTTAATAGATCATTAGAGAGTGGAATTGTTCCTATGGATTGGAAGCTAGCAAATGTGACACCGATATTTAAAAAAGGTCACAAAGAACTAGCTAGAAATTATCGCCCAATAAGTTTGACTTCAATAGTTGGAAAACTCCTTGAAACCCGTATTGCAGCTGAAATAGTTGAACACTTAGAAAAAAAATAAATTATTAAAGGATTCACAGCACGGATTTAGAAGAAAAAGGTCTTGCCCCACAAATTTATTAGACTTCTTTCACTTTGCAAATAAAGAATATGATAATACGAGATCAGCAGACATTTTGTATTTGGATTTCCAAAAAGCTTTCGATAAAGTACCCCATAAGAAATTGTTGACTAAAGTAAGAGCCCTAGGAATAGAAGGAGATGTAGCCAAATGGATCGAGAATTGGCTCACTGATCGCAAGCAGAGAGTAGTTATTAACGGCCAACAGTCAGAATGGACAATAGTAACTAGTGGAGTACCAAAAGGTTCAGTCTTAGGTCCCTTGCTATTCATTATATATGTCAATGATTTAGACGATAAGATCTTGTCAAAAATTTCAAAATTCGCAGACGATTGCAAGCTAGGAAAAGCAATAGTAACTGAGGATGATGTTATTAATTTTCAAAACGATATTGATAAAATAGAGAAATGGTCGAAAAAATGGGAACTGCCCCTAAATCTAGAAAAATGTAAAGTAATGCATGTAGGCTATAAGAATCCCAAAGCGAATTACAAAATTTTGGATCAAAATATTAGCATAACCAATGGTGAAAGAGACCTAGGAGTTCACATATCTAATGATCTAAAATTTTCTCAACAATGTATCGAAGTAGAAAAGAAAGCAATGAAGCTTCTCGGATATATTAAACGACAATTTAGCTTTAAAAATAAAGCTACAATTCTAAATATATTTAATGCATTAGTAAGACCACAGTTAGAATACTGTGCTCAAGTCTGGTCACCATACCTACAAAAAGATATTGATAGATTGGAAAGAGTGCAAGCTAGAGCCACTAAATTGATACCGGAACTCCGAAATTATAAATATGAGAAAAGACTAGATATGCTAAGCTTATTTACCCTAGAGAAAAGACGTCTGAGAGGTCAACTGATAGAAGTATTTAAAATAATGAAAGGAGTCAATAATGTTAACTCTTCAACTTGGTTTCAACTTTGCACAAATAATACACGAAATAACAGTTTAAAAATCGTCCCAAAGCGTTTCAGAACGAATATATGCGGAAACTTTTTTTCCTATAAAATTGTCAATTATTGCAATCAGTTGCCTGAAGAAGTAGTGGCCAGCAATTCATTAGAAACTTTTAAAAATAAGCTTGACAAAATAATTTCATCGATGAAATAACGAGTGACAAAACATTATATGTTGCTAAAATTAGGATAAAAACAGCATGCTGTAAGCATAGTTGTGTAAAAGACCCTGTATAATATGCAAATAATTTTCTCATAGGTTATTATTAGTTTAAGATTTTGATGTAAAATATTGCCCTCAAAGGCAGTTCTCAGACGAAATATAAAATTAAAAATTGATGTAAAAATTAAGTATGTACATATTAAGTTGTTTCTGCTTTCCTATAAAAATTCCAGGATGTGTCTTTTGTTCAAACACTTCCAGGTACATATTTTCCTTTTATCGAACCCGTCATTGGGTGGGAGAGGTGGGTGGGGAGAGACTTCATCTTTGCTATCTTATTCCTTATCATTAGGATTGTAGATATTTAATTTCGATAATGACATGAGTACTTCCAATGAAATGGATCGAATGGTCTTTTGAAGTACTTAGCTTCCTTGTAACTCCTTGTAACTCTGTCCAGCCTTAAACTTGCAAGTGATTTGTGCACATAACTTAGGGTACTTAGATCCGCACGCTGTTGTACCTCTATAGTAATTTGGTCCATTCCAAACTAGACTTTGGCTGTGCAGCGTACCACTCCGTATCCCCCTTGAATTTCCAGTGCCTGAACCCAGTTCTAAAGAGGGGTCTTCGTTTGGCTGTAGGGGCTCTTCCCCTCTTCCGAGCAGTCAGTCTCTGCCCGTAATGTAGTTTAACTATTATATCGGATAAAAGGTAGATTCCCCTATGCGAAGACATTTTGTCGCTTCAATCTGATGCCAATATTACATGTATTTCCAGCGGTGTCCATTGACTCCTCCGCTAAAGACCACTGGTACCTTTCACAGCCTCAAATCCTGCATTTATCTTTCCTTACTAGCCCCAAGGCCTGCATGATGATATGCTTTTCTATATATACAGTTTCCTTGATCTATATTCAATATATTTATCATAGATTTCTCCCTGCAAACTTTCTGAGGAAATTGCACTCGTTAGTTTCTGCTTTAAATTTAAAATTAAAATCACACCGAATTCGTTCTATTTACGGATTCCGAAACGCAATTTTTACATTATCAACTTTATTTACCCCAATCCTTTGATCCGTGAGATTCGATTACTCTAGGACGAATTTTCGTTTTTATCCAATAAGCTTGTGCTATTTTACTGAGGACCTTCCCCACATTGGGGTGTCTGAAAACAAAACACACGATCAAGCTGCTCAGTCATCCTTCGCCCCAGCACTCCCAGTTACCATTCTATTGATTGATCTTCTACATAAGAACAAGATTCTTACTATACGATGGCTGCTACCTGACAAACTGGCCCTCTCACCAAATTTCACTGCACATTAAAAACAAACCTAGCTATCGCGTCCTTATTAAGGGATTAGGGTACAATTTAGACAAGCCTATATGAAAAGCTGCTAACCACTATGAGTCTAGCAATCCATACTGCAATTGTAATCCAGTACAGAGGAAAGAAGTGATTGCCAAATTCGAATGCTTTACCGAGGCCATACGCTGCTTGAACGGAAATATTATCCAGTCGTGTCATAGCTTGCCACAGGCTATAAACAGAAACCAGGAAAGGAAACACCAGGAGGTCTTTCCTGTCTGGGTGCGAGGTCACCATCATGTACTCTTACCATTATTTATATACCGTCTGTCATAATTTCAATATCCGACTCTCTCGACCTTGGTCTCGATACAGTCAGCTCCTTTTGAATCTGCAAGATAAGCTGGCTAGTCAAGCCTCAATTCCTAGACAGGACACAGGTACTAGTTGTGTAGCATCCTAGAGTAACTGCCTTCATCTTCTGACGAGAACTCTCGTTTTTCCATCTTTCGTTGCCTTTTCCCACTCTTACCTTGCGACCTCTTATTGCGAAGTTCTAGCGTTGATCTCTTGCCATCGTCACCACCTTTCAATTCTGATTTCAATCCGACTATTATTGCAAGATATTGCAATCATTTTATCAATGCCAAACATGCAATTCAGTGTTAATATGAGCCTATTTATTGCATTCTATTGTTACTTGCAACGAGCTATGGCTAGTTTAGTTTTGCTGCAATCTTAAAATTTGTGTCCTTCAATCTCTCTCGTTCACTTATTGATACGAGTATTTATATTTGTTGCAAATTAATTATTATAACGACAGTTTTTTCTTTTCGTTAAAGTGAACAACCAGAAGTTCCAACCTTGGTTAAACCTTTTATACTTTGCTGATTGTTATAACCTACAAACCAGAAATGAGCAACCATTTTTGATTTAGGTGAAACATACAAAGTATGTTTCACCTTTATTCAAACCAAACTTTCACTTCAAAAATAATTTAGTAATTTATGTACCTCCTCTACCTAATTACTATTGTGGACAAACAGCATAAATGTGAATATATTGTTTATTTGGGGAATAAAATTTATCGTCATTGAAGATTATAAAAATACATTTCCGATGAAATTTACTTTGAATTTGAATTAGATTAGATGCGAGCCAACAAACGTGTCTTGTTACTGGTCCGTTTTGGTTTAGGTGACTATAGATGCCCATAAGTGCTATTAATCGTGGCATTGCAATTGGTGTCTGACCGACCCAACCAAAAATAGGGCGAAGAACATTTTATATCTTTGACATCCTTCTCAGGTTGTCCATTTCCATTGTCCCCGTTCGACATCTTTGATTCCCCTTTCCTACCATAGTCACACTCCAATACAAAAATTTTGCCAGCAGACTCTCATGCATCCACCTGGCTTATTCCACACTCATTACCATTCACTAAAGCTCTGAAGGACTCAAAGACCTTCCTACAATTTAAAACCTTGTGTTTGCTATCAGTGAACCATGATCTCAGATATCACAGCTCACCCCATTCTCACCTCAACATACCATTACCATACTCTTTTCTGCACTCACCTTTAGTCCCTTCACCCCTCTATTAAAAGCTACGATAATTATTTCCAAATCCTTCTCACTCTCACCACTAACACCAGATCATCAGCACATACCTACATAGACAAAACCCATTCCACACCTCTTCCCTTCATTCTCATACTTACTTCTCTCAGTACTCCATCCATATATATACTAAACAGCCATGGGGACATAACACAACCTTGTCTGACACCCCTATGTACTTCAAACCACTCATTCCGGCGCTCACTCACCCTAACGCACGGGTTACTTGCAATATATATACTCTTCATACCATCCAATATATCTCCACGATCATAAGCTTTCTACAGACTGATTAATCCACCATACATTTTACATCTCTTATCCTTTGTTTTTTGTCTGCAAAATCCAAACAATTAAAAGTCAGCGAAGACGAGGAAACATAAAATTCAATTGATCTGAATTCAGAAATTGCCAGATACGACATGAGATTAACCAAGGTCAACATACCTAAGTCGCGTGCTCTCAATTATCCTGACTTATGACCTTACGACCTTCAAAACTTTAAAAAAATGGCGCAATCCGACTCATAGTTAGTTTTATTTTAATAATTCCCTGACTAACCTTGGGGGGACATTGACATTAAATCTTTTGAAAGAGAATATTAAACAACATAAAGGGTTTTAAATTTCGTTCGAATTGGCCGAATAGTTACAATGTTATTGCTGAAAAAAACTCATTGAAAAGTAAAATGCTTACCAACCGACCGATCGACCTACGGACCGTCATAGTAACATATAGACTTGCGCCTAAAAAAAAAATCACATAAGAAGCAAAGATGTTAACAAGAAATCTAATTATCTAAGCTGACGGCAGTGAGTTTTGCACCTTAGGGAAGGCTAGCTTCTTGCCCCTCCCCCCATCCTAAAAACCTTGCTAACTTAAATTGCAAAATAATAAATATTTTTAGAAAAAAATGAAGATAGCAAACCTGCCCATTAAAATTTGTCATCTCACCCAACTTTAATCTATATACATATCTTGAATTTAAGTCGAAGACGTTACGTCAATATTTTGCTTAAAGTCCGACGAAAAAAACAAACAGAACAGACAAATTGGCCTTAAAATGTATAATCCTTGTTGGAGGTCGTAATGTTGCGAAATGTCTACTTAAAATTTAAGTCTCATAAAAGTCTCAATTGTGGAGATATCAAAGTTTAGTTCGTGTAATGGTAGCAGCAACCTGTATATGTCTAGGATCATTTGAAATTATCAATTTATGATACTCATGTTTTGATATTAAGATTCTAATCAAGTTTGAATTTATCAAAGCTGTTCTAATCGAACTAGTAAAGTAGCAAGTTGGGAATACTTTATGCGAAGATAAATTAAGCTTAGCAATAAGGAACTCAGGCGGGAAAGTGTCGAGAAGAATGGAAAGTTACACATCGGACAGGAATACTAATCGTTTTAGGTGATGATTTGGTAGATAATTGTGTTTTTGGTAGGAGTAGAGGACTTGAGATAGGATTTAGTTAGGGATTTTGTATTTGGTTCGGGTAGAGGATTTGACAGACAATTTGGTGAGCGATTTTTTTTATGGTACTAGTAAAATACATGGCATAGCATTTGGTAGGGATAGATGTTTGGGGATAGAATTTGGTTGGAGATTTTGTTTTTGGTTCGGGTAGAAGATTTAGTATACAATTTCAGGGGGGATTTTTTTTGGGGGGGAGGGGTCAGGTAGAGGATTTAGCAGACAATTTGGTAGGTAATTTTGTTTATAGTAGGGGTAGAGAATTTGGCTTGATTTTTGTAGAGATTCTATCAGCAAATCTGATTTCATTATAAAGTTTTTCTCAAACTGAAACTCTACTCATTCAAGAGACTAAGCACCCCCAATGTGGTTTAATTCGGTTGAGCTTGGGGCATATTTGAATGTAAAATTATTAAATAGCTCAAATCACAAATAATATTACATGTGCTGTGATTACGAGTTTAATATGAAACAACTTCCAATTTAGGTCAACAAACGTGTTTAATTATGAGCACGAAAGAGAAAATTCACCTGCTATCTCGTACACAAATCCACAGACAAAGACACATACACTCTCACGGGCTGTCACTTAGAAAGCACTGGACTACTAAATAACAGAGGAAAGATGTCATGTCTGACGGTTTTTTCATGACATAATCAGCGGGCACGAAGGAAGCCGGGAGATAGCGATACTGAACCGGGACATCCAAAAGGCTTTCGAGAAGGTAACACACCGTAGGTTGATGACCAAGGTGCAAGCGTTAGGAATTAGACAGAAACTATGCCATTGGATCGATAAGTGGTCGTCTGTGAGGTGGTTGAGGGTTGTAATCAACGCCAGCCCTCGTTGGCGATGAGCAGAGTCCCTGGGAGTTCCTCTTAAACCCTCTGTTATTTATCATTTATATATACGAAAAAGCGTCCGGTGAGAGTATCGAGAGTTTCAAGGCTGATCTGCGCCGGATATGAGAGTGTTTAGGCGCGTGGAATATGATTTTCAACTTAGACACGTGTAAGGTGATGCACATTGGGTATGCAAACGCGATGTCGGACTATACAAGGGTCTAAGGGCGACCGATGTGGCGAAAGACTTAGCTATGCTGCTTGTTCAGCGAATTAAAGTTCTCCAGACAGTACGTTAAATTAAAAAAAAGGCTTACCTTACTTATAGGTTACATAAAGTGGCAATTTAGTTATCAGAAAAAGAAAATTGTGCTGCCCTTGTATAACTCGTTGATGCGACCTCACTTGGAGTTCATGGTTCAGTATCGGTCGGCCATTATTTGAAGAGACATGGAACAGATGAAAAGGGTGCAGAGCTTGGACCCAAAACTGATTTTGTTGATTAGGCACATAGACTATCCGATGCGCCTGCAGGAGTTCAATCTTTTTTGGTTGGAGACCCGGAGACCCGGAGACTGCAAGTCAACTGATAGAGGTGTTCAAAATTCTTTAAGGCTTCGAGTATATTGATTAGCAGAAGTTGTTTGCTTTTACTCAGAAAAGGAAAAGGATCCAGGGTTGGAAGATTGAACTTCCGGAGTTCAGGACTACTACTACTACTTTACATATAGATAGATTATGCTAGAGAAGACATGGCATAAATTACCTGTAGAGGTAGAGATTGACATACTTGTTTTAAGAAGGAAAATTTTTCATACTGAATAATACCGTCATAGGCTATTAAACTGGAAGGTACGAGTAACTCCAGCTAGAATAGGCCTTATAATTAAAAGAATTCTCCAGATTTACTATGTCTGGTTGTGATCTATTTCTTAGAACAACCAAATATATTTGCTGCTTTTCCGTCCTCACAATAGCAGGTGTAAAAGGTGGGTGGGTAGAGCCTTCATAGGTATCATGCCTTTTCTTAAACTGGATGTTAAGGCATTCCCTAAATGGATCTCCTCAGTATGGATGAAAAGGTCCTATGAGGAGCTTCTGTTTCTTGTGACCCTCTCGCTTTTTCTATCTGAGATTTTGGATTTTGAGGGGAACAGAATCAGGCGACATTTGAACAGAGATTTTTTATTTTGAGTAGAAGAGAACCACGGAACATTTGAACTGAGATTTTTTATTTTGAGGAGAAGAGAACCTGGGGACATTAGAACAGAGATTTTTGATTTTGAAGAGAACCAGCGGACATTTGAACAGAGACTTTTGATGTTGAGGAGAAGAGAACCATAGGACATTTGAACAGCGATTTTTGATTTTGAGGAGAAGAGAACCATTGGGACATTTTAACATTGATTTTTTATCTTGAGGAGAAGAGAACCAAACGATATTTGAACAGAGATTTCGGATTTTGAGGATAAGCAAACTAAGGGACATTTGAACAGAGATTTTTTATTTTTTATTTTGAGGAGAAGAAACCCAGGGGACATATAAACAGAGATTTCTTATTTTGAGAAGAGAACGAGGGGACATTTGAACGGAGATTTTTGATTTTGAGGAGAAGAGAACCAAGGGACATTTTAACAGAGATATTTTATTTGGAGTAGAAGAGAACCAGGGGACATTTAAACTGAGATTTTTGATTTTGAGGAGAAGAGAACCAAAGGGACATTTTAACAGTGATTTTTTATTTTGAGGAGAACAGAACCAAGGTACATTTGAGCCCAGATTTTTGATTTTGAAGGTAAGAAAATTGGGGGACATTTGAACAGAGATTTTTGATGTTGAAGAGAAGAGAACCATAGGACATTCGAACAGTGATTTTTGATTTTGAGGAGAAGAGAACCATTGGGACATTTTAACATTGATTTTTTATCTTGAGGAGAAGAGATCCAAACGATATTTGAACAGATATTTTGGATTTTGAGGATAAGCAAACCAAGGGACATTTGAACAGAGATTTTTGATTTTGAGAAGAAAACCAGGGGACATTTGAGCAGAGATTTTGATTTTGAAGAGAGGAGAATCAGGGGACATTTGAACAGAGACTTTTGATTTTGAGGAGAGGATAACCAGGGGACATTTGAACAGAGATTTTTTATTTTGAGGAGAGGAGAACCATAGGACATTTGAACAGCGATTTTTTATTTTGAGGAGAAGAGAACTAGCGGACATTTAAACAGAGGAATGAAAAACTAACGCTCTGCCACACGTAGTTTTCCTTAGTGCGTTGATACGCACGTAATATTATATGTAAAATCCATTAAACGAAAACACAATATACGCTTTTTCAATGCATAATAATTTCAAACAAATTTAAATGCATTAGATTTTACGAATATAGATTAATATTAGAATTTTATTCAAATAACACCTTTTAAATTTTGAAACAAGTATTTTGCCCCACTGAGGCCCAGTTCTGAAAATGTAAATTTACATAGTGGGTTCCAAAATTTCCTAAAATTTTTGATGGTTGTCAAACATTGTAAGTAATCTGGGGGAATTAGCCCCCGTAAAGTGGCTATTCTCCTTCGAACATTCAGAGGCATTCTCCTGCCCCTAACTACGTACGGCTTTAAGTCTTTTGGTTTTTATTTCGTCTTTCTGTTCTTCCCTCATTCATTTCAACGTCTGGATAAATCCGCTACTGCAGGGGTGAGCAACCTTTTTAAGGGGGTGTGCCAAAATTGGCAAAATCTTTGATACAAAACACAATAAAAGGATGTAAAATTAAAGATGTTTTTTTTCTTCTTAATACTTTATAATGCATAAAAAATTACAAGGAAAAGATAGTTACTTTACATAAAAAATACATATCATGTTAAACAGAATTGATTCTTACCATTTTAATTAGAAAGCAACAAATTCAAACTAGAGAAAGAAAAATTGTGGACCTTTATATTTATTTACCATCAATGAGACTTCTGCTGCTGCATCAATGATAGCAGATAATTTATAGCAGGTTGTACATCGTGCGGTTGCTATATAAAAGAACTTGGAGATACATTTATTTAGTTTTCTTAAGTTAAGCATTTGACTTCACGTGCCGGTAAGAGCTCTTTGGCGTGCCATGTTTGGAACGCGTGCCAAAAGTTGCCCAGGGCCCCCCTAGTGCATGTGAACTACGTAAGAGTTTGCAAACCTTAAAAAAGTCGTTAACCGCTTAAAGCGATATTGTTAAATCCCCGAACTATCATTATCCTCTATTCCAATCAGACTTTGACCTTGGTTTGGAGGCTTGCCTAGCGACAGGAAATGAAGGTCTTCTTCACGTTTGTTCTATCCTCAACTGAGGAAAACCGTAGTGTTCGGTGTCAACTGAGAGGCCATAAAAGTGTTCCGCCTTTTGAAATGAACTTTGGCTGCAGATTTATGAAATCTTGCGTGCAAACACCCTCTTCCGAGAATTAGGGAATTTAACACCATAATCGCATTACTTCATGGCTGCATATAGGACTTCAAAGAATTTCCAATGATTAACGTCAATCGCTCGATTTTGCCACGTTATATCTACCATTGAGTAAATTTGATTTCATCATCCACGAGGTATTATTATGGGTTTCTTTTTGTATAAAGGGATCAAGTTTAGAATTTCTCTCATCTATCTTCGGGTTGCTTCAGGCAGCGTTCAAGGCTCCTCTGAGCTGCCCTCAGTTTCTGCTTGCTCTTTAAGTTCAGTGTCAGAGTTCCACATCAGAATGATACAGTCCTGGGCAAAGCTTGGGTAAACACGAATTTTGTGTTCCCTTAGCTTTATTGCTTCAGATTATTTAAGTAAGAGAAGTAAAATTCTTATTAGAACTTTTGCGGTAATAGGTACACTAGCAGATAAGTGTGTATGTACTTAGAAACTCGCATGATATGCAGGTCCACTCGTAGATGAGTGTGTATGGTACATTCGTAGGTAAGCGTGCACCTCATTATTATAGATATATTAAATTCTGTACTCCCTTATTACCTCTCGGACAGGCTTTTAGTGGCCCCCAGGGTCTTTGCTGGTCATAGTTCTTTAGTACACCATTGGCATGTTCCGAAGGTAGTTTACAGAACATTCTAAATGATATCTATGGGTTTAATAGAGATTATATTTATTGATTTTACGAGTTCTCCCTTAAAAAGAAGATAAAAGTTAATGACTTCTGGGCTTCGATTTCGATTCGATCTCAGCTTCAGGAGCAAATCCCGAACGATGGCGCTTCATTCTTGTCTCAATAACGGCCGGAGATGGCATCATTTGAGAGCTGCCCCTTTTCAACCTGTCTTTTCAAGGATGACCCACTCGTTCTCGATTAAACTAAGATCTAATTTTTTTTAACGTTAT